>CM026401.1:30698729-30799304 GCA_014843695.1 Archivesica marissinica
AACGACATACATAGTACACAGCTCACATATAACATACAACGACATACATAGTACACAGCTCACATATAACATACAACGACATACATAGTACACAGCTCACATATAACATACAACGACATACATAGTACACAGCTCACATATAACATACAACGACATACTTAGTACACAGCTCACATATAACATATAACGACATACATAGTACACAGCTCACATATAACATACAACGACATACATAGTACACAGCTCACATATAACATACAACGACATACATAGTACACAGCTCACATATAACATACAACGACATACATAGTACACAGCTCACATATAACATACAACGACATACATAGTACACAGCTCACATATAACATACAACGACATACATAGTACACAGCTCACATATAACATACAACGACATACATAATACACATCTCACATATAACATACAACGACATACATAGTACACAGCTCACATATAACATACAACGACATACATAGTACACAGCTCACATATAACATACAACGACATACATAGTACACAGCTCACATATAACATACAACGACATACATAGTACACAGCTCACATATAACATACAACGACATACATAGTACACAGCTCACATATAACATACAACGACATACTTAGTATACAGCTCACATATAACATACAACGACATACATAGTACACAGCTCACATATAACATACAACGACATACTTAGTATACAGCTCACATATAACATACAACGACATACATAGTACACAGCTCACATATAACATACAACGACATACATAGTACACAGCTCACATATAACATACAACGACATACATAGTACACAGCTCACATATAACATACAACGACATACTTAGTATACAGCTCACATATAACATACAACGACATACTTAGTATACAGCTCACATATAACATACAACGACATACATAGTACAACGGACCAAGTAAGAAGCTAAGATTAGTTTTTATAAAAACATTTACATCCGGCGATTTATTTCGTTGGACGTATACAAATAACGGGCGATTTTAATTAAAGTTGTTTAGGAACACGCAATTACACATGTAGACTGGCTCATAGTGTAGTTTCATTTGTGATCACTGCTAATTCAATGAAATCAATGAAACAAAGATTCATCCATCAGGAAGTGTTGAATGTTTACCCTCATATTCAAAGATCAACCGAGTTGGCAATCAAACGTATATATTTCACGTATTTTCATTGTTATATATATTATTCTCCTGCCTATTGTATATATATTATTCTCCTGCCTATTGTATATATATTATTCTCCTGCCTATTGTATATATATTATTCTCCTGCCTATTGTATATATATTATTCTCCTGCCTATTGTATATATATTATTCTCCTGCCTATTGTATATATATTATTCTCCTGCCTATTGTATATATATTATTCTCCTGCCTATTGTAATATATTATTCTCCTGCCTATTGTATATATATTATTCTCCTGCCTATTGTATATATTATTCTCCTGCCTATTGTATATATATTATTCTCCTGCCTATTGTATATATATTATTCTCCTGCCTATTGTATATATATTATTCTCCTGCCTATTGTATATATATTCTCCTGCCTATTGTATATATATTATTCTCCTGCCTATTGTATATATATTATTCTCCTGCCTATTGTATATATTTATTCTCCTGCCTATTGTATATATATTATTCTCCTGCCTATTGTATATATATTATTCTCCTGCCTATTGTATATATATTATTCTCCTGCCTATTGTATATATATTATTCTCCTGCCTATTGTATATATATTATTCTCCTGCCTATTGTATATATATTATTCTCCTGCCTATTGTATATATATTATTCTCCTGCCTATTGTATATATATTATTCTCCTGCCTATTGTATATATATTATTCTCCTGCCTATTGTATATATTATTCTCCTGCCTATTGTATATATATTATTCTCCTGCCTATTGTATATATATTATTCTCCTGCCTATTGTATATATATTATTCTCCTGCCTATTGTATATATATTATTCTCCTGCCTATTGTTATATATTATTCTCCTGCCTATTGTATATATATTATTCTCCTGCCTATTGTATATATATTATTCTCCTGCCTATTGTATATATATTATTCTCCTGCCTATTGTATATATATTATTCTCCTGCCTATTGTATATATATTATTCTCCTGCCTATTGTATATCAATCAATTGATAGGGAGAAGAACTAGAAGACCTATATAAGTTTTCTTTCGTTCTAATCCCTTTCAGTCTACTGCTGTTAAATTATATGTAAAATGTTCATTACTTGATTACATGTACAAATACTGAAATAAATAATGTTTAAACTAAACGTGTGTCCTGACCAATATGAGTGTGAGACCACTGGTGTGGGACAAGGTGAATCTAGCATCTCCCAACAGTTGCAGATTAGGAAATCTCACCCGAGGGATGATAACGCGTGCAAATAACGAGGCTCTGTACACATCGTCAGTAAGGAAATCCCACCGAGGGCTGATAACGCGTGCAAATAACGAGGCTCTGTACGCATCGTCAGTAAGGAAATCCCACCCGAGCGCTGATAACGCGTACAAATAACGAGGCTCTGTACGCATCGTCAGTAAGGAAATCTCACCCGAGCGCTGATAACGCGTGCAAATAACGAGCCTCTGTACGTATCGTCAGTAAGGAAATCCCACCCGAGGACTGATAACGCGTACAAATAACGAGGCTCTGTACGCATCGTTAGTCTGAGTAAGGAAATCCCACCCGAGCACTGATAACGCGTGTAAATAACGAGGCTCTGTACGCATCGTCAGTAAGGAAATCCCACCCGAGCGCTGATAACGCGTGTAAATAACGAGGCTCTGTACCCATCGTCAGTTCGAGGGTGGGATATCCGTATATGTATTTATGGAAGGTTTAGATTTTTTCTGATTCTGTTGATGTACTTTACTAATTATTCACATTGTGTGTGTTTTACGTTTATTTATCGTCGCTACCGGTTGCCCATATGATCGACGCCTCCTGAAGAGATTAGTCATTTTAGATTTTTGAAGGATAGTGCAATGGTACAGACAGAGACCAATTCCAGAGTCTCCTCTGGTTCTTTTACGTGCACGGTGTACAGCACCGACACGAGACCTCGGTTTAAAGTCCCATCTGAAAGACTGTTAACTTTATTAGGGTCAGACGGGGGATCGAATCTGCGATCCCTGGATTACCAGTCCAGCGTGCTACCACTGGACTACAGATCCGTCTGTTATTCAATCCAATGACCGCAACTATTATAGTAACTACATACGCCATTTGATGCGTGTATACATTGGCTGTCATAATTTGTAAAGTGAATTATAATTTGTGTGTTTTATGTATTTTTCGCCGCTACCGGTTGCCCATATGAGAGACGCCTCCTGAAGAGATTAGTCTTTTTTTAGGATAGTGCAATGATACAGACATAGACCCATTCCAGAGTCTCTTCTGTTTCTGTTACGTGCACGGTGTACAGCACCGACACGAGACCTCCGTTTAAAGTCCCATTTATATTAAGGTCAGAGGAGGGACGGGTCGAACCTGCGATCCCTGGATCACCAGTCCAGCCTAACCACTGGACTACCGAGCCGTCTGTGTGAATCATAAGAAAGGTGAGTATATTAATATACCACCTCCATAGAGTAGAGTCGAGTTCTATGCACGGATCTTCAGGGTGGGATGTCTTTATCTGCAACTCGTGTATACTACATGTGCTATATTTACTTTGTCACACACCGGTGCATATGAAGGATATTAGTCGTTCACTTAGAAAACGCCATCATTCACCGCATCATTCACCGCATCATGCATCATTCACCGTATCATTCACCGGAAAGAATAACGTATAAAGAAGCGCTGTTTGTGGCTTTAGATTTAACCGGTTATTTTAGGCTAACTTTGAGTTCAATGAAAATGATGCATTGTGGGTATTATATCTTAGTTAGTAGGCCCTATAATGTGCAATAATGATTTGGAAACGAGAAAGTAATTTATAAAGGTTTAATTTATATCGGTAAATTGACGGATGCGTTTTGACAAGAATGGAGAAGATTTATATAAATTACTGACTATTAATTACTCTTGCTGCTAACATTATATACGGTGTTGACAGCCGATGTTGTTGATAAATGTAGAACATGAGTTAGTATTTGAACTGTTCGTCAGGCATAGGTATGACGTAGCTAGCTAATCGATATCGCTCGGACATATTTAGTAAACACTATATGTTGTAGTAATTCTAAGTATACGTGACTATTGACGAACCGTGATACAGTTGGGGCTACATACATGGATACAGACCGGGGTACAGACGGACATGACTACATACGTGAACTACAGACAGGAGCTATAGACTGAGGCTACAGACGGACATGACTACAGACGTGAACTACAGACATGAGCCATAGACCGGGGTACAGACGGACATGACTACAGACGTGACCTACAGACAGGAGCTATAGACTGGGGCTACAGACAGAGCTACATACGTGGCACACAGACGGGACTACATGCGTGGGATACAAACTGGGCTACATATGTGGGATACCGACGGGACTACATACGTGGGATACTGTCGCGGCCACAGACGCGACTACATAATGGGCAATATACGGGGATATAGGTGAGATGGACTATGTACATACAGACTGACGGAACTGCTTACATAATGTAAGGCATTGTGTGTGTTTTACGTTTATTTATCGTCGCTACCGGTTGCCCATATGAGCGACGCCGCCTGAGGAGATTCGTCATATTAGGTTTTTGGAGGATAGTGCAATGATACAGACAGAGAGAGACCCATTCCAGAGTCTCCTCTGGTTCTTTTACGTGTACTGTGTAAAGCACCGACACGAGACCTCGGTTTAACGTCCCATCCGAAAGACTGTTAATTTCATTAGGATCAGACGGAGGGTCGAACCTGCGATCCCTGCTATAAGGCATTATAGACGGGGGCTACATATATACGAAGTATAGGACGGCTACAGACGGCATATTGACGGGGATACTCACTGACGTGGCCACAGATGGGACTGTACAGGGGGCTACAGTAGGTGATACAGATAGGGCGGCACACCGGGCTACAGACATGGCCACAGATGGGACTGTACACGGGGATAAGTCGGTGATACAGATAGGGCCCCATACGGGGCTACATACGTGGCCACAGATGGGACTGTACACGGGGATAAGTCGGTGATACAGACAGGCCCACATACGGGCTACATACCTGGCTACAGATGTGGCCACAAATGGGACTGTACATGGGGATACGTCGGTGATACAGATAGGGCCCCATACGGGGCTACATACGTGGCCACAGATGGGACTGTACACGGGGATAAGTCGGTGATACAGACAGGCCCGCATACGGGCTACATACCTGGCTACAGATATGGCCACAGATGGGACTGTACATGGGGATACGTCGGTGATACAGATAGGGCCCCATACGGGCTACATACCTGGCTACAGATGTGGCCACAGATGGGACTGTACATGGGGCAACAGTCCGTGATACAGACAGGCCCGTATACTGGATGACATACCAGGTTGCTACATACGTTGCCACATGCAGATGGGACTGTACATGGTGATACAATCAGTGATATAGGCAGGCCTGCTATATACGTGGATGCAGACGGGGCTATATGCGTGGATGCAGACGGGGCTATATACGTGGACGCAGACGGGGCTATATGCGTGGATACAGACGGGGCTATATACGTGGATGCAGACGGGGCTATATGCGTGGATGCAGACGGGGCTATATACGTGGATACAGACGGGGCTATATACGTGGATACAGACGGGGCTATATACGTGGATACAGACGGGGCTATATACGTGGATACAGACGGGGCTATATGCGTGGATGCAGAACTTTGACTAGTATACAGACATGGGCTACAGACCCGGCTAATGACGTGGGCAGCAGACGGGGCTACAGACGGAGTTACGGACATGGGCTAACATATACAGGGCTACGTACGCGGGCTACATACGTGGCTTCGGACGTGGGCTACAGATGGGGCTACAGACGTGGGCTACAGATGGGGATAAAGACATGGGCTACATATGGGGGCTACAGACGGGTGCTACAGACGGGAGCTACAAAGGTGGGCTACAGTATAGACGGGGCTACAGAAGAGGGCTACAGACGTGGGTTACAGGCGGGGGCTACATACGTAGGCTACAGACGTGGACTACAGACGTGGGCTACAGACGTGGGCTACAGACGGGGGCTACATACGTGGACTACAGACGTGGGCTACATACGTGGACTACATACGTCGGCTACAGAAGTGGGCTACATATGGGGGCTACATACGTGGACTACAGACGTGGGCTACAGACGTGGGCTACATACGTGGACTACAGACGTGGGCTACAGGCGTGGGCTACAGACGGGGGCTACATACGTGGACTACAGACGCGGGCTACAGACGTGGACTACAGATGGGGGCTACAGACGTAAGCTACAGACGTGGACTACAGACGTAAGCTAGAGACGTGGACTACAGACGTAAACTACAGACGTGGACTACAGACTGGGGCTACATACATAGGCTACCTACGTGTGCTACATTCATGGGCTACAGAGGTGAACTACAGACAGGAGCTACAGATATGGGCTATAGACGGGGGCTACAAACGTGGACTACTAACGTGGACTACATACGGGGGCTACATATGTGGGTTACAGACGGGGGCTACATACGTGGATTACAGACGTGGACTACAGACGGGGCTACACACGTGGATTACATACGTTGAATACAGACGTGGGATACAGACGTGACTACATACGTGGGATACAGAAGTGACTACATACGTGGGATACAGACGGGGGCTACATACGTGGGATACAGACGAGACTACATACGTGGGATACAGACGTGACTACATACGTGGGATACAGACGGGGGCTACATACGTGGGATACAGACGTGACTACATACGTGGGATACAGACGGGGGCTACATACGTGGGATATAGATGTGGCTACATACGTGGGATACAGACGTGACTACATACGTGGATTACAGACGTGGACTACAGACGGGGCTACACACGTGGATTACATACGTTGAATACAGACGTGGGATACAGACGTGACTACATACGTGGGATACAGAAGTGACTACATACGTGGGATACAGACGGGGGCTACATACGTGGGATACAGACGAGACTACATACGTGGGATACAGACGTGACTACATACGTGGGATACAGACGGGGGCTACATACGTGGGATACAGACGTGACTACATACGTGGGATACAGACGGGGGCTACATACGTGGGATATAGATGTGGCTACATACGTGGGATACAGACGTGACTACATACGTGGATTACAGACGTGGACTACAGACGGGGCTACACACGTGGATTACATACGTTGAATACAGACGTGGGATACAGACGTGACTACATACGTGGGATACAGAAGTGACTACATACGTGGGATACAGACGGGGGCTACATACGTGGGATACAGACGTGGCTACATACGTGGGATACAGGCGTGACTACATACGTGGGATACAGACATGACTACATATTTGGGATACAGACATGACTACATACGTGGGATACAGACGTGGCTACATACGTGGGATACAGACGTGACTACATACGTGGGATACAGACGGGGGCTACATACGTGGGATACAGACGTGGCTACATACGTGGGATACAGACGGGGGCTACATACGTGGGATATAGACGGGGGCTACATACGTGGGATACAGACATGACTACATACGTGGGATACAGACGTGGCTACATACGTGGGATACAGACGTGGCTACATACGTGGGATACAGACGGGGGCTACATACGTGGGATACAGACGGGGGCTACATACGTGACTACATACGTGGGATACAGACGTAGTCTACATACGTGGGATACAGACGGGGCTACATACGTGGGATACAGACGGGGGCTACATACGTGACTACATACGTGGGATACAGACGGGGGCTACATACGTGGGATACAGACGGGGGCTACATACGTGACTACATACGTGGGATACAGACGTAGTCTACATACGTGGGATACAGACGGGGGCTACATACGTAGGATACAGACGTGGCTACATACGTGGGATATAGACGGGGGCTACATACGTGGGATACAGACGGGGGCTACATACGTGACTACATACGTGGGATACAGACGTAGTCTACATACGTGGGATACAGACGTGGCTACATACGTGGATACAGACGTAGTCTACATACGTGGGATACAGACGGGGGCTACATACGTAGGATACAGACGTGGCTACATACGTGGGATACAGACGGGGGCTACATACGTAGGATACAGACGTGGCTACATACGTGGGATACAGGCGGGGACTACATACGTGGGATACAGACGAGGCTACATACGTGGGATACAGGCGGGGGCTACATACGTGGATTACATACGTAGTCTACATACGTGGGATACAGACGGGGCTACATACGTGGATTACAGACGTGGATTACATACGTGGACTACATACGTGGGATACAGACGGGGCTACATACGTGGATTACAGACGTGGATTACATACGTGGACTACATACGTGGGATACAGACGGGGCTACATACGTGGATTACAGACGTGGATTACATACGTGGACTACATACGTGGGATACAGACGGGGCTACATACGTGGATTACAGACGTGGATTACATACGTGGACTACATACGTGGGATACAGACGGGGCTACATACGTGGATTACAGACGTGGATTACATACGTGGACTACATACGTGGGATACAGACGGGGCTACATACGTGGATTACAGACGTGGATTACATACGTGGACTACATACGTGGGATACAGACGGGGCTACATACGTGGATTACAGACGTGGATTACATACGTGGACTACATACGTGGACTACACACATGAGCTACAGACTGGGGCTACAGACGGGGCTACATACGTGGGATACAGACGGGGCTACATACGTGGGATACAGACGAGGCTACATACGTGGACTACATATGTGGGATACAGACGGGGCTACATACGTGGACTACACACATGAGCTACATACTGGGGCTACAGACGGGGCTACATACGTGGGATACAGACGGGGCTACATATGTGGGATACAGACGGGGCTACATAGTGGGATACAGACGGGGCTACATAGTGGGATACAGACGGGGCTACATAGTGGGATACAGACGGGGCTACATACGTGGGATACAGACGGGGCTACATATGTGGGATACAGACGGGGCTACATAGTGGGATACAGACGGGGCTACATAGTGGGATACAGACGGGGCTACATACGTGGGATACAGACGGGGCTACATATGTGGGATACAGACGGGGCTACATAGTGGGATACAGACGGGGCTACATAGTGGGATACAGACGGGGCTACATAGTGGGATACAGACGGGGCTACATACGTGGGATACAGATCCGTTGACTACTTTATAGTCGGGTGGGGTATTGTGTTAGTACTTATACAATAAACAAGATGAAAAATACGTCACTGTTTGCCAGTATATTGTTGAGCCTTAGTTTATACAAATTTATTTTAGCTCGATTGCGAAACAAGTTCATACAACTTATATTAATCACTATCGGGACCACATTCCTGATGAAATTCATCTCCACGAGGGAGAGAGAAGAGGCAATGTGGCATTTAAGTGCCTTGCCTAGGGGCACAATCGTAACGGCTACAACGGGGCTCGAATTCCGGGTCTTTCGCACTTAAAGCTAACGCACTACAACTGCGCTATCATGACATCGACACAGTAGTATTGTTTGCATTCGGGAGGGTGACTTAAACAACACAGCATTTGGGAATTCATTACGGTACTATCCCCAACATGGAGTGGGGTTGCAGGAGGAGGGGTGCGAACAGGGTATGTAGTTCAATATGAGTTATTACGAAGTAGTATACGTCATTTCTGCACAAACAATATATAAATACCAATTACTGTGCAGCTTATGAGCGTATCTAGAAAATGAAATAGTTGGTTACGCAAATGATTATGCGATTACATAGTTGTATGACATGTATGGGTATATTCCTTTCTAACCAAACATGTCATGTGGTACATGTCCACATGCAGTTCAAAATCATTAGTTTCTCGTGGAATTTGAACACTATTTGGTTGAAGGGATATCAGTATGGCGATATATAGTTGGACCAAATACAATTGCTGTAAGCCTGAAATACTGCTCGGGTGGGGCTCCAGGTGTATTCCTCCACCAACGATAGCCATTTGGTCTAAGCCGTTAACATTGGTGCCACTTTAAACCGCTAACACACTGTTCTTAGTTTAATCTTCATTTATTTTACAACGATTGCGAAACAAGTTTTAACAATTTATATTAATCACTCTCGTTTGCGCGGATGAAAGCGTATTTGTGGTTATTCGTTTGGGAGGAAACCGGGGTACCCGGAGAAAACGACCTGTCCGATCTGGCGACCACCGTACCATCTCACATACTTTCCGGGCCGAGGATCGAACCCGGGTCGCATTGATGAGAAGCGAGCGCGCTAACCACTGCGCTAATCGGACAGCACTGGTCTTGCTATCAACTAATAAGCATAAGTTTATAATGTTCCCGTTTATTTTCGTACTTTCGTCACATATGTATAGGATATAAGCCGAAAACGATCCAATATGTAAATTATTGGATTGTGAGGCGCATAGCGCCGAAGACAGTACCAACATTTTACATATTGGATCCGTTTGAGGTTTATATCTTACTTAAAACACACAATTGTATAACAAGATCCTAATAATTAAAATTACTAATTTTGTACATTTACGCGTAGGATTTAATATAATAATATTGCCATTTGACAGCAGTGCAATATTAATACTAATGGAGGACTGCAAGTACAAAGGTATGACGTCACGTCAGTGTTTTAAATATAGATATATAGCTTTATTTGAACAAAACGCAATATGCCCATGATGGTCAGTTATATATATCAAAGAACATTCTCCGATAGATAAGCGGTGTAGCAGTACATACTAATCCTTTTATTACCTCCATATACACGAAGAGCACAAGTGAACATACATAATATACAATTACACGTTTTACATGGACACATATAAACATACATATATACAAAGTAGTACAAGTGTACAATAATGGTCATAAGAACTGACATAACCATGCAGCTATTAATTAGTGTAAACTGATCATCATAACTTGCCGAAACGAAATGCAAGGGAAAGAGATGATGGTAGCGCACACAAAAGCTGATACAGTGTTTATAACCGGAACACCATTCTTCAGTAGAGAAAACGGTTCAGGTACCTAAAAGCAACACAATAGTATGTAACACGTTTAGATTACTGATTTACCACAACCTTAAGTTTGGAGCATTTGCCAGAATGCCCTAAACATATTATCATAAGTGTTTCGCTTGCGGTGTCTGGAAGTTCATGTGTCTCCAGTCCTGCAAGCATATCACATATCTGTGTATCGGGTGGTTGTGTGATAAAATCAATATATGTCTTAATACCAGTCACACAACTTACACGCTAATTTGGTCAAATGCAATGTATACGATACTTCTGAAGAGAGCAGCGTTACAAGCTTTGGAATATTTGGTCTCTACCAGAAATATTTCCTTATATATTGCGTTCTACGTTCCATAAATAATGAACATTCTAATAAAAAGTGAAATTCGTCATCTAATGTATGACAGTACAAACATGCTCTTTCATTTCTTGGAATTTTATTTGGTTTATGCAACCTGCCTGATTCTATTGCTAATCTGTGATCGGATAATCGGAATCTTGCTACAGTGTATCGATATTTTTTCAGTGTTAGCTTTTTTCTAGATATAGTTTGAAACCCAAATCTGCGAATACTCGATATATCGATGTTCTTTGTGAATTGTCCAACCGCTCTCTGCAGTGTTGGCGATATGTGGATGTTCTTTTTGAATTGTCCAACCGCTCTCTGCAGTGTTGGCGATATGTGGATGTTCTTTGTGAATTGTCCAACCGTTCTCTGCAGTGTTGGCGATATGTGGATGCTATTTGTGAATTGTCCAACCGCTCTCGGCAGTGTTGGCGATATGTGGATGTTCTTTGTGAATTGTCCAACCGCTCTCGGCAGTGTTGGTGATATGTGGATGTTCTTTGTGAATTGTCCAACCGCTCTCGGCAGTGTTGGCGATATGTGGATGTTCTTTGTGAATTGTCCAACCGCTCTCGGCAGTGTTGGCGATATGTGGATGTTCTTTGTGAATTGTCCAACCGCTCTCGGCAGTGTTGGCGATATGTGGATGTTCTTTGTGAATTGTCCAACCGCTCTCGGCAGTGTTGGCGATATGTGGATGTTCTTTGTGAATTGTCCAACCGCTCTCGGCAGTGTTGGCGATATGTGGATGGTCTTTGTGAATTGTCCAACCGTTCTCTGCAGTGTTGGCGATATGTGGATGTTATTTGTGAATTGTCCAACCGCTCTCGGCAGTGTTGGCGATATGTGGATGTTATTTGTGAATTGTCCAACCGCTCTCGGCAGTGTTGGCGATATGTGGATGTTATTTGTGAATTGTCCAACCGCTCTCGGCAGTGTTGGCGATATGTGGATGTTATTTGTGAATTGTCCAACCGCTCTCGGCAGTGTTGGCGATATGTGGATGTTATTTGTGAATTGTCCAACCGCTCTCGGCAGTGTTGGCGATATGTGGATGTTATTTGTGAATTGTCCAACCGCTCTCTGCAGTGTTGGCGATATGTGGATGTTCTTTGTGAATTGTCCAACCGCTCTCTGCAGTGTTGGCGATATGTGGATGGTCTTTGTGAATTGTCCAACCGTTCTCTGCAGTGTTGGCGATATGTGGATGTTATTTGTGAATTGTCCAACCGCTCTCGGCAGTGTTGGCGATATGTGGATGTTATTTGTGAATTGTCCAACCGCTCTCGGCAGTGTTGGCGATATGTGGATGTTATTTGTGAATTGTCCAACCGCTCTCGGCAGTGTTGGCGATATGTGGATGTTATTTGTGAATTGTCCAACCGCTCTCGGCAGTGTTGGCGATATGTGGATGTTATTTGTGAATTGTCCAACCGCTCTCGGCAGTGTTGGCGATATGTGGATGTTATTTGTGAATTGTCCAACCGCTCTCGGCAGTGTTGGCGATATGTGGATGTTATTTGTGAATTGTCCAACCGCTCTCGGCAGTGTTGGCGATATGTGGATGTTATTTGTGAATTGTCCAACCGCTCTCGGCAGTGTTGGCGATATGTGGATGTTATTTGTGAATTGTCCAACCGCTCTCGGCAGTGTTGGCGATATGTGGATGTTATTTGTGAATTGTCCAACCGCTCTCGGCAGTGTTGGCGATATGTGGATGTTATTTGTGAATTGTCCAACCGCTCTCGGCAGTGTTGGCGATATGTGGATGTTATTTGTGAATTGTCCAACCGCTCTCGGCAGTGTTGGCGATATGTGGATGTTATTTGTGAATTGTCCAACCGCTCTCGGTGGCAGTGTTGGCGATATGTGGATGTTATTTGTGAATTGTCCAACCGCTCTCGGCAGTGTTGGCGATATGTGGATGTTATTTGTGAATTGTCCAACCGCTCTCGGCAGTGTTGGCGATATGTGGATGTTATTTGTGAATTGTCCAACCGCTCTCGGCAGTGTTGGCGATATGTGGATGTTCTTTGTGAATTGTCCAACCGCTCTCGGCAGTGTTGGCGATATGTGGATGTTATTTGTGAATTGTCCAACCGCTCTCGGCAGTGTTGGCGATATGTGGATGTTATTTGTGAATTGTCCAACCGCTCTCGGCAGTGTTGACGATATGTGGATGTTCTTTGTGAATTGTCCAACCGCTCTCGGCAGTGTTGACGATATGTGGATGTTCTTTGTGAATTGTCCAACCGCTCTCGGCAGTGTTGACGATATGTGTCCTTTAAGCGTTGTTTAAGTTGCTCAATGAATATATTTTCGATTCCTACTCATTAAAAGAAACATACATAATAACATCCGAGATTTTCCAACACATTTTTCATCTACCTTTTGGCCATTTTTGCTCGGTTAGCGATCTATTCTATTTAACATCATATTATATATTTTCATATATTAACATAAAATTATATATACATAAATATCGCCATACCTTGTAGAGAATTTTAGTATGCGGCGAAATGAAATCCAATACAAGTAAACGTTAAGCTTTCGTTTCAATCCACTTATATTTATTGTGCACATAATTATTTGTTGTTAATTATTATGTTATATAATGTCGAATGAAAATGTTTAAGCCAACCCGCCAAAAAACCAAAATCAAGTAATATAATTACATTCCCTTCATTTTCATGATACCGCTACAGACAGACGGACAACGCCAAACAGAATCAAATTAGGACCCGGTACATGTAAACCTTCTGCCCATATAGTATAGTAAGGAGAAGAAGAAGAAATGAAATGAGGAAGGACCATTTTATTAGACACAAAGTATTACAGTTTTTGTCTTTAACATAACTTTGTACAACGACATTATTAACAATACAGTGACGTCCGAATATAAACACAAAGAAAATAATTATATGAAATCAAATACTAATGTTAGCTGAAATTGGGGATGGACTAGATAGGAAATTACATTCGCACTTTTATTAAAACAAATGGAGCAACGCATCATTAATTAATTGACTGTATGTAGGTGTGAATGATGACCATGTGATTAATGGACACTCTGTAAACAGCCAGACATCCGTCAAAGAGAAGACCCATTTGAACAATAAACCGCCGCTTCACTGAACTCAATAAAGCCGAAACAAAAGTCAAATGCGTAACCTCTTCAAACCATTTGAGTGTACTTTGTCTTTGGGGACATCGGCACTATAAATATACTGTGAAAGAACAAGAACAGGAATTATTTTCAGTCAAAAAGTTGTTAACATCGGAGATGCTTCTGAGAAGTTTGTTTGTATTTGCGTGTCTGTGGATGGTTGTGAATGGTCAATGGGGCTTTGGTTTTGGTGGAGGTAAGTAATGTATAACAATATACTATTTCTGAATCTGATTTAACAATTTCAAAATACATTGTGTATGTGTATTTCTAACCAAGTGTTTACACCAATGCAAGTGTTGGCGATATGTTATAAGACAATGTGAGGTTCTATATATGTTCTATCCGGAATACTTAATTCTTTTCACAAAATGTTCCTTTTGAAAACTTGAAATTAATAGATCAATTAGAAAAGATAGAACAGAGATAGCAAACAGCATTCAATCCATTAAATTAATAATTGCAAAGAAATATAGTTCTTTAATAAAGGACCCGAGCTCAAGTTTGCTATTTTTATTCTTTGTAAACTACATTTTAAATAGTATAAACACAAATATTGCAGGATTATTTACAATAGACGAATTACAAATATTCATGTTACTTTCCGCAGATGATGGTGTTCTATTTGCGCATACCCCTGACGCATTACAATCCATGCTTGATGACCTGGAAATATACTGTCGTCTATGGGGCATTAAAGTAAATACAACTAAAACGAAAGCTATGACATTTGAAAGGGGAAGAGGCACGAGCCATGATTTTGTAATGTGTGGGACTATATTAGAATCAGTGAAATCCTTTAAATACTTGGGAATACATTTATTTAAAAATGGCTCATGGTATAGAACACAGAAACGGCTGTCGCAGCATTCTGCATTTGCACTTCACAACTTATTTATTGTCTTCAATCAACTTGAAATGTCTATGTCTGATAAATGTCGTTTATTTGATAGCCTGGTTGGCTCTATACTTAATTACTATGACTCGAAAAATATCGAGCTTATACATTGTAAATTGTTGAGGAAAACAGGACGTTTTCCAATGAAAACAATACGACAATTTATTATGATTAGCTACTGGTTAAAACTATTAAAACCTAACAACCCGCTATTAGAAAATGTATATAAAATGTTAATAACCGATGCAAATAATATTACATACAATAATACAAACTGGGCCTATCAAATAAAAATGATTTTAGATAACATTGGTATGTCCGATATATGGATTAATCAATTTACATCGACCATCAATTTTGCTTCTATAAAGCAACGTTTAATAGATATATATAAACAATCTTGGTATGCTAGAATCAATAATTTAAGTAAACTATCTACATACTGCTTGTTTAAACATGACTTAACATTAGAAAAATACTTGTCATGTATAAATGAAAATAAGTATAGAATAGCCCTCACTAAACTAAGAGTTTCGGCACACGATCTAGCTATAGAAACAGGCAGGTATACTGATATTGACAGGCAATATCGCAATTGTTTATACTGCGATATGAATGTAGTCGAAAGTGAATACCATTTCATTCTAGTTTGCCCCAAATATAGAAATCTTAGACTAAAATATTTCAAACCATATTTTTGTAGATGGCCCACTACTAACACATTTGTATCTCTTATGAAAGCTAACAGCGATAGAGTTATTAACAGTACAGCTAAATTTGTATATCTTATGAATGCTAACAGCGATAGAGTTATTAACAGTACAGCTAAATTTGTATATCATGCTTTCAAACTTAGAGCACAAATAACGTAATATATATTACTATGAAGTTTCATCCCATGTAGCATTATTTGATTATGACTGGTATATAATGAGTTCTTCCTTGCTAATGCTAGTTATACTTGCGAATTTATATTTCACCATATTGATTGATGTTTAAAGCAGCATTACATCAGTAATAATAAAGGATGTTTTGTGTAAAATATAAATACTAATATGTGGGTGTGTTTACAAAAATCGAAATAGTCGCTCAGAAACATTCTAATAAATTTAAACCGTCGTATACGCGAATTTGTTTATCAACACACGAAATCTAAGCACGCACAGCGCGCATGCGTGAAACAACAGAGGATATAGAAAACAACGTATATATTTTGAACATGAAAGATTATCTATCTATCTTCCTCTAATGTCGAACCCCTCGCTGGGATGTAGAAATGTCCCTAAAAGACTTAGCTAACAGAGGTATGAATCAACATATCAAGTAATTTAATTAAAAAAGACAACATGGGACAAATGGGGACGATGCATTCCGAATGTAAACAAGTGCGGACGATGCGTTCCGGTTGTAAACAAGTGCGTGACCGATCGACTCGGATATTCCTACTTTCGGTTTCGAGTTAGTTTTATCGCAAAAAAACACTGTTTACCAATTGAACATAAGCATACAAAGTATAATGTTAGAATGTGTAGCAGCATTGCTACCCATACGTAAAATTTGAATTTTTCAAATATCTTGTATTTCATACGATGTAATGCTGCTTTAAGGCTATAAACATGTAACTGTTTTATGCAAATAAACTTTATGTTATGTTAATAAATGCGTATGTTTGTTTGCTTGGAATTTCAGAATTCAGACCAATCACAGCCCTTAAGGGGATTACCCATAAGAAGCAGAATGAAATATAATGTAACAAATAAGACGTAATATATGTAAATGGCGGCCATTTTTAAAATGACCGACACGGCGACCATTTTGTAAGATATTGAGTAGTTCTCTTTTGTTTGAATATTGTATATGTCCAGGGAGTATTCATGCCAATTTTCATGCTTTTCCCATTTTTTGCACAATTGTTATGGTATATGTAACTATTAGTGATTGAATTGCATAATGTTAGTGATGTTTGCTTTCTAACTAAAGACATTATTATCTATTACTATATTTGAGATGAAAATGTTGTTTACGAAAAATATATATTTATATACAGGCTACATCCGTTATGTCGAATTCCGTCGGACCGAACTAAATACTTCGACATAACCGAAGTTTGACTTAACGACTTAACGAAATTAGATATAAACAGAGTTAGTTATATGTAAAATGATAGTGTCTGAAACGGACATTGATCCGATTTCGAGATAACCGGATAATTCGACATAACCGACTTTGACATAGCGGATGTAGACTGTATTCCCAACAAAATTATTAAACATACACTTATTGGGGGCAATATTAGGTTATTCCCTGAAACCATAGAATATATACAAGTAACTGTTAACCAGGAACCAGAATGACAATAATGGCTCCAGTATTACGATTTTGAAAAGGCATTTGACTATATATAGACCATCCATTCATATGGAATTTGTGGAATCCTTCATTAATTTAGAATACTCGCTTACAGTGACATAAGTAGCATAGTGATTAATGGTTATCTTTCTTATAATTTCCATATAAAGAGAGGCGTGAGACAAGGATGCCCCATATCACCGTTACACTTTAACTAGTATCAAATTATATATATATTTAACAAATATACAATGTACGTCTATTATAAAAGATGGTGCAATCAACGGCAAATAATTAAAACTATACTATTCACACACACTCATACGACTTACGTATATGCATATATGACAGAAATGTTAATGTAATGGCGAAAATGAGAAATGGAAACACGAAGCATTTGAAAAGAAGAAAGTTTAACGCATATTACAATGAAGGGAAGATACTAAAAATGAAACAAAAGAAAAATAGAGACCAAAAAAGAAACACAGAGAGTAAAATCCGAAGTAAAATTAGAAATATAATATACATATGAAGAAAGTATATGTATAACAAGTTGGAGCTACATTTATAGATACTAAAATTAGAAGCCTTCACTATACATATATAACGCGGAACTTACCAACAATAAATTATTGTTGTAAATAAAACGCTATATATAGCACAAATTAATGTGATATTTGCTACATACAGACAGAATGAACGGCACATGTGTGTGTTTGTTTTACTTTTATTTATCGTCGCTACCGGTTGTCCATATGAGCGACGCCTCCTGCAGAGATTAGTCGTTTTAGATTTTGGAAGATTAGTGCATGATACAGACAGAGACCCATTCCAGAGTCTCCTCTGGTTCTTTTACGTGCACGGTGTAAAGCACCGACACTAGACCTCGGTTTAACGTCCCATCTGAAAGACTGTTAATTTTATTAGGGTCAGACAGGGGATCGAACCTGCGATCCATGGATTACCAGTCCAGCGTGTTACCACTGGACTACAGATCCGTTTGTTGGCACATGTTAATAATATGGCGTATCTATAGTAATGTTATATGCCTTTCTCTGTGTGGTTCAGCTGTAACTAACAGCTGTACCGGGAGAAAATAGTACTTGTAATGTATGTAGCGGATATTTTAGACGTATGTTCTGTAGTTCAGTAAGTTTTTAAATACCATCCAAACCTACCGTGCTTCTTTTTGAGATATTTGGCATGCATAGTAATTAACTATCCGAAATAATGTATATCCGAACTGTCTCTTCTTAATTTATAACATTAAATGGGAATTAATGTGTGTTTTACGTATATTTTTATCGTCACAACCAGTTGTCCATATGAGCGAAACCTCCTGAAGACATTAGAACATTAGTCATTTGGCGTGGGTTCGAACCTGCGACAGTGGGCCTGTATTACAAGTTCGGTGTGTTAACCACTGTACCACCGATCCGCTAAACGGAATTAAATGGAACAGTGTCTGGACAGTGTCCTGCTTTATACCATTCCTGGAGTCTGTCGAGCATTATTAACAGTTTGTCTATTACGAACGTTCGGAGTCTCAAGGTCTATCAACGCCAGTATTTGCTAAGTACCGGGGGATCTGTTTAAAATCTATATTTAGAATTCACAAAAATCATATGCCAATGAATCAGACAGTAACTGTTAACAAAACGAGTATGCATTACAATACTTTAGTTAGCAGCATAGAGGTAATACATACTTTCGTAAACGTTTATTTATCGTCGCCTAGTTACACACACAAAAGCAATACTTCATACTTAGAATGAAGACAATGGATGTATACACGTGTTTCTGTAATGCATGGTTTGATAAAGGGATCAATTACATCGATAACCTTCTAAGCATAGTTCAGATTGTTTCTATATATATGACCGATTTTAAGCGCATAGAGCGGATATATCAAAATGATGCATTAATACAATACTATTCTCGCATCAATTAAGGGGTGGGGGGGGGGGTGACAAGTAAGCTGCTTTGAAGATATACAACTGTCGCTCTGGACCTTGTGTTTCGTTTCGACAAGATTCAGTACGGGATTAGTCTAATTTTATAATATTCCGTCAGCGAAATATTGAAAACGACATTAACACTGTTTAATTTCAAGCACATATGTACATACCATATGTATTTGTATTTTCTGTTTTGGTACCTGCTTTACTTGTATATGTTCAATATAACTATGATACTCTCCTATTGTGGAGGTAATAACGATTTGTATCTAGTTTATGTAACACTACTATTTGAAACAGTTTATGACATATGGAAATCTTTTACACGGCTATACTCTGTATCAATCTAGTGTGTTTCTTAGAATTTACTTAAACGACACTATATCGGTATAAAGGATGTTTTCCTTGTCCCAATCATTTATAAAATATAATTTCCGAAGACTGTTTAACAAAATTCAAATAATGTAACACCGTCGTGTACGTTGCTTTTCAACAATCATATAAACAATGTAGCAATCATATAAACAATGTATCAATCGTATAAACAATGTATCAATCATATAAACAATGTATCAATCATATAAACAATGTATCAATCATATAAACAATGTAACAATCATATAAACAATGTAACAATCATATAAACAATGTATCAATCATGTTTATAACAATCATATAAACAATGTATCAATCATATAAACAATGTATCAATCATATAAACAATGTAACAATCATATAAACAATGTAACAATCATATAAACAATGTAACAATCATATAAACAATGTAACAATCATATAAACAATGTAACAATCATATAAACAATGTAACAATCATATAAACAATGTAACAATCATATAAACAATGTAACAATCATATAAACAATGTATCAATCATATAAACAATGTATCAATCATATAAACAATGTATCAATCATATAAACAATGTATCAATCATATAAACAATGTAACAATCATATAAACAATGTAACAATCATATAAACAATGTATCAATCATATAAACAATGTAACAATAATATAAACAATGTAACACTCATATAAACAATGTATCAACCATATAAACAATGTAACAATCATATAAACAATGTAACAATCATATAAACAATGTAACAATCATATAAACAATGTAACAATCATATAAACAATGTAACAATCATATAAACAATGTATCAATCATATAAACAATGTAACAATAATATAAACAATGTAACACTCATATAAACAATGTATCAATCATATAAACAATGTAACAATAATATAAACAATGTAACAATCATATAAACAATGTATCAATCATATAAACAATGTAACAATAATATAAACAATGTAACACTCATATAAACAATGTATCAATCATATAAACAATGTAACAATAATATAAACAATGTAACAATCATATAAACAATGTAACAATCATATAAACAATGTAACAATCATATAAACAATGTAACAATCATATAAACAATGTATCAATCATATAAACAATGTAACAATAATATAAACAATGTAACACTCATATAAACAATGTATCAATCATATAAACAATGTAACAATAATATAAACAATGTAACAATAATATAAACAATGTAACAATCATATAAACAATGTAACAATCATATAAACAATGTAACAATCATATAAACAATGTAACAATCATATAAACAATGTAACAATCATATAAACAATGCTAAATACGAATGCTAAGCAGCTGTTTTAGTTATTTGTTCTGATTGCCGATATAGGACAAGGCGTCCCGAATGTACGTAGGACATGACAAACCGATTCTGCTTAATGCAGAGTGGCTGTTTACTAGATGTGACCACTAACCCAGGTTTGACTGTAGTCAATACCAGTAAGGATCTCCATTACACCATACCTTGTTTATAAGGTGAAAACTCGACCGACTGGAGTCCAGGCTATCAATCATGCACAGTGCATTGTTTGATAGAGTTGGGGTCAGATAGTAGTATTGTAGTAGTAGTATTGCTGCGTTCCTCGTTTTAACATTGGGTTAGGGGATTTATGTAGTAGTGTTGCTACTTTCCTCGTTTTAACATTGAGTTAGGGCTAATTAGGGAGTTATGAAGTAGTGTTGCTGCGTTCCTCGTTTTAACATTGAGTTAGGGCTAATTAGGGATTTATGAAGTAAGGTTGCTACGTTCCTCTTTTTAACATTGAGTTAGGGCTAATTAGGGATTTATGAAGTAGTATTGCTGCGTTCCTCGTTTTAACATTGAGTTAGGGCTAATTAGGGATTTATGAAGTAGTGTTGCTGTGTTCCTCGTTTTAACTTTGGGTTAGGGCTAATTAGGGAGTTATGAAGTAGTGTTGCTGCGTTCCTCGTTTTAACATTGAGTTAGGGCTAATTAGGGATTTATGAAGTAGTGTTGCTGCGTTCCTCGTTTTAACATTGAGTTAGGGCTAATTAGGGAGCTATGCAGTAGTGTTGCTACGTTCCTCGTTTTAACATTGGGTTAGGGCTAATTAGGGAGTTATGAAGTAGTATTGCTGCGTTCCTCGTTTTAACATTGAGTTAGGGCTAATTAGGGATTTATGAAGTAGTATTGCTGCGTTCCTCGTTTTAACATTGGGTTAGGGCTAATTAGGGATTTATGAAGTAGTATTGCTGCGTTCCTCGTTCTAACATTGAGTTAGGGCTAATTAGGGATTTATGAAGTAGTATTGCTGCGTTCCTCGTTTTAACATTGGGTTAGGGCTAATTAGGGATTTATGAAGTAGTGTTGCTGCGTTCCTCGTTTTAACATTGGGTTAGGGCTAATTAGGGATTTATGAAGTAGTGTGGCTGCGTTCCTCGTTTTAACATTGAGTTAGGGCTAATTAGGGATTTATGAAGTAGTGTTGCTGCGTTCCTCGTTTTAACATTGAGTTAGGGCTAATTAGTGATTTATGAAGTAGTGTTGCTGCGTTCCTCGTTTTAATATTGGGTTAGGGCTAATTAGGGATTTATGAAGTAGTATTGCTACGTTCCTCGTTTTAACATTGGGTTAGGGCTAATTAGGGATTTATGAAGTAGTATTGCTACGTTCCTCGTTTTGACATTGGGTTAGGGCTAATTAGGGATTTATGAAGTAGTGTTGCTGCGTTCCTCGTTTTAACATTGGGTTAGGGCTAATTAGGGATTTATGAAGTAGTGTGGCTGCGTTCCTCGTTTTAACATTGAGTTAGGGCTAATTAGTGATTTATGAAGTAGTGTTGCTGCGTTCCTCGTTTTAACATTGAGTTAGGGCTAATTAGGGATTTATGAAGTAGTGTTGCTGCGTTCCTCGTTTTAATATTGGGTTAGGGCTAATTAGGGATTTATGAAGTAGTATTGCTACGTTCCTCGTTTTAACATTGGGTTAGGGCTAATTAGGGATTTATGAAGTAGTATTGCTACGTTCCTCGTTTTAACATTGGATTAGGGCTAATTAGGGATTTATGAAGTAGTATTGCTGCGTTCCTCGTTTTAACATTGAGTTAGGGCTAATTAGGGATTTATGAAGTAAGGTTGCTACGTTCCTCGTTTTAACTTTGGGTTAGGGCTAATTAGGGATTTATGAAGTAGTGTTGCTGCTTTCCTCGTTGTTCCTGGAAATGTTTTGTAATTATTGGTGTAGATTATTTACTATGGTTAGTAGGCAGTGGATCAATGTTGGTTATGACACTAAACAGGTTGCATATACAGTATCTAATTGATAGCGCAGTGGTTCGCTCCAGGTGCCAAATGTCCAGAGTTCGAGCCCCGCTGGAGCCGTTACGATTAAAGGCATTTAAATTCCACATTGCCTCTTCTCTCTCCCTCGTGGCTATGGTTTCCATCAGGAATGAGGTTTCGAGAGAGATTAATATAAGTTTTAAGAACTTGTTTCGCAATCGAGCTAAAATAAATTAGTATAAACTAATAGTATCTAATTCACGTTGCTTGTGCGCAATGCAATGCATTTGTTGTTGATGCATATGAAGCATTGTCCTACTTCCACTGGAATTACCATCTCTGGTGACATTCAAGCAAAATAATAATATGTAAAACAGGCATATACCAGCTGGTACAGGACGACAAACGGTCATTGCAAACCGTGGGCCGTTCATGGTCATGTGTGTAACATGGCTGCCATCGGAAACATGATAACGTTCTAGAGTTCATCGTACCATTAATCACATTATTTACATTTCACAGAATCATTGTTGGCATTATGCACACACTAACGTCTAGTGAATGTGGAAATCCTTGTGAAAATGCAATTAGCAATAGATACAGCCAACAAAGATACATGCACGCTACTCGCAATGTCCATGCTCTTAATCAGGCGCGTAGCTAGGCTTACGCATGTATGTACGTGCGTAAGATTTATTTTGACAGTTCCTGAAAATGAAAATTATATTTATAAATGCGAAAAATGCAATAAAACTGGATCGTAAGGGGGACACATTGGTCATTCACAAGAAACGATCGAAATGCCAACAGATATTGATTGTAGCTGATGTTCATAGTATGCATTAGTCACCTGAGACCATATAGCGGAAACGATTATCCCCCTAGAATGGTGTGTAATCCATATTTAGGCCTAGCTACGCGCCTGTTAATACAAACATACTCCTGTTTGCTAACGAAAATCTCACCGATGAAGAAAACGAGTTTATATTCCTAGTTGTAGGTCTACATACATTTATGAAACACACTGAACGTTTCAATCGGGATTAATTATTATAATACACACTATTGGCCAATGGAAACCCGCCTAGTCCCATCTATGCATCAGACAAAAGTGAGGATCTAGACACTCTCCTTTCGTCGACGCTGTCTGGTGAGTGCGAAAATCATGATATGTACGGAAACTGCATTATCCCACATAAACATGTCAAATGGTGTAACGACGGTGAAATTTCAGAGTTATTTCCCTTAGTGTGCAGCGTTGCTACTCAGACAGATTACATTGTAACATGCAATTCCTCCGTCCAGTGTTCTCCCATAAGAGAAAAGAAACGTGTGCGATTTCATTCAGACACACTAACGGGACTAGCTGCCAAGGATAATTGGAGCGTACCTGTGAAAAGATCAGTGACTTTTGCTGACATAATTAAAACTATTGGAACGCCGTCCAAGCCCCGTTGTAACGGTATTCCGGTTAGGATAACACAACGAGGATGTGGTGATGAGGGGTTCACTGAATTCCAGAAAAAACGGACAAAACACTATTTTGTTGGAGGATACAAAATGGGCGTAATAGAGGCGAACATTGTGAAGTATGTCACTAGACGTGGTCCAAAAGTGACAATGGTCCGAATTTTTCCATCCCGACGAAATCCCAATTATATCATTATCCATTTAAACGTGGAGGCTGATGACAATTCATCACTTGTGGAGACCAATGGGTTCTGGCCCCCGGAGGTTTACTGTAAACCATGGAACACAAATGGTGAGCGCCTACGTATGCGCAATAACGCTAACATGGGTCCTCGTCAACATAAATGGAATGCGCATTATCAACAAAGACCATACAGTGATAGGCAGTGTAACAGATATCGTGATCTTGGTCCATATAGTGACTACTATGTAGATTACAACAGGTATTCTAATCTCGAGGTCGACGTGGATGGCCCGAATATTGACTAACAATGGCACTGTGATGATTACAATGGATCACTTAAATATACTTACCTGGAATGTCACGGGACTAATGTCCAGTAGCTCATATCTCTGTGATATATTACATAGCCAAAATATTGACGTGTGTGGTATTTCTGAACACTGGTTACTAGAGAAAAACTTAAATTTTATTAACACAATAGATACTCATTATATATGTGTAGCATCTGTAAGACAATGACTGTTCGCTAACTACCAACAGAACATTTGGGAAAGGTGGAGTTGCCCTTCTCTGGCATATAAAACTTGACAAGATCATCACGCCCTTGTCTCTTAATGATGACCGCATTGTAGGCATACAGGTGCAAATATCGCCTGATAACTTCATGTTTATTTTTCAGGTGTATCTACCATGCAGTAATCACTCGATTGCATATTTTAGGGAATATATAAACACGTTAAATAGTATGTATATTATATGTATTCAGAGCATGGTACAGTTATCTTTTTAGGCGATTTCAACTCGAAAGTTGTTCAACAGTCGATGCACTCGTACAGAGACATTTATTTCTCTAATATTTTAAAGGATACTAATTTGGTGGCAATAGATACTTTACCTTTATGTAAGGGAGCTAACTCAACTTTTGTGTCATATGATGGTCAATCAGAAAGTTTGATCGACCATATTTGCGTACCAATTGAAAAATTGGATTGCATTAAATATTGCGAGATCATCGACGATCACTGTCTAAATGTTTCTAACCATCGACCAGTTATGTGCAGTCTGTGTTGTCCTATTATTATGTATGCTAATGGTTACTGTGGTACAAACCGTATTAACTGGAATACGGTCTCTGAGGCTGAGTATAATTGCTATGAAAATACATTGAGCCAGTCAGAGTGCCTGCTGAGGGCTAGATTTCAACCAATCTCATCGCCGAATGATATCGACAGCATATACACCAATATCGTTACTGCTGTTCAGGAAGCGTCGGCAGCATCTATGCGTAAACGAACATTTAAGCATTTCTTAAAGCCTTACTGGACTAAAAACTTAACGCTTCTGCAGAAAAATAGAAGTCGTTTACGTCATATATGGTTGTCTGCAGGAAAACCGCGTGGCTTTAGCCAATCTTACTGCAATTATAAAGACGCAAAGCGCGAATTTAGACGCACGCATAGACGTATCGTCGAAACGTTCATGCGGGATCAAGACGATGAGCTAGATAAACTTGAAGTTGACCAGAAGCAATTTTGGCGCGTAATTAATAGGAAACGCAAAGGTTGCAATAAAGCTGGCTGTGAAATTAAGTTTGGCAATGTCATGTACCGCGATGCGTTATCCATCACAGACCAGTGGAAACAATATTTCGCAGACTTATATACTCCTGACGAAAATGCAAATTACAATTCAGCATGGAAAAATACTGTTGATGACACGGTTCATAGCTTACAGTCCCCTATAAATAGTGCCACAAGCAATGTATATCTTAATACGTCAATTTCGCCAGATCTTTTAGCCGACTTATTGCGTAAATGCAAAAAAGGTAAAATGCCCGGTTATGATAATGTTTCTATGAGCATTTGATTCATGGTGGTAACACCTTAATATTAGTTCTAGCACGTCTGTACTCGGCAATGCTAAAATTTAGTTATGTACCCCCAGACATGAACCGGGGCGTAATTGTGACGCTACACAAGGGCGGTCGTAAAAGTAAACATGATCCACATAATTACCGCGCTATTACACTAACCTCTACACTATTAAAGTTGTATGAAAGTGTTCTTTTAACCCGTGCAGGGGATGATATCCTGAAAGATCTAAGTCCTCAGCAAGGTGGCTTCCAACAACAACTAGGCTGTATAATGACATCGTTTTCCTTAAGGGAGTCAATATCATTTGCAAAAGAGCACCACAGCAAGGCCTTCATGTGTTACTTAGATTGTCGCCAGGCATTTGACCGTGTCTGGCATAATGGTCTAATTTATAAACTAGAGGCGTGTGGGCTAGACCATCTCACATTCAAATCTTTTGTATCCCTCTATAGTAACATGAATAGTTGTGTCCGCAATCAGTCATTCACATCGGAGTGGTTCCCCGTTATGCAGGGTACCAGACAGGGAGGGAAGAGTTCCCCTCTACTTTTTTTACTTTACATAAATGGCCTAATACAGGAGTTAGAAAAGCTAGGCTTTTGTATATATAATTTTAACATTTGTAGTCCAACAGTTGCTGATGACATGATTCTATTCTCCATGTCCAAGTACGGACTAGATCAGATGTTACAAATATGTTATGAATATTTATTAAAATGGAGGTTTGAATACAATGCCAAGAAATGCTCTGTCGTTGTGTACAATGAAACAAAGCATGAGTTTGATCAATCAGATAGGTCATGGAAACTTGGTGATCAAACTATCACTGAAGACATCCAATATACTCACCTGGGGATTATATGTAACAAGTACTGCTCATTAAATGACAATATTCACTCGGCAAGTATCAAACTCCGTGGTACCCTACTTAACATTTCCAATAGTGGTGTTGGATCTGGGAACCTAAACATATTCAGTCTCACAAAACTGTATAGGACAGTAATATTGCCGAAATCCCTATACGGGTGTGAACTGTGGAGCTATCTTACATCCGCCAATATCCTTGAAATCGAACGAGCCCATAGATATTGCATAACATATATTCAACGCCTACCATTGTTCACTAATAATCAGGCATCACTCAGCTGTCTGGGCCTTGTTCCGATTGAAACAGAAATTAATTACAAGAAACTCCAGTTTCTGGGTCAACTCGTCCGACTACCCTGCCAATATCTCTCGAAACGTATCTTTATAAACAGGTTGGTACGCTATAAATCTTGCATTGAAAGACAAAGCCTTGGGTTTATTCCTGATGTTCTTGGATTACTTAGGAAGTATGATCTCATGCATTATGTAGATATCTTTCTTGAAACTGCATACTTTCCATCGAAATATCAATGGAAATATATTCTTAAACGGAATGTATATGGAATAGATTCCGAAAAAGGTACTATATCAGCATGTAGCTCCTTGCCCTCAGGTATTGGTAAAACTATATTCCAAAAACAGGAACCTTGTACTATCTGGCAATTAAGCCGTAAATTCCCAAGCGTAAAAATGTACTGTTTCACAGCTATATATGTACTGTGTAGATTACTTTCTTTCTCACGTCCTGAGTTATGCACACAATGCGATAAATGTGTTGTGAACTTAGTTGTTCATAAGCTGTTATTATGTACATCTCAGGATAAATTAAGAAAGTGCTTATGGCAGAACATAAGTTGTGTGACTTGTATTAAGACATACATTGATTTTATCAAACAACCACCCGAGACACAGATATATGATATGCTTGCAGGACTGGAGACACATGAACTTCCAGACACCGCAAGCGAAACACTTATGATAATATGTTTTAGGGCATTCTGGCAAATGCTCCAAACTTAAGGTTGTGGTAAATCAGTAATCTAAACATGTTTGCTTCTATTTAAATACCATTGTATTGCTTTTAGGTACCTGAACCGTTTTCTTTACTGAAGAATGGTGTTCCGGTTATAAACACTGTATCAGCTTTTGTGTGCGCTACCATCATCACTTTCCCTTGCATTTCGTTTCGGCAAGTA
Source organism: Archivesica marissinica (assembly GCA_014843695.1). Lineage (NCBI taxonomy): Eukaryota > Metazoa > Mollusca > Bivalvia > Venerida > Vesicomyidae > Archivesica > Archivesica marissinica. The sequence continues at coordinate 30,728,059 of CM026401.1, forward strand.
ATGATGATCGGTATACACTAATTAATAGCTGCATGGTTATGTCAGTTCTTATGACCATTATTGTACACTTGTACTACTTTGTATATATGTATGTTTATATGTGTCCATGTAAAACGTGTAATTGTATATTATGTATGTTCACTTGTGCTCTTCATGTATATGGAGGTAATAAAAGGATTAATTAATTAAAATGTATTCCAACTCAACACTAATTGCCATCACTGTAAGTTTGTCAAACGTTTATTACTGAAAAGCTAAATACGTGTTCATTATGGATGTTAGAAATTTGACAGTAATGATATTGTGATATGTAATTGTAAATTGTGTTATCCTAATTGTGAACAGTTGCAATACAATATTATTAAATTTAATTGAATTTCCTAAAATAGTTGCATAACCTATTAGTTCCGTCCTTTTTATTAACAATTAGTACAGGAAGAGGCCGTGGCGAGCTAGATCCCTGAATGATACGCGCTTCCGATATTTCATCAATTGCCTTACTAATGGTTGGCCTATTATTGATGGGAGCTCTATTAGATTTCAGTTCATTGCTTCCCAAGTATACCTTCATGTTTGCACAACATGTATGACTTAAGTCTGAATCAGTATTTGCAATTAAATCCTTGTTTTTCATTACCAAATTGTTCATATCTGACCAATATTCGCCATGTGCATTTACATCTTGCAACTCTATGGCCTCAAGTATGGTATTGGCATTTCTAACATTAGAAGCTAGTGCTCTAGAAATGTGTGCGGCAAGGACATGTGATCTTTAAAATTACTTGGCATTGTTTACAATCAAAATTAGTATAGTTCTAATTTTCGCTAATACAGTCACTGAACTTTTGAATCTGGTTGATTGGCAATAAAACCCCTGTCTATTTTGGACATTTCATATGCATACGTTTTAATCAGGATGATATCGGATTTACAACAGTATTTGATATGTTGTTCCTATAAACAAAGAACAAATCTACCTTTGTTAAATATGTACTAAACCATGGATACGGCTGTGAAAATTGCTTCCCCTGAAACAAATATTTATGAACGTAAATATGCATAACTTTTAACAAGTTTACATTGGAATTGAATATATGAATTGGGCAGGATGTGTAGTGTTAATAACCAGCTATACGGGAAATTTAGTGTTGATATCTTGAGTATGATTACCATAGCCACTACATACAGAAGGTATTTTACAGGGAGGTATATTGTAAAGCCATCAGCCAAATAAAAGACAAAGAGAAACAATAACTCACATATTTATTCAATTATAACATTATAATGGGTTATGTTAGAATGCAAATGATATTTCAATAATAATAGAACAGACTGACCTCCAAATAATAATCTTAAAATGATGGATGGGTAGTGGAAGAAGGATTAACTGTAATATTGACGGAAATGAAATACTTGGATGTTCGCACTTTATCTCGATCATGTCTTTGAATACTATGGCCTGCATACGATATATACAACATATCAGACTCCATACGGTATTGTTACAGATGAGAACAATTATGGACTGTATGACCGGGATCCAACACCATATACTGGTATGTTTCAGATAGCAATGTTTGGGACTGGAGAGGAGGTGGTGGGATGTGGGGTTACAATTGGGGAAACAGCTGGGGTGACGATGGAGATTGGGGCGATTCTAGCGATGGATGGAACGATTAATTACACTTTAAAGGTACACAATTTGATGGATGTATATTTATGTATTACAGATGATAGTTATGGTGATTACGGTGACATGATGTTTGGTGGCAACATGTTCGGCAGCATGTTTGGCGAATGGGACGGTGGATGGGGCGGTGGACGGGGCGGTGGATGGGGTGGTGGATGGGGCGGTGGATGGGGCGGTGATAACGATGGCTGGGGCGGATATGGTGACTTTGGTGATAACATGTTTGGCATGTACGGGGACGGCGATGGCTGGGGTGGAATGGGCGACTACTAGTAATGCATTGAGTAACTGGCTTGCTTTGTTACCTAACTGTAAGTTGCTTTCCAGCTTCAGCTTTCATTGCTTTATCATTATCTCCAATATATCCTTAGCTAGACTCAGGTGTGCTCATTATTGTTCTCAGAATGTAGTGTACACCTACATGTTCTCAGCATGATGTGTACACCTATATGTTCTCAGAATGGTATGTACACCTACATGTTCTCAGAATGATGTGTACACCTACATGTTCTCAGAATGATGTGCATCTACATGTTCTAAGAATGTTGTATACACATACATGTTCTCAGAATGATGTGTGCACCTACACGTTCTAAGAATGATGTGCATCTACATGTTCTCAGAATGTTGTGTACACCTACATGTTCTCAGAATGATGTGTACACCTACACGTTCTCAGAATGGTATGTGCACCTATATGTTCTGAGAATGATGTGTACACCTACATATTCTCAGAATGATGTGTGCATCTACATGTTCTAAGAATGATGTGCATCTACATGTTCTCAGAATGTTGTGTACACCAACATATTCTGAGAAGGGCGTGTACGCGGACACATTCTGAGAACGTTGTTTATCTTGTATGAGTGAATGGCGCATGCGCAATGGCTACTTGCACACACACATTGCCTTTAATATTTGCTCTTGTTTCGAAATCAATGAAACATGTGTATTTATGTCCACGTTATGTCCATCCAGTACACTATACCTGTATATTGAATTAGTTACGTATTGATTACAGTGTATGAATGATTGGCTAATGCGCATGCGCAATTGGTACTTTCGCACTGACTATATCAACCAACTTACAGACACATTGTATGAAGGATTGGCTATTACGCATGCGCAATAGGTACTTTCGTACTGATTATATTGACGAGGGGAGGACATAGTAAGATATTTATTGGTCACATATAAAACGGTATACAAACGAAGAACTGATGTCCACATGTTTTACAAACAATGTTATATATACTGAGTCAAAAAAGAAACGATACCAAACTAAAAATGAGGTAAAACGGATAAAACCATAAAAGGTTTAATATATTATTACGTATCAGTACCGGGTATCTTATTGCAACGTCAGCCAACCATAAACACAGGTAAATAAACACCTGATAATCCTGGAACGCCGAATTTCCGATTTGCACGTGCTCCTCAACAAAGACAACTTCCTGCACATGTACAAATCGGAAAACCGGTTTATTGTACTGGTATTGCATTATCATCGAGGAAAAACACCTTACATACCCATTGTTACCTCTAACAAAATGCCTAGGCTAAACCGCAATCAGAGAATGCGTGCCATTGGCATGATTGACGGCGGTTTACGTCAGCGTGACGTCGCAAATCGACTCGGGGTTACGCGGATCACGATAGCACGTCTACTTCGACGTTATCGAACACATGGATCGGTGGACGACCGTCCAAGATCTGGTCGACCACGTGTGACGACGCGTGAACAGGACCGTCACATTCGGACGTCACATTTACGTGACCGGTTCCTACCTGCTACGCACATAGCTGCCGTTACTCCTGGGATGACCAACAATCGCATCAGTGCACAAACAGTCAGGAACCGGCTCGGTGAACGTGGCATTCGTGCCTATCGGCCATACGTTGGACCCATCCTGACACGACGTCACCGTGACGTACGGCGGGAATGGACGACGGAACGTGCTCGCTGGACTCGGTTACAGTGGAATTCGGTGATGTTTAGCGATGAATCGCGGTTCTGTTTGCGTCGAGCGGATGGCAGAGAGCGGGTATATCGCAGACGCGGTGAACGTTACGCCGACGCATGTGTACGTCAGGTCGATCTGTTCGGGGGCGGAAGCGTTATGGCGTGGGGCGGTATCACCTTCGGCAGTCGCACTGAACTGTTAGTGGTGGACGGGAACCTAAACGCCCAGCGGTACTGTGATGAGATCCTTGCGCCAGTTGTTGTGCCGTTCTTTAACGCCAACAGAAACGTCACACTGTTCCAACAGGACAACGCCAGGTGTCATACTGCTCGGATTTCCACCACATTATTGGAGCAGAACAATATTGAAACCCTGCCGTGGCCTGCTTTGTCACCAGACTTGTCACCCATAGAACATTTGTGGGATACGTTAGACCGCCGCGTCAGACGACGTCAGCCGGTAACGTTAAACCAACTGAGGGATGTTTTGCGTCAGGAGTGGACAACTATTGACCAGCAAGAGATTCAGACACTCTTCCGTTCGATGCGACGGCGGTGCATTGCAGTGAGAGACGCAAATGGTGCCCATACTCGGTATTGACGTCTGTGTGAAAACTCCATTAGACCCCTGTCCGACGAATTACGTCATCACACAGCAGACAGTTTCGGTGGCTCATTATGCTTTATGTGCTCCTCTTTCAAACATGTTGGACTATCATCTTATGAATTTTCAAAGAATTTTCTTAATAAATGTTGAAATTATAGACACATAAACACCAGGTATCGTTTCTTTTTTGACTCAGCATTTCAAGTTTTTATTTTTCAATTCCTTTAGGCTAAAAAGCGCATGCGGACAGTATCTGATATAGACGAACAGTGAATTAACAAATAAATATAGTAAATATTTCATATAGAGTACATGTTAATAACTGATTGAATTCAATGGAGAAGGTTACAGAGTTCATTTGAATAAATATATATACTGACCAATAACCTATAATTATTATCACCCCATTTTGAAAGGCCCTCCCATATGACACCAAGGCAAATATACTGACACGGTGATACAGTGTGAAGTGTTTCCTTATTTCTTACCAAATAATTTACTTGCAAATCAGTTTCCCGAATCTTTCGTTTATTGCGCATGTGCACGTGTAATGTCTGCTTATGCCGACACTACTAATTCTCACGGGGCTTTGGAAAGGCAATCTTTAATAATGTATTATTCTAGTTGCTTTAATGTACCTAGTTTATTGTTCGTCTGCAGTACACGTGCATTACATCACTCATATATCCAAGGACATGTGGGTGTTGTAACCTTGTACATGATTATGTTTCAGGAACCAGTATTTTAAAAGTTGAAAGTCTATGCACTCCTCAAGATGTACGTGCAAAAACTCGATTAAAGAAATCGACATAAAATCGTGGAGGGGGGAGGGTATATTCTAAGAAAGTAATTTTCTATTATATTGTAGACTATTTCCTCAAACAATTGTCAAGGAAACTATATAACAAAACTAATCAACAATTAATTTTCAACAATGCAAGACTAAACCAAACATGTCCACATACATGGTCGCTTGGCAATGATACATGTAACCCTTTCCTTTAGGTTTATATACTATTATATCTCCATACAAATGACAGCCATTTAGCTACCATGCAGTGGATAAGTAGTCACCATATATATCCCACTGCCACAAGTATTACTGGGACTACATGAGATTCTGGCCTTCATTATGAACATTGGTTTGGCTACTACATTGTCAATGCATGTCGTGATGGTAATGGCGACACGATGTGCTTCTATGAGGGAAATGGTTTATGAACGTTGGTTTGGCTACTACATTGTCAATGTATGACGTATTGGTAATGGCGTCAAGAGGTGCTTCTATGAGGGAAAGTTTTATTATGAACATTGGTTTGACTACTACATTGTCAATGTATGTCGTATTGGTAATGGCGACACGATGTGCTTCTATGGGGGAAAGGGTTAATGTATGTCGTATTGGTAATGGCGACACGATGTGCTTCTATGGGGGAAAGGGTTAATGTATGTCGTATTGGTAATGGCGACACGATGTGCTTCTATGAGGGAATGGGTTACGGTTGATTTCACTTACAAGCATCTTCGATTGATATGTGACGAATTTTCTACAATGACTTCGGTAATTAGGGAGGCTGTTCTTAATATAAGAGGAACATTCTTCGGCCTAGTTAATTGCTCTGTCTATACCCAGATGGTCTCAGTCCCCTCACCTTATTAACTATTGATACGTTTGTTATATTACCAAAATCCCTGTACGGCTGTGAACTGTGGAACTCAATCTCTACAACAGCTCTATTGCAAATTGAGCGTGCATCTATACTAAATATATCCAACGACTTCTAACAAGGACATCGTTTTGCAATTTAAAATTCATGTAAAAGACATTAATGTTTATTATAATTAATACATGGAATAGTATACAGCACGATTGATGTAATAGTTCACGTTTAATGTTTATAATTATATGCATAACTATAAAATTCCCATTAAACATTGAAAATAACGATAAGAAACGTGTAACGACATTTATAGAGTAGTATGATCATGGGACATTTCATATTCTCATCGATTTTCATTAAACTGTCAATAATAAAACACTGTTATAGACAGTCTGTTTTCGATCAATTTCTAATTTATTACATGTAATAACTCTCAATCTGTTTAAAATTGTGTTTGATTATAAAAGGAGAGAACTTCCATGACCGAGTTGTTCAGGTATTTGAAGTCAAATCACGTGTCCCTCACAGCTGTTGGTTCGAACTAATACTAGCGGGAGAGCCGCCATATGACCTAACAAATACAGTACACATCGCTACGCTCATTGTGTTAACATCAATCTGGTTTATTGGGGGAAGGCACTCGCTAATGTTGGTAAAACTTGTTGCCCAACCCATTTGCTTCTAGATTTTATTCTTACAGTGTTCAAGTATAAGCATAGCATTGCAGTTGTATCATTTTGCTTATATATTTATCATGCTTAAATGTGTAATTGTATTGTATAATATAAATAAGCATAGCATTGCAGTTGTATCATTTTGCTTATATATTTATCATGCTTATATGTGTAATTGTATTGTATAATATAAATAAGCATAGCATTGCATTTGTATCATTTTGCTTATATATTTATCATGCTTATATGTGTAATTGTATTGTATAATATAAATAAGCATAGCATTGCATTTGTATCATTTTGCTTATATATTTATCATGCTTATATGTGTAATTGTATTGTATAATATAAATAAGCATAGCATTGCATTTGTATCATTTTGCTTATATATTTATCATGCTTATATGTGTAATTGTATTGTATAATATAAATAAGCATAGCATTGCATTTGTATCATTTTGCTTATATATTTATCATGCTTATATGTGTAATTGTATTGTATAATATAAATAAGCATAGCATTGCATTTGTATCATTTTGCTTATATATTTATCATGCTTATATGTGTAATTGTATTGTATAATATAAATAAGCATAGCATTGCAGTTGTATCATTTTGCTTATATATTTATCATGCTTATATGTGTAATTGTATTGTATAATATAAATAAGCAATACATTTATATTAATCACATACAGACGGACATGTAGTCCAGTGGTAACATGCTGGACTGGTAATCCAGGGATCGCAGGTTCGATCCCCCGTCTGACCCTAATAAAATTAACAGTCTTTCAGATGGGACGTTAAACCGAGGTCTCGTGTCTGTGCTTTGCACCGTGCACGTAAAAGAACCAGAGGAGACTCTGGAATGGGTCTCTGTCTGTATCATTGCACTATCCTCCAAAATCTAAAATAACTAATCTCTTCAGGGGGCGTCGCTCATATGGGCAACCGGTAGCGACGATAAATAAACGTAAAACACACACATTAAACACCTAAGAATTAAGCTCCCCAAAACAAACACAAATTTGAGAATGGCTAACCACCACCGGTCGTTTTACTAGGTTAAATATAGTTTGAGTTTGGTCTTAGATATATGTTAGATATATGTTAGATATATGTTAGATATATGTTAGATATATGTTAGATATATGTTAGATATATGTTAGATATATGTTAGATATATGTTAGATATATGTTAGATATATGTTAGATATATGTTAGAACCATGGTGGCGAATTCCACTGGGGGTGTCGAATTATTTCATGCGAGTTATCCAGCTGGCTTGTTGAAGGTCGGTGGTTCTACCATGGTACGCGCCCATGCATGGAATACTGCTCTGATGGTCACCCGGGGTTACTGATAATAGTTGGGAGAGTCGCCGTGTAAACTAAACTGTTACTGAGACATTAAACACTAAACACAAAGACGTGGAAGTCGTGATAGCGCAGTGGATGCACGTTCGCCTCAGGTGCGAAAGGTCCGGAGTAAGAGCCCCACTGGAGCCGTTACGAGTGTGCCCTTATGCAGGGCATTTAATTGCCACGTTGCCTCTTCTCTCTCCCTCGTGGCGATGGATTCCATCAGTAATGAGGTCTCGAGAATGATTAATATAAGTTGTAAGAACTTGTTTCGCAATCGAGCTAAAATAAATGTGTATAGACTAAAACCAAAGACTTCTGACAATACAGTGTGTATGTACAGACAGTGGATATAGTGTTCCGTTTAAACACACTTTCTGATTTAATATGTCACATGGCCTGGAGGTTACACAACGATCTCAGCTCAAATCTCAACTCAACTCAAACTCACTGGAGTATTGAGACAGAATCGTAGGTTATAACACTTTTTGAGATCATGCTAAGCTGAGTTTGACTCTCGTATGGAGGCTGGTGACATCGGCAATTTTAAGACTTGCGTTTGATTGTTGAGTTTGATCAAACCCAATTGCGAGTGTGTCTCAATCTCAAACGCATCCTAAGTTCAAACTCAAACTCAAAAATGTGATTACCTTCGTTTCTGAGTTTGAGTTGAGAGTTGAGCACAGAACTTGAGTTAAGTTTGAGATCGAGCTCAGAAATGTTTTATAACCTCCGGACATGGAATATTGTTCACGCCTTTGAAGGATAAACACATGATATTAATATATTACAATATATCTCTCTTACCATATGACAAACCAGACAGACGGATCTGTAGCTCAGTGGTAACACGCTGGACTGGTAATCCAGGGATCGCAGGTTCGATCCCCCGTCTGACCCTAATAAAATTAACAGTCTTTCAGATGGGACGTTAAACCGAGGTCTCGGCACGGTGCTTTACACCGTGCACGTAAAAGAACCAGATGAGATTCAGGAATGGGTCTCTGTCTGTATCATGCACTATCCTCCAAAATCTAAAATAACTAATCTCTTAAGGAGGCGTCGCTCATATGGGTAACCGGTAGCGACGATAGATAAACGTAAAACACACATGACAAACCACGATTACAATAAAACGGTTGTCTCGGCATACAATATATCATATTTAACGAAGATACTTACTATTTAGCATACGATCATTTAGTATTTATGATTAAACAAACTCTTGCAACGTTAATTGAATAGTACTTATAATGTTTTTAATGCATTTTCAATGTAGATGGTAATTTGTTAAATTGAAAGCACCAGCATATAAATGAGAATGATAAATGTTTTTGGAGGGATTTCTGCGCTGTAAAATTGTGATTTAATTAAATGTTAAACACCGTCTGTCAAATCTACCCGTGCAATCTCCCACCTACTCGTGCAATCGCCCACCAACTCGCGCAATCTTCCACCAACTGCAGGGAAATAATAATACCGTTTACATTATCTATTTAAAGAACATTGCTAAGGCCTTCTGAAGGGATATATTAATACCGTTTACATTATCGATTTATGGAACTTTGCTAAGGCACAATGCAGGGAAATATTAATACCGTATACACTAACTATTTATAGAACATTGCTAAGGTCCACTGCAGGGAAATATTAATACCGTATACACTAACTATTTATAGAACATTGCTAAGGTCCACTGCAGGGAAATATTAATACCGTATACACTAACTATTTATAGAACATTGCTAAGGTCCACTGCAGGGAAATATTAATACCGTATACACTAACTATTTATAGAACATTGCTAAGGTCCACTGCAGGGAAATATTAATACCGTTTACATTATCTATTTATAGAACATTGACATATTATTGGTAATGACAAAGCGCGTAGACTAAGCTGTATACAGCTGTTATGTTTTTTTCCTTTCAGAATAAAAACAGGGCACAAAGAGCGCGGCATGGTGAATGAACAGACGTGATCGCGAAAGTGCTACATATAGTAATACCCATCTATACACCACTTGTATTGTACTATATATCCACGTTCCATGTGATTTCTACCATTATCTCATAAAAGTTTAGACCGGAACTGTAGTGTATTTTGATGTTTTGAAAGAACTACTTGTTTTGAAAGTTTAATTAATATAATTGTTTCATACAAGCTATGTGTGTTATGTTTATTTCTATTTTCACATCACGGCTTGTCCACACACGTGTATCCTGAATAACAATATGTGTGGTACAGATTTACAGTTATATCTCACAATTGTGCCTATAAATATATATTCATAGAGTAATCTGATTCAATCATCTATAAACGACCTGCATCACATGGTTACTAAAGACTTTATAATAAACACACGTCAATAATTCAGGAGCGTGGCTGACCGTTATAATGATGAAATCCTACTTTCATTTTTGAGAGTTTATCGACCGCAAACATACTGTTTATTGATTGAAAGTTAGTGTAACGCCGCGTCTGACCAGGGTATATGTTGTTTGCTATTCAGCCATATTTTAGCTCCACTATCCGAATAGCAAACAGCATAGAGGCTGATCAGGCGGTACGTTCTGTGCACGTTCTGTGCCGTCTGATCTGGCTCTATGTTGTTTGCAAAAGCGACTTTAGTCGGCTACGGGTTTATACTAGTCTTCATCCGGACTTGTCTGGACATCGCATTGGCCATACTCCATATCGTCGCCCAATAACATTATATACCAACCCTAGCATGAGCATCGCCCTAGCATGAGCATCGCCCTAGCATGAGCATCGCCCTAGCATGAGCATCAGTATAGCATGAGCATCGCCCTAGCATGAGCATCAGTATAGCATGAGCATCGCCCTAGCATGAGCATCAGTATAGCATGAGCATCGCCCTAGCATGAGCATCAGTATAGCATGAGCATCGCCCTAGCATGAGCATCGCCCTAGCATGAGCATCGCCCTAGCATGAGCATCACCCTAGCATGAGCATCGCCCTAGCATGAGCATCAGTATAGCATGAGCATCACCCTAGCATGAGCATCAGTATAGCATGAGCATCGCCCTAGCATGAGCATCAGTATAGCATGAGCATCAATATAGCATGAGCATCGCCCTAGCATGAGCATCAGTATAGCATGAGCATCACCCTAGCATGATCATCAGTATAGCATGAGCATCACCCTAGCATGAGCATCGCCCTAGCATGAGCATCAGTATAGCATGAGCATCAGTATAGCATGAGCATCAGTATAGCATGAGCATCGCCCTAGCATGAGCATCAGTATAGCATGAGCATCAGTATAGCATGAGCATCGCCCTAGCATGAGCATCGCCCTAGCATGAGCATCAGTATAGCATGAGCATCGCCCTAGCATGAGTATCGCCCTAGCATGAGCATCAGTATAGCATGAGCATCGCCCTAGCATGAGCATCAGTATAGCATGAGCATCGCCCTAGCATGAGCATCAGTATAGCATGAGCATCGCCCTAGCATGAGCATCACCCTAGCATGAGCATCACCCTAGCATGAGCATCAGTATAGCATGAGCATCAGTATAGCATGAGCATCGCCCTAGCATGAGCATCGCCCTAACATGAGCATCAGTATAGCATGAGCATCGCCCTAGCATGAGCATCGCCCTAGCATGAGCATCAGTATAGCATGAGCATCGCCCTAGCATGAGCATCAGTATAGCATGAGCATCGCCCTAGCATGAGCATCAGTATAGCATGAGCATCGCCCTAGCATGAGCATCACCCTAGCATGAGCATCACCCTAGCATGAGCATGACCCTAGCATGAGCATCACCCTAGCATGAGCATCAGTATAGCATGAGCATCACCCTAGCATGAACATCAGTATAGCATGAGCATCACCCTAGCATGAGCATCAGTATAGCATGAAGCATCACCCTAGCATGAGCATCAGTATAGCATGAGCATCAGTATAGCATGAGCATCACCCTAGCATGAGCATCAGTATAGCATGAGCATCACCCTAGCATGAGCATCAGTATAGCATGAGCATCAGTATAGCATGAGCATCAGTATAGCATGAGCATCACCCTAGCATGAGCATCAGTATAGCATGAGCATCACCCTAGCATGAGCATCACCCTAGCATGAGCATCACCCTAGCATGAGCATCACCCTAGCATGAGATTCACCCTAGCATGAGCATCACCCTAGCATGAGCATCAGTATAGCATGAGCATCAGTATAGCATGAGCATCAGTATAGCATGAGCATCACCCTAGAATCAGTATAGCATGAGCATCACCCTAGCATCAGTATAGCATGAGCATCAGTATAGCATGAACATCAGTATAGCATGAGCATCAGTATAGCATGAGCATCAGTATAGTATGAGCATCAGTATAGCATGAGCATCGCCCTAGCATGAGCATCAGTATAGCATGAGCATCAGTATAGCATGAGCATCAGTATAGCATGAGCATCAGTATAGCATGAGCATCAGTATAGCATGAGCATCAGTATAGCATGAGCATCGCCCTAGCATGAGCATCACCCTAGCATGAGCATCGCCCTAGCATGAGCATCAGTATAGCATGATCATCAGTATAGCATGAGCATCAGTATAGCATGAGCATCAGTATAGCATGAGCATCAGTATAACATGAGCATCAGTATAGCATGAGCATCAGTATAGCATGAGCATCACCCTAGCATGAGCATCAGTATAGCATGAGCATCAGTATAGCATGAGCATCGCCCTAGCATGAGCATCAGTATAGCATGAGCATCAGTATAGCATGAGCATCAGTATAGCATGAGCATCACCCTAGCATGAGCATCAGTATAGCATGAGCATCGCCCTAGCATGAGCATCAGTATAGCATGAGCATCAGTATAGCATGAGCATCAGTATAGCATGAGCATCACCCTAGCATGAGCATCAGTATAGCATGAGCATCACCCTAGCATGAGCATCACCCTAGCATGAGCATCACCCTAGCATGAGCATCACCCTAGCATGAGCATCACCCTAGCATGAGCATCACCCTAGCATGAGCATCAGTATAGCATGAGCATCACCCTAGCATGAGCATCAGTATAGCATGAGCATCACATCAGTATAGCATGAGCATCATCAGTATAGCATGAGCATCAGCCCTAGCATGAGCATCAGTATAGCATGAGCATCACCCTAGCATGAGCATAGCATGAGCATCAGTATAGCATGAGCATCAGTATAGCATGAGCATCGGTATAGCATGAGCATCAGCCATAGTAGCATGAGCATCAGTATAGCATGAGCATAGCATGAGCATCAGCATAGCATGAGCATCAGTATAGCATGAGCATCGCCCTAGCATGAGCATCGGTATAGCATGAGCATCAGTATAGCATGAGCATCGCTAGCATCTAGCATGAGCACCCTAGCATGAGCATCGCATGAGCATCTAGCATGAGCATCAGTAGCATGAGCATCTAGCATGAGCATCAGTATAGCATGAGCATCAGTATAGCATGAGCATAGCAGTCGCATGAGCATCAGTATAGCATGAGCATCAGCCCTAGCATGAGCATCAGTATAGCATGAGCATCAGTATAGCATGAGCATCGCCCTAGCATGAGCATCAGTATAGCATGAGCATCAGTATAGCATGAGCATCAGTATAGCATGAGCATCGCCCTAGCATGAGCATCAGTATAGCATGAGCATCAGTATAGCATGAGCATCAGTATAGCATGAGCATCAGCATAGCATGAGCATCAGTCTAGCATGAGCATAGCATGAGCATCAGTATAGCATGAGCATCACCCTAGCATGAGCATCAGTATAGCATGAGCATCGCCTAGCATGAGCATCAGTATAGCATGAGCATCGCCCTAGCATGAGCATCAGTATAGCATGAGCATCTAGCATGAGCATCGCCCTAGCATGAGCATCAGTATAGCATGAGCATCGCCCGCATAGCATGAGCATCAGTATAGCATGAGCATCGCCCTAGCATGAGCATCAGTATAGCAAGCATCACCCTAGCATGAGCATCGCCCTAGCATGAGCATCACCCTAGCATGAGCATCACCCTAGCATGAGCATCCCTAGCATGAGCATCAGTATAGCATGAGCATCAGTATAGCATGAGCATCACCCTAGCATGAGCATCATAGCATGAGCAGCATGAGCATGGCACCCTAGCATGAGCATCTAGCATGAGCATCTAGCATGAGCATCTAGCATGAGCATCTAGCATGAGCATCAGCATGAGCCTAGCATGAGCATCAGTATAGCATGAGCATGACGCCCTAGCATGAGCATCAGTATAGCATGAGCATCAGTATAGCATGAGCATGAGCTCAGTATAGCATGAGCATCAGCCCGCCATCAGTATAGCATGAGCATCATAGCATGAGCATCAGTATAGCATAGCATCAGTATAGCATGAGCATCAGTATAGCATGAGCATCAGTATAGCATGAGCATCAGTATAGCATGAGCATCAGTATAGCATGAGCATCAGCATCATAGCATGAGCATCGTAGCATGAGCATCAGTATAGCATGAGCATCAGTATAGCATGAGCATCAGTATAGCATGAGCATCGCCCTAGCATGAGCATAGCATGAGCATCAGTATAGCATGAGCATCAGTATAGCATGAGCATCAGTATAGCATGAGCATCAGTATAGCATGAGCATCAGTATAGCATGAGCATCAGTATAGCATGAGCATCAGTATAGCATGAGCATCAGTATAGCATGAGCATCTAGCATGAGCATCACGCCTAGCATGAGCATCAGTATAGCATGAGCAGTATAGCATAGCATGAGCATCGAGTATAGCATGAGCATCAGTATAGCATGAGCATCAGTATAGCATGAGCATCAGTATAGCACATCAGAGCATGAGCATCAGTATAGCATGAGCATCAGTATAGCATGAGCATCAGAGCATGAGCATCTAGCATGAGCATCAGTATAGCATGAGCATCAGTATAGCATGAGCATCGCCCTAGCATGAGCATCAGTATAGCATGAGCATCAGTATAGCATGAGCATCAGTATAGCATGAGCATCGAGCTCATAGCATGAGCATCAGTATAGCATGAGCATCAGTATAGCATGAGCATCAGTATAGCATGAGCATAGCATAGCATAGCATGAGCATATAGCATGAGCTAGCATGAGCATAGCATGAGTATAGCATGAGCATAGCATGAGCATAGCATGAGCATAGCATGAGTATAGCATGAGCATCACCCTAGCATGAGCATCAGTATAGCATGAGCATAGCATGAGCATCAGTATAGCATGAGCATCAGTATAGCATGAGCATCAGTATAGCATGAGCATCAGTATAGCATGAGCATCAGTATAGCATGAGCATCAGTATAGCATGAGCATCAGTATAGCATGAGCATCAGTATAGCATGAGCATCAGTATAGCATGAGCATCGCCCTAGCATGAGCATCAGTATAGCATGAGCATCAGTATAGCAGTATAGCATGAGCATCGCCCTAGCATGAGCATCGCCCTAGCATGAGCATCAGCATCATATAGCATGAGCATCAGTATAGCATGAGCATCAGCATCACCCTAGCATGAGCATCAGTATAGCATGAGCATCAGTATAGCATGAGCATCAGTATAGCATGAGCATCAGTATAGCATGAGCATCAGTATAGCATGAGCATCGCCCTAGCATGAGCATCAGTATAGCATGAGCATCAGTATAGCATGAGCATCGCCCTAGCATGAGCATCAGTATAGCATGAGCATCGCCCTAGCATGAGCATCAGTATAGCATGATCATCGCCCTAGCATGAGCATCACCCTAGCATGAGCATCACCCTAGCATGAGCATCACCCTAGCATGAGCATCACCCTAGCATGAGCATCAGTATAGCATGAGCATCACCCTAGCATGAGCATCACCCTAGCATGAGCATCACCCTAGCATGAGCATCGCCCTAGCATGAGCATCGCCCTAGCATGAGCATCGCCCTAGCATGAGCATCAGTATAGCATGAGCATCGCCCTAGCATGAGCATCAGTATAGCATGAGCATCAGTATAGCATGAGCATCGCCCTAGCATGAGCAACGCCCTAGCATGAGCATCAGTATAGCATGAGCATCAGTATAGCATGAGCATCAGTATAGCATGAGCATCAGTATAGCATGAGCATCAGTATAGCATGAGCATCAGTATAGCATGAGCATCAGTATAGCATGAGCATCAGTATAGCATGAGCATCGCCCTAGCATGAGCATCAGTATAGCATGAGCATCAGTATAGCATGAGCATCAGTATAGCATGAGCATCGCCCTAGCATGAGCATCGCCCTAGCATGAGCATCAGTATAACATGAGCATCAGTATAGCATGAGCATCAGTATAGCATGAGCATCAGTATAGCATGAGCATCAGTATAGCATGAGCATCAGTATAGCATGAGCATCAGTATAGCATGAGCATCGCCCTAGCATGAGCATCAGTATAGCATGAGCATCAGCATAGCATGAGCATCGCCCTAGCATGAGCATCAGTATAGCATGAGCATCAGTATAGCATGAGCACCAGTATAGCATGAGCATCAGTATAGCATGAGCATCAGTATAGCATGAGCATCAGTATAGCATGAGCATCGCCCTAGCATGAGCATCAGTATAGCATGAGCATCAGTATAGCATGAGCATCAGTATAGCATGAGCATCAGTATAGCATGAGCATCGGTATAGCATGAGCATCAGTATAGCATGAGCATCAGTATAGCATGAGCATCAGTAGAGCATGAGCATCAGTATAGCATGAGCATCAGTATAGCATGAACATCAGTATAGCATGAGCATCAGTATAGCATGAGCATCAGTATAGCGTGAGCATCAGTATAGCATGAGCATCAGTATAGCATGAGCATCAGTATAGCATGAGCATCAGTATAGCATGAGCATCAGTATAGCATGAGCATCAGTATAGCATGAGCATCAGTATAGCATGAGCATCAGTATAGCATGAGCATCAGTATAGCATGAGCATCAGTATAGCATGAGCATCAGTATAGCATGAGCATCAGTATAGCATGAGCATCGCCCTAGCATGAGCATCGCCCTAGCATGAGCATCAGTATAGCATGAGCATCGCCCTAGCATGAGCATCAGTATAGCATGAGCATCAGTATAGCATGAGCATCGCCCTAGCATGAGCATCGCCCTAGCATGAGCATCAGTATAGCATGAGCATCAGTATAGCATGAGCATCAGTATAGCATGAGCATCAGTATAGCATGAGCATCAGTATAGCATGAGCATCAGTATAGCATGAGCATCAGTATAGCATGAGCATCAGTATAGCATGAGCATCGCCCTAGCATGAGCATCAGTATAGCATGAGCATCAGTATAGCATGAGCATTAGTATAGCATGAGCATCGCCCTAGCATGAGCATCGCCCTAGCATGAGCATCAGTATAACATGAGCATCAGTATAGCATGAGCATCAGTATAGCATGAGCATCAGTATAGCATGAGCATCAGTATAGCATGAGCATCAGTATAGCATGAGCATCAGTATAGCATGAGCATCAGTATAGCATGAGCATCGCCCTAGCATGAGCATCAGTATAGCATGAGCATCAGTATAGCATGAGCATCGCCCTAGCATGAGCATCAGTATAGCATGAGCATCAGTATAGCATGAGCATCAGTATAGCATGAGCATCAGTATAGCATGAGCATCGCCCTAGCATGAGCATCAGTATAGCATGAGCATCAGTATAGCATGAGCATCAGTATAGCATGAGCATCAGTATAGCATGAGCATCACCCTAGCATGAGCATCACCCTAGCATGAGCATCAGTATAGCATGAGCATCACCCTAGCATGAGCATCACCCTAGCATGAGCATCACCCTAGCATGAGCATCACCCTAGCATGAGCATCACCCTAGCATGAGCATCGCCCTAGCATGAGCATCGCCCTAGCATGAGCATCGCCCTAGCATGAGCATCAGTATAGCATGAGCATCGCCCTAGCATGAGCATCAGTATAGCATGAGCATCAGTATAGTATGAGCATCGCCCTAGCATGAGCAACGCCCTAGCATGAGCATCAGTATAGCATGAGCATCAGTATAGCATGAGCATCAGTATAGCATGAGCATCAGTATAGCATGAGCATCAGTATAGCATGAGCATCAGTATAGCATGAGCATCAGTATAGCATGAGCATCGCCCTAGCATGAGCATCAGTATAGCATGAGCATCAGTATAGCATGAGCATCAATATAGCATGAGCATCGCCCTAGCATGAGCATCGCCCTAGCATGAGCATCAGTATAACATGAGCATCAGTATAGCATGAGCATCAGTATAGCATGAGCATCAGTATAGCATGAGCATCAGTATAGCATGAGCATCAGTATAGCATGAGCATCAGTATAGCATGAGCATCAGTATAGCATGAGCATCGCCCTAGCATGAGCATCAGTATAGCATGAGCATCAGTATAGCATGAGCATCGCCCTAGCATGAGCATCAGTATAGCATGAGCATCAGTATAGCATGAGCATCAGTATAGCATGAGCATCAGTATAGCATGAGCATCAGTATAGCATGAGCATCGCCCTAGCATGAGCATCAGTATAGCATGAGCATCAGTATAGCATGAGCATCAGTATAGCATGAGCATCAGTATAGCATGAGCATCGGTATAGCATGAGCATCAGTATAGCATGAGCATCAGTATAGCATGAGCATCAGTATAGCATGAGCATCAGTATAGCATGAGCATCAGTATAGCATGAACATCAGTATAGCATGAGCATCAGTATAGCATGAGCATCAGTATAGCATGAGCATCAGTATAGCATGAGCATCAGTATAGCATGAGCATCAGTATAGCATGAGCATCAGTATAGCATGAGCATCAGTATAGCATGAGCATCGGTATAGCATGAGCATCAGTATAGCATGAGCATCAGTATAGCATGAGCATCAGTATAGCATGAGCATCAGTATAGCATGAGCATCAGTATAGCATGAGCATCAGTATAGCATGAGCATCAGTATAGCATGAGCATCAGTATAGCATGAGCATCGCCCTAGCATGAGCATCGCCCTAGCATGAGCATCAGTATAGCATGAGCATCGCCCTAGCATGAGCATCAGTATAGCATGAGCATCAGTATAGCATGAGCATCGCCCTAGCATGAGCATCGCCCTAGCATGAGCATCAGTATAGCATGAGCATCAGTATAGCATGAGCATCAGTATAGCATGAGCATCAGTATAGCATGAGCATTGCTCAGTATAGCATGAGCATCAGTATAGCATGAGCATCAGTATAGCATGAGCATCAGTATAGCATGAGCATCAGTATAGCATGAGCATCAGTATAGCATGAGCATCAGTATAGCATGAGCATCAGTATAGCATGAGCATCGCCCTAGCATGAGCATCAGTATAGCATGAGCATCAGTATAGCATGAGCATCAGTATAGCATGAGCATCGCCCTAGCATGAGCATCGCCCTAGCATGAGCATCAGTATAACATGAGCATCAGCATAGCATGAGCATCAGTATAGCATGAGCATCAGTATAGCATGAGCATCAGTATAGCATGAGCATCAGTATAGCATGAGCATCAGTATAGCATGAGCATCAGTATAGCATGAGCATCAGTATAGCATGAGCATCAGTATAGCATGAGCATCGCCCTAGCATGAGCATCAGTATAGCATGAGCATCAGTATAGCATGAGCATCAGTATAGCATGAGCATCAGTATAGCATGAGCATCAGTATAGCATGAGCATCAGTATAGCATGTGCATCAGTATAGCATGAGCATCGCCCTAGCATGAGCATCGCCCTAGCATGAACATCAGTATAGCATGAGCATCAGTATAGCATGAGCATCAGTATAGCATGAGCATCAGTATAGCATGAGCATCAGTATAGCATGAGCATCAGTATAGCATGAGCATCAGTATAGCATGAGCATCAGTATAGCAATGAGCATCAGTATAGCATGAGCATCAGTATAGCATGAGCATCAGTATAGCATGAGCATCAGTATAGCATGAGCATCGGTATAGCATGAGCATCAGTATAGCATGAGCATCAGTATAGCATGAGCGTCAGTATAGCATGAGCATCAGTATAGCATGAGCATCAGTATAGCATGAGCATCAGTATAGCATGAGCATCAGTATAGCATGAACATCAGTATAGCATGAGCATCAGTATAGCATGAACATCGCCCTAGCATGAGCATCAGTATAGCATGAGCATCAGTATATCATGAGCATCGCCCTAGCATGAGCATCAGTATAGCATGAGCATCGCCCTAGCATGAGCATCAGTATAGCATGAGCATCAGTATAGCATGAGCATCAGTATAGCATGAGCATCAGTATAGCATGATCATCAGTATAGCATGAGCATCAGTATAGCATGAGCATCAGTATAGCATGAGCATCAGTATAGCATGAGCATCAGTATAGCATGAGCATCAGTATAGCATGAGTATCAGTATAGCATGAGCATCAGTATAGCATGAGCATCAGTATAGCATGAGCATCAGTATAGCATGAGCATCAGTATAGCATGAGCATCAGTATAGCATGAGCATCAGTATAGCATGAGTATCAGTATAGCATGAGCATCAGTATAGCATGAGCATCAGTATAGCATGAGCATCAGTATAGCATGAGCATCAGTATAGCATGAGCATCAGTATAGCATGAGCATCGTATAGCATGAGCATCAGTATAGCATGAGCATCAGTATAGCATGAGCATCAGTATAGCATGAGCATCAGTATAGCATGAGCATCAGTATAGCATGAGCATCATATAGCATGAGCATCAGTATAGCATGAGCATCAGTATAGCATGACCATCAGTATAGCATGAGCATCAGTATAGCATGAGCATCAGTATAGCATGAGCATCAGTATAGCATGATCATCAGTATAGCATGAGCATCAGTATAGCTGCATGAGCATCAGTATAGCTGCATGAGCATCAGTATAGCTGCATGAGCATCAGTATAGCTGCATGAGCATCAGTATAGCATGAGCATCAGTATAGCATGAGCATCAGTATAGCATGAGCATCAGTATAGCATGAGCATCAGTATAGCATGAGCATCAGTATAGCATGAGCATCAGTATAGCATGAGCATCAGTATAGCATGAGCATCAGTATAGCATGAGCATCAGTATAGCATGAGCATCAGTATAGCATGAGCATCAGTATAGCATGAGCATCAGTATAGCATGAGCATCAGTATAGCATGAGCATCAGTATAGCATGAGCATCAGTATAGCATGAGCATCAGTATAGCATGACGATCAGTATAGCATGAGCATCAGTATAGCATGAGCATCAGTATAGCATGAGCATCAGTATAGCTGCATGAGCATCAGTATAGCTGCATGAGCATCAGTATAGCTGCATGAGCATCAGTATAGCTGCATGAGCATCAGTATAGCTGCATGAGCATCAGTATAGCTGCATGAGCATCAGTATAGCTGCATGAGCATCAGTATAGCTGCATGAGCATCAGTATAGCTGCATGAGCATCAGTATAGCATGAGCATCAGTATAG
This sequence comes from Archivesica marissinica, assembly GCA_014843695.1. Taxonomy (NCBI): domain Eukaryota; kingdom Metazoa; phylum Mollusca; class Bivalvia; order Venerida; family Vesicomyidae; genus Archivesica; species Archivesica marissinica. Next base: position 30,749,581 of record CM026401.1, read on the forward strand.
CATGAGCATCAGTATAGCTGCATGAGCATCAGTATAGCTGCATGAGCATCAGTATAGCTGCATGAGCATCAGTATAGCATGAGCATCAGTATAGCATGAGCATCAGTATAGCATGAGCATCAGTATAGCATGAGCAGCAGTATAGCATGAGCATCAGTATAGCATCAGTATAGCATGAGCATCAGTATAGCATGAGCATCAGTATAGCATCAGTATAGCATGAGCATCAGTATGGCTAGTCCAACATGATCACGTTATCATAACTAGCTTAACCTTTTGTGGAAGTCGTGATGGTGCAGTGGATGCGCGTTCGCTTCAGGTGCGAAAGGTCTGGAGTTCGAGCCCCGCTGGAGCCGTTACGATTGTGTCCTTAGGCAAGGCATTTAAATTCCACGTTGCCTCTTCTCTCCCTGGTGGCGATGGATTCCATCAGGAATGAGGTCTCGAGAGTGATTTATATAAGTTGAAAGAACTTGTTTCGCAATCGAGCTAAAATAAATTTGTATAAAAAAAGCTTAACCATGATTTATTTTACAACGATTGCGAAGCAAGTTCTAACAACTTATAATAATCACGTTCGTTAGCGCGGTTGAAAGCTTAAATGTAGTCATTCGTGTGGGGGGGGGGGGACCGGAGTACCCGGAGAAACCCCACCTGTCCGATCTGGCGATCATTGTACCATCTCACATACTTCTCGGTCCGAGGATCGAACCCGGGGTCAATGGTGACAATGGTATACGCATCATTTTCTCGAGTAGCATCAGTAGCATCAGTAGCATCAGTAGCATCAGTAGCATCAGTAGATCAGTAGCATCAGTAGATCAGTAGCATCAGTAGCATCAGTAGCATCAGTAGCATCAGTAGCATCAGTAGCATCAGTAGCATCAGTAGATCAGTAGCATCAGTAGATCAGTAGCATCAGTAGATCAGTAGATCAGTAGCATCAGTAGATCAGTAGCATCAGTAGATCAGTAGATCAGTAGCATCAGTAGATCAGTAGCATCAGTAGATCAGTAGCATCAGTAGCATCAGTAGCATCAGTAGCATCAGTAGATCAGTAGCATCAGTAGCATCAGTAGATCAGTAGCATCAGTAGCATCAGTAGCATCAGTAGATCAGTAGCATCAGTAGATCAGTAGCATCAGTAGATCAGTAGCATCAGTAGATCAGTAGCATCAGTAGCATCAGTAGATCAGTAGCATCAGTAGATCAGTAGCATCAGTAGATCAGTAGCATCAGTAGCATCAGTAGATCAGTAGCATCAGTAGCATCAGTAGATCAGTAGCATCAGTAGATCAGTAGCATCAGTAGATCAGTAGATCAGTAGCATCAGTAGATCAGTAGCATCAGTAGATCAGTAGCATCAGTAGCATCAGTAGATCAGTAGCATCAGTAGCATCAGTAGCATCAGTAGATCAGTAGCATCAGTAGCATCAGTAGATCAGTAGCATCAGTAGATCAGTAGCATCAGTAGATCAGTAGCATCAGTAGCATCAGTAGCATCAGTAGCATCAGTAGCATCAGTAGATCAGTAGCATCAGTAGCATCAGTAGCATCAGTAGCATCAGTAGATCAGTAGCATCAGTAGCATCAGTAGCATCAGTAGATCAGTAGCATCAGTAGATCAGTAGCATCAGTAGCATCAGTAGCATCAGTAGATCAGTAGCATCAGTAGATCAGTAGCATCAGTAGATCAGTAGCATCAGTAGATCAGTAGCATCAGTAGATCAGTAGCATCAGTAGATCAGTAGCATCAGTAGATCAGTAGCATCAGTAGCATCAGTAGATCAGTAGCATCAGTAGATCAGTAGCATCAGTAGATCAGTAGCATCAGTAGATCAGTAGCATCAGTAGATCAGTAGCATCAGTAGCATCAGTAGCATCAGTAGCATCAGTAGCATCAGTAGCATCAGTAGATCAGTAGCATCAGTAGATCAGTAGCATCAGTAGATCAGTAGATCAGTAGCATCAGTAGATCAGTAGCATCAGTAGATCAGTAGCATCAGTAGATCAGTAGCATCAGTAGATAGCTTAACATGTTCGATGATACACCGTATCATTCTTATGTAAACAAAGAATGCGAATGTAGGTAAGTCTTGGGAAAATGTAAATTTCGAAACAAATATAGTTTGGGCTTCGTAACCGAACTATATTTTTATTTAAAACAAACAATATTGTAACTTGACCATTTCATAATACATACAATTTCTTCAATCGGATTAGACTTTATGTTTACCATGGAGATAAATTTACATAAGCTTTGTATTAAGCTTGTTTTCAAATCCTATTTTCTTACAGTCATTTATAATAGTTGTATATGTATATATATGTAACAGAACAAATAAATAATGTTTAAACTAACTCCACGGAACTTTCAGAGATACATGCAGCCCATAGTTTATGCATATATTTGTGTTGGTTCTTCAAAATAATTTCATCACACGAGGCATAAGAATGATACGATGCAACACCGAAAGTGATAAAATATCAGAATTGCGCATGAAAATGATGCGAAACATCTGCACCATGTCGTATACAATAAAACCACGGCATGACGTCCCATTACACAGTATCAGTATATAAAGATAGAACCACGCCATGACGTCCCACCAGCACAGACACATTATATAATGCATACCATACTACAGAAATGACTTCATCATTGTATGTCATACTGTATTCTCTGAAACAGTGACATAAACGTGATAGCAAATACTAGTATTATACATGTATTTGGACTCCACTTTACTAGCACAGAATATATGCAAACGTAGCTGGTATTTATCCCAGAAATACAACCTGACGTCAGCACTGACGTCAGCACTGACACCACAACTGACAAGATCTACAATACTTAGTCATACTGCCAAGTTCATTCCATACCAGTGTAGTTGCGTTCAGTTGAGTGTCGATCTTACAACAATGTATGGATGACTGAATAACAAACGAATATAGATCTCAGAGTTGTGCATGAGTGACTGAATAACAAGTGAATGTCGATCTCACAGCTATGTATGGGTGACTGAATAGCAATTGCATATAGATCTCACAGCTATGTATGGGTGACTGAATAACAGTTGAATATCGATCTCACAGGTGTGTATTGACGATCGAAACACAGATAAATATCGATCTCACAACTGGTGTATTGACGATCGATATTCAGCAGTATTTCGATCGAAAAAACACAGCTGAATATCGATCTCTGTGTTCGATCGAATAGTGCATGAATATGCTACGAAGGCATACTATTCACTACAGTGCCATGCAATGGATGTAGTATCTAGAACGGTAGGTAATACATTCTTAGCCTGAAAGTGACACTGATTGCTTTTTGATTTTGCTACAAAACCAACATTTCCATAGAGTGTATTTTCCTATTATATTATTTACCCCCAAATATTTGCTACAGAATATGAATTTTTCAGAGTAAATTTCTATAAACAAGTTGTATAATAATGCACAACACAGCAGTTGTATCATCGGAAATAAAGATGTGCTATCAATGATCACAACGAGGTTTCGTACAAATTTACCGTTATATCTCACACATAATGATTGCTGGACTAATCTGAATTAATCACGCTCGCTTCTCAACAATGCACCCCGCGTTCGATCCTCGGACCGGGAAGTATGTGAGAAGGTACGATGGTCGCCAGATCGGATTGGTGGGTTTTCTCCGGGTACTCCGATTTCCTCCAACACGAATGACCACCTAATTATAAGCTTTCGTCCGCGCTAACAATAGTGATTAAAATAATTATTAATGTTAAGCTTGTTTCGCAATAGTTGTAAAATAAATAAAGTTTAAACTAAACGGCAGTATCACGCAATTACTTGCTCTATATAGTAGTATTGGGTAGAACGCAAAGTTTCCTTCCGAGTCGTGTTAACAGTTTCAGAAATTCCTACTTTCACTTTTGCGTCAGTGTAAATTTGTGTTTTACGTTTATTTATCGTCGCTACCGGTTGCCCATATGAGCGACATCTCCTGAAGAGATTAGTTATTTTAGATTTTTGGAGGATAGTGCAATGATACAGACAGAGACCCATTCCAGAGACTCCTCTGGTTCTTTTACGTGCACGGTGTAAAGCACCGACACGAGACCTCGGTTTAACGTCCCATCTGAAAGACTGTTCATTTTATTAGGGTCAGACGGGGTATCGAACCTGCGATCCCTGGATTACCAGTCCAGTGTGTTACCATTAGACTACATATCCGTCTGTAAGTGTAAATCGCATGAACCTCGTTTAAATACTGATGAAAATTGAAATTATTTCGGAAGAATGTGTAGTACGGATAATAATAATGTGAGAAGATGCATGTGTTTGCTTTTTGCGATGTAATGTCGCTTAGATATGATATTCATGTGGTATTGCTGCTAAGTTATAGATAACCACATATACACTTTCATCGGCGCCAACAAGAGTGATTAATATAAGTTGTCACGGTTAAAACTTGCTTCGTAATCATTGTAAAATAAATAAAGTTTAAACTTATAGATACACAACTTTCTTTCATGATGAAACATAAGTATATTAAATCACTAGACACGTTTTAACTTCATTAATGAATTAACGACGCAGTAGACAAGCAAACTCAAAAACACTGTATATGTGAATGAAGGCATTTTATTCATCAATGGCATTCTAAATCAAGCATTAATTAATTGAAATAAATTAAATTAAAGAAACTGTCAACTTTGTCTGACATAGCATTCAATCAATATCATCACATATATAAGTAATGTTGCACATGTGAGATCAAGACGGATCTGTAGTCCAGTGGTAACACGCTGGACTGGTAATCTAGGGATCGCAGGTTCGATCCCCCGTCTCACCTTAATACAATTAACAGTCTTTCAGATGGGGACGTTAAACCGAGGTCTCGTGTCGGTGCTGTACACCGTGCACGTAAAAGAACCAGAGGAGACTCTGGAATGGGTCTCTGTCTGTATCATTGCACTATCCTCCAAAAATCTAAAATGACTAATCTTTTCAGGAGGCGTCGCTCATATGGGCAACCGGTAGCGACGATAAATAAACCACCGACACGAGACCTCGGTTTAACGTCCCATCTGAAAGACTGTTAATTTTGCGATCCCTGGATTACCAGTCCAGCCTATTTCAGGGCTTTTACGTTTGTTATTTAAAGACAGATTCATCTGATCAGTAAGCTTAGAGATTTACGTACGTGTTATGCTCAAATAGAGGGGCAGCTATATCATGTATAAAGCTCACTTGGATTGTCTAACAACCACTTGCCAACGCCAGGGTGGCAACTAACTCAACAACAATCACACACAGTTGTACAGTATGTTTGCTATTTAGCATAGTCGCTGCACCTGTAGTAAAATACAAGTGGTTGTTTGGGTATCAGGCCGTACAATGCCCCTGTACCATGATACTGTATACACTCATATGTGAACAATTAAACATTTAAAAATTCTACATCGCTAAGAATCGGTTGCACAATACTCTTGTAAGGAACATTTAATGTAGTCATTAAACAAAATTCGTTGACCCCAACTATATCAGGCGTGTCACCTAAATCCACCCAAGCCTGTATTATAGGAAATGGAATCGAATGGCCGCTTAATCACTCTTGATGTTGAGTCCTCCCTTCCTTCTGTCAGTTTGAAAGGATAAATACGCTGGATGGGGAAAACACGTGGTGACTGTCTTTTCATAAAGAACGGAACCACCATTCCACCGTAGTCAGTGAGCATGCGTCCATTGTATAATGGCGATTCACCGGAAGTTGTGGGAGACGTAAACATGGAATCTGTCGGCTTCCTCCGCACCTGAAATGACGTAGACTATGTAACATAGTGATGTAAAGTAAGTTTTGACATTTTGATTGGCAAAGTTGATCAGATATTATATATAATATATAGTAGCGTAATTTTGTTTTCTTCATGTTTCATCCCATCACCATGGTTCATACATTGTTGGAAAGCTCCCAATGGACATATTTTTTTGTATCACAAATTTCGTATCAATAACGAATCAATCATAATTTACCTGTATATTAATATTTCAACTGTGAAAATAGACTTTCAAAAATAGGTGCAAGTTAAGTTCTTATAATTTATAATCCATACATCATTGTCAAAAAATAAATTAATATTTAAAATAAATCATACCAAATTTTATATTAAGAAACCAAAATTAATAAAGTTATTTCAATTAAAGAATTACTAATAAAATCATGAAATTGCCGTTAATAAAACTTGCCAGTCAAAATAGCTGCCAAGATAAGATCTTATCAGTGTTTTTGACTATTTGACTAAGTCACCTGAATATGAAATCGTTATGAATAACCTTGTAAGTCACCATGACTACAATATCAATACGCTATTCTGTCATTATAAGTACGGCGTGGTATTTAATTATTATGATTACAGACGGATATGTAGTCCAGTGGTAACACGCTGGACTGGTAATCCAGGGATCGCAGGTTCGATCCCCCGTCTGACCCTAATAAAATTAACAGTCTTTCAGATGGGACGTTAAACCGAGGTCTCGTGTCGGTGCTTTACACCGTGCACGTAAAAGAACCAGAGGAGATTGTGGAATGGGTCTGTATCATGCACTATCCTCCAACATCTAAAATAACTAATCTCTTCAGGAGGCGTCGCTCATATGGGCAACCGGTAGCGACGATAAATAAATGTAAAACACACACACACTATTATGATGGTAACAACGGTAATGATTATAACAATATAGATAACAACATCACACTTTTATAATAAACTTCTACTACCAGAGAATACTGTAAATGGGCAGGTAACATTGTTAATACATAACTGTACACAGTGAATATAGAATTGATGTAATTTGAGACACGTATATTTAAATTCGAGTCAGCATCAGCATCATCATCATCATCATCAGCAGCAGCAGCAGCAGCAGCAGCAGCAGCAGCACCACCACCACCACCACCACATATTTACTTTGAAATGGAAGAAATATCACTGATATAGTTAAATGACACTATGGACTCGTTCGTGACCAACGCAGTTAATCAAGTGAACAGTGATCACGTGGATCAATCAGATGTACAATGTCATATGCATTCTGTATTAGTACATTTGAACTAACGAAAACAAAATGACTAAGCGGTACATTTACTTTATCACGTTTAAAACAAAACAACAACACAAACGCTAGCAGCTGCGGACGTTACCGTGACTGACGTGATTGACGTGACTCACGTACACGTTATCGATAACCAATCCTTTATTTAAGGACGACTGTTCATGTTCTCCATCTTGTAAAATGATCCCAATATTGACCAAAACTTGCTACATACAGTTCTTAGTTTCATAGTTACATACAGTACTTAGCTACATACAATTCTTAGTTTCATAGTTACAGTTACATACAGTTCTTAGCTACATACAGTTCTTAGTTTCATAGTTACAGTTACATACAGTTCTTAGCTACATACAGTTCTTAGTTTCATAGTTACAGTTACATACAGTTCTTAGCTACATACAGTTCTTAGTTTCATAGTTACATAAAGTTCTTAGCTACATACAGTTCTTAGTTGCATAGTTACAGTTACATACAGTTCTTAGCTACATACAGTTCTTAGTTTCATAGTTACAGTTACATACAGTTCTTAGCTACATACAGTTCTTAGTTTCATAGTTACAGTTACATACAGTTCGTAGCTACATAGAGTTCTTAGTTTCATAGTTACAGTTACATACAGTTCTTAGCTACATACAGTTCTTAGTTTCATAGTTACAGTTACATACAGTTCGTAGCTACATAGAGTTCTTTGTTTCATAGTTACCGTTACATACAGTTCGTAGCTACATACAGTTCTTAATTTCATAGTTACCGTTACATACAGTTCGTAGCTACATACAGTTCTTAGTTTCATAGTTTCAGTTACATACAGTTCTTAGCTACATACAGTTCTTAGTTTCATAGTTACAGTTACATACAGTTCTTAGCTACATACAGTTCTTAGCTACATACAGTTCTTTAAGTTACATACATTTCTTAGCTGCATACAGTTCTTGGGGACGCAAGCCATGACTATGTATGTATGTAATGTAAACGTATAACAGCACATATATGATAATCTACCTGCATGTGACTTAATAGATCAGCGTCAGCAGCAGGCTTGTCGTTTTTATTAAGGCACAGTTTGAACTTCGTCTTTCCAATATTCCAGCATGAAAGTGGCGCCTGAAATAAAGCAAGCAGATGTAACGTGAAAATACAACATATAGCCCAAAAAGCAATATATAGGCCTGTATATATAGTACCATATCATGACCTAGTGGTTAAGGCGTCCACCTACTGAGCCGAAGGTCGAAGGCTCGAACATCGTATATACCGTATTCTGGTGTGACCGGTTGGTGAGCCGCCAGCTAGTTCAATACTGGTAACTGTTTGCATATCAGACTGACACCTGTCCTGCACGGATATGATTCAGGAAGTATTGATGCTAGTTAATACAAATTTATTTTAGCTCGATTGCGAAACAATTCTTATAACTTATATTAATCACTCTCGAGACCTCATTCCTGATGGAATCCATCGCCACGAGGGAGAGAAGAGGCAATGTGGATATTAAATGCCTTGCCTAAGGGCACAATCGTAACGGCTCCAGTGGGGTTCGAACCCATAGTATTGATGTTCATAAGTATGTCTCGTACGTCAGACATTACTGATCCATTTTCATTATGTTTGACACTATGATAGACAAAACATTATATTACACATAAATACTGACGTGTCTGGCTCTACAAACCGATAAGTCCTATTTGAAATAGTGCATCCTGTTGGAAGTTACCACAGCAATTTCAATACAAGTAAAATGGTGACACAGGGCACGTCGCAATGACTGCTAAATGTGGAGTATATCACAAAAGCCACAATGGTCTTAAAGTTCTATGTCCAGTGGTAACACGCTGGACTGGTAATCCAGGGATCGCAGGTTCGATCCCCCGTCTGACCCTAATAAAATTAACAGTCTTTCAGATGGGACGTTAAACTGAGGTCTCGTGTCGGTGCTTTACACCATGAACGTAAAAGAACCGGAGGAGACTCTGGAATGGGTCTCTGTCTGTATCATTGCACTATCCTCCAAACATCTAAAATAACTAATCTCTTCAGGAGGCGTCGCTCAAATGGGCAACCGGTAACGACGATAAATAAACGTAGAAACACTCTTAAAGTTCTCATCTAGTTCACTGCTATTGTTGTAGAACCTACTTCGCGAGTGTCTGGATGGGCCACGTAGAAGTATATGACATTAGACTTCATTAGGTAACCGGACGGCTACATGGAAGTTATAGGTTTGTTAGTTCTGGTTTTACGCCTTCATCAGCACCATTTTGGGCTATATCGACCACGGGTAGTCTACCTAACAACACCTTGCTTTGGCAGGTTCCAACGGTTATATCGTACTTGGTGTACCAACCTCCGTAAAAAAGGGGACATCCATGGTCAAATGGTTAAAATCGTTGACTAAAAATCACTGGCCCCTAACCTTTGTAGTTTGGAACCCCGCTGGCCCCTAACCTTTGTAGTTTGGAACCCCGCTGGCCCCTAACCTTTGTAGTTTGGAACCCCGCTGGCCCCTAACCTTTGTAGTTTGGAACCCCGCTGGCCCCTAACCTTTGTAGTTTGGAACCCCGCTGGCCCCTAACCTTTGTAGTTTGGAACCCCGCTGGCCCCTAACCTTTGTAGTTTGGAACCCCGCTGGCCCCTAACCTTTGTAGTTTGGAACCCCGCTGGCCCCTAACCTTTGTAGTTTGGAACCCCGCTGAGGGTGTCTAATGGTATCATGTGAGGAAGCTATTCAGTTGACTTGTGGGAGATCGGTGGTTCTATCCGGGTACCCATGCAAGCTTTAAAATCGTGCTCGGAGGGGCATCATTGGTATTCCACCCCCCCCCCCAATAACTCCTGGGGCGTCGCTATATCACCTAAGTTATCAATTGGTGCACCTTTAAGCACACACTGGTTCATTTCTGCCTTAATGTCATGTCCCGGGGATCAGTTGTTGTACCGTTTGCATAATACTAACAGTTTTCTGCTTAGCAGTCAACTACTGTTTATTAGAAAGACACGTTATGTTTCATATCCAGTAGGTTAATATGACCTATGTGATGCAATACTATACATGTGTACATACATCAACAAAGCAAATAGTGTTGACAACTCTTACAGAGAAGACAAATTGCTAATACGCAAATAATTAATGTCTATTTACATCTTCAAAACTTTCTTCGTCCTTGACATTGCTACTCCCACCACGTGCTGTATATTAGAGAGTACGCTCGCAAGAGACGGTGACATTGCTACTCCCACCACGTGCTGTATATTAGAGAGTACGCTCGCAAGAGACGGTGACATTGCTACTCCCACCACGTGCTGTATATTAGAGAGTACGCTCGCAAGAGACGGTGACATTGCTACTCCCACCACGTGCTGTATATTAGAGAGTACGCTCGCAAGAGACGGTGACATTGCTACTCCCACCACGTGCTGTATATTAGAGAGTACGCTCGCAAGAGACGGTGACATTGCTACTCCCACCACGTGCTGTATATTAGAGAGTACGCTCGCAAGAGACGGTGACATTGCTACTCCCACCACGTGCTGTATATTAGAGAGTACGCTCGCAAGAGACGGTGACATTGCTACTCCCACCACGTGCTGTATATTAGAGAGTACGCTCGCAAGAGACGGTGACATTGCTACTCCCACCACGTGCTGTATATTAGAGAGTACGCTCGCAAGAGACGGTGACATTGCTACTCCCACCACGTGCTGTATATTAGAGAGTACGCTCGCAAGAGACGGTGACATTGCTACTCCCACCACGTGCTGTATATTAGAGAGTACGCTCGCAAGAGACGGTGACATTGCTACTCCCACCACGTGCTGTATATTAGAGAGTACGCTCGCAAGAGACGGTGACATTGCTACTCCCACCACGTGCTGTATATTAGAGAGTACGCTCGCAAGAGACGGTGACATTGCTACTCCCACCACGTGCTGTATATTAGAGAGTACACTCGCAAGAGACGTTGACATTGCTACTCCCACCACGTGCTGTATATTAGAGAGTACGCTCGCAAGAGACGGTGACATTGCTACTCCCACCACGTGCTGTATATTAGAGAGTACGCTCGCAAGAGACGGTGACATTGCTACTCCCACCACGTGCTGTATATTAGAGAGTACGCTCACAAGAGACGGTGACATTGCTACTCCCACCACGTGCTGTATATTAGAGAGTACGCTCGCAAGAGACGTTGACATTGCTACTCCCACCACGTGCTGTATATTAGAGAGTACGCTCACAAGAGACGGTGACATTGCTACTCCCACCACGTGCTGTATATTAGAGAGTACGCTCGCAAGAGACGGTGACATTGCTACTCCCACCACGTGCTGTATATTAGAGAGTACGCTCGCAAGAGACGGTGACATTGCTACTCCCATCACGTGCTGTATATTAGAGAGTACGCTCGCAAGAGACGGTGACATTGCTACTCCCACCACGTGCTGTATATTAGAGAGTACGCTCGCAAGAGACGGTGACATTGCTACTCCCACCACGTGCTGTATATTAGAGAGTACGCTCGCAAGAGACGGTGACATTGCTACTCCCACCACGTGCTGTATATTAGAGAGTACGCTCGCAAGAGACGGTGACATTGCTACTCCCACCACGTGCTGTATATTAGAGAGTACGCTCGCAAGAGACGGTGACATTGCTACTCCCACCACGTGCTGTATATTAGAGAGTACGCTCGCAAGAGACGGTGACATTGCTACACCCACCACGTGCTGCATATTAGAGAGTACGCTCGCAAGAGACGGTGACATTGCTACTCCCACCACGTGCTGTATATTAGAGAGTACGCTCGCAAGAGACGGTGACATTGCTACACCCACCACGTGCTGCATATTAGAGAGTACGCTCGCAAGAGACGGTGACATTGCTACTCCCACCACGTGCTGTATATTAGAGAGTACGCTCGCAAGAGACGGTGACATTGCTACTCCCACCACGTGCTGTATATTAGAGAGTACGGTCGCAAGAGACGGTGACATTGCTACTCCCACCACGTGCTGTATATTAGAGAGTACGCTCACAAGAGACGGTGGCATTGCTACTCCCACCACGTGCTGTATATTAGAGAGTACGCTAGCAAGAGACGGTGACATTGCTACTCCCACCACGTGCTGTATATTAGAGAGTACGCTCGTAAGAGACGGTGACATTGCTACACCCACCACGTGCTGCATATTAGAGAGTACGCTAGCAAGAGACGGTGACATTGCTACTCCCACCACGTGCTGTATATTAGAGAGTACTCTCGCAAGAGACGGTGACATCTTTCAATGTTAGAAATATTACGATGAGAGAAGCATACGTTTCCATGAAACAAGAAGCTTATCATCCACTTAACTCGTTCAGTGCCGAGTAAATTCAGAACATGTGCAAACAACATAGATCCAGATCAGCCGCGACGTAAAATGGTACCATTCATAAAATGGTATTCTGATTCAATTACACTTTGATTGCACAATTTACATAATCGAAAAGATAATATATACATGTTGGCTATAGATGTGCTTTGTACCATTTAATGCCTAATAAAATATATGTTATGTTATGATAAACGATGCATTTGTATTGATAGGCAGACATTTGTAAGAAGTTGCTAGCTTTCGGCTAGACTTTATGCAATACTACCCTAATAAGGGCATTCGTAAGAATGTGTAACAATCGCAAAGGATTCTCAAGAAATTCGCCAAATTGATCGTTACATAATCGTAAGGTTCGTAAGAATTTCACACGGGTTCGCAAGGATTCGTGAGAAATTCGCAAGCATTAGTATGTACTTGGTATAATAAACGTTGTACCAATGAGAGACATCTATACTTTTCTATTACCTCCCTTGGCAGATAAAATCTGATTTACCCAAACTGTGATTGGTCGAATTATATTTAACCAAATGAACATTGAAAGCATTACTAAACTAACAGCGTTCCGTGCGCATGCGTAAACTAATATCAACCATTCACTTGACAAACACATATTTTTTTTATGTAAGACTTAATAATGTTTATATGATAGAAAACGAGACAACTGTGCGGTAAATGGCGCTATAACGGTGTGCTTAGACGACTATAAATGCAATAAAATTAAATATGTCTGGAGTACAGACGGATATGTAGTCCAGTGGTAACACGCTGGACTGGTAATTCAGGGATCGCAAGTTCGATCCCCCGTCTGAACATAATAAAATGAACAGTCTTTCAGATGGGACGTTAAACCGAGGTCTCGTGTCAAAATCAAGTGGGCATTTGCCCTTTTGCTCTACGCGAGGTTTCCGTCCTCGCTGAGCCCACCTTAGGACACCTGCGTTACCTTTTGACAGATGTACCGCTTTACACCGTGCACATAAAAGAACCAGAGGAGACTCTGGAATGGGTCTCTGTCTGTATTATTGCACTATCCTCCAAAAATCTAAAATCTCTTCAGGAGGCGTCGCTCAAATGGACAATCGGTAGCGACGATAAATAAACGTAAAACACATACATGTCTTGAATAAAGGCAATACTAGTAAAGTATACATTGGAATGTCGGTTAATATCGTTTACAGTCTTGATTCAATTCGTCTTGACTAACCTTGCCTTTATTATTACGCACGAATCTAAATTTGTATAAGAAAAAAAAAGTAACAGTTGTTTGAATCGCACCTGATTTCCTGCCTAACACGTGATGTAGTTTAATAGTAACAATGATTTATGTTGTAATTGGTGTGAGAGCCCCCATCAAACGAAACATTATATTGTTGATGGATGTGGAAGGTCACCTAGATATTTACCTATAATTAATCGGCATAATTTAATAGGTCACAAGATGCTGGTTGTTATCATTATTTGCTACATTTAATGTGCAACCCACATACATATCTGTCAAACCCTCAATGCTCTCCAGCACTCAATTTACTGTATGAGAATGAGTGTGTGTTTTACGTTTATTTATCGTCCTGGGATTGAACCTGTGATGCGAATGAACACCTATCACCTACCTATATAACATAATACACGCATGTTTCTGAGTGTCCATAGTTACATATCTATGGGGCGCCGTTTTGCTATTTATTCGTTATTTATGGATATCCAAACATCGAATTATGGATATCCATAAATGCTGAATAAATAGCAAATCGGCGCACCTAGAATTATGGATAGCCATATATCGAATAATGGATATCAAAAATAGAATTATTGATATCCAATAATTGAATTATGGCTATCCAAAAATAGAATATTGAATAAACAGGGCGCCCCATATACATATCTTCCACAAAGCGTTTCGAGTCAATATGTTATTTTACTAACTAACAACATTTAACAAATATAACCTCAGCATATACAAATCAAATGTAATTAAAAGATAGGACTATACGTGTAAACTGCACATTGGAATTGTATTTATAGGAATGTAAAAGCCGAAAAGTAGAGAAACTGTATATACTATGTAATGGAATATGATGATATATGGAATATATGGCTGGTAGAGTAGAAAAGGGGAATAGAGAAACTACATATAGTATATAATTGAATATGATGATATGTGGAATATATGGCTAGTAGAGTAGAAAAGGGGAATGAACCAATTAATGACAATTACACTATATGCAATGTGCAACTATGACGTATAGGGGTATCTTGAAAATAAGTATGAAACCAGCTTAAAGACAGCAATTCACATAATCTAGTAAATATAGGCCTACAGTAAATATTGGCCTACAGTAAATATAGGACTACAGTAAACATAGGCCTACAGTAAAAATAGGCCTACAGTAAATATGGGCCTACAGTAAATATAGGCCTACAGTAAACATGGGCCTACAGTAAATATAGGCATACAGTAAATATAGGCATAGAGTAAATATTGGCCTACAGTAAACATAGGCCTACAGTAAATATAGGTCTACAGTAAACATAGGCCTACAGTAAATATAGGCCTACAGTAAATATGTGCCTACAGTAGATATGCATCTACCGTAGAGGTCAAGTTTAGTGTGGATATTCACTGCCTGCCCATGTCTGCCACCCTAGATACCATGTTCAGTATGGATATTCACTGCCTGCCCATGCCTGCCACCATAGAGGCCATGTTTAGTGTGGATATTCACTGCCTGCCCATGCCTGCCACCATAGAGGCCATGTTCAGTGTGGATATTCACTGCCTGCCCATGCCTGCCACCATAGAGGCCATGTTTAGTGTGGATATTCACTGCCTACCCATGCCTGCCACCATAGAGGCCATGTTCAGTGTGGATATTCACTACCTGCCAATGCCTGCCATCGTAGAGATCGGGTTCAGTGTGTATATCCACTGCCTGTCCATGCCTGCCATCGTAGAGATCATGTTCAGTGTGGATATTCACTGCCTGCCCATGCCTACCACCGTAGAGATCATGTTCAGTGTGGATATTCACTACCGGCCAATGACTGCCATCGTAGAGATCGGGTTCAGTGTGGATATCCACTGCCTGTCCATGCCTGCCACCGTAGAGGCCATGTTCAGTGTGGATATTCACTGCCTGCCCATGCCTGCCACCGTAGAGACCATGTTCAGTGTGGATATTCACTGCCTGCCACCCAATAGGCCATGTTCAGTGTGGATATTTACTGCCTGTCCATGCCTACCACCGTAGAGGCCATGTTCAGTGTGGATATTTACTGCCTGTCCATGCCTGCCACCGTAGAGGCCATGTTCAGTGTGTATATTCACTGTATGTCCATGCCTGCCACCATATAAGCAATGTTCAGTGTGGATATTCACTGCCTGCCCATGCCTGCCACCATAGAGGCCGCCATGCTCAGTGTGGATATTCACTGCCTGCCCATGCCTGTCACCCTAGAGGCCATGTTCAGTGTGGATATTCACTGCCTGCCCATGCCTGCCACCACAGAGGCCGCCATGCTCAGTGTGGATATTCACTGTATGTCCATGCCTGCAACCCTAGATGCCATGTTCAGTGTGGAAATATACACTGTCTGTCCATGCCTACCACCATAGATGCCATGTTCAGTGTGGATATTCACTGTCTGTCCATGCCTGCCACCATAGATGCCATGTTCAGTGTGGATATTCACTGTTTGTCCATGCCTGTCACCCTAGATGCCATGTTCAGTGTTGATATTCACTGCCTGTCCATGCCTACCACCATAGAGGTCATGTTCAGTATGGATATTCACTGCCTGTCCATGCCTATCACCATAGAGGTCATGTTCAGTGTGGATATTCACTGCCTGTCCATACCTACCACCATAGAGGTCATGTTCAGTGTGGATATTCACTGCCTGTCCATGCCTGCCACCATAGAGGCCACTTTCAGTGTGGATATTCACTGCCTTTCCATGCCTGCCACCATAGAGGCCACGTTCAGTGTGGATATTCACTGTCTGTCCATGCCTGCCACCATAGAGGCCATGTTCAGTGTGGATATTCACTGCCTGCCAATGCCTACCACCATAGAGGCCATGCTCAGTGTGGATATTCACTGCCTGTCCATGCCTGTCACCATAGAGGCCGCCATGCTCAGTGTGGATATTCACTGCATGTCCATGCCTACCACCATAGAGGCCACGTTCAGTGTGGATATTCACTGCATGTCCATGCCTGCCACCATAGAGGCCATGTTCAGTGTGGATATTCACTGCCTGCCCATGCCTACCACCATAGAGGCCATGTTCAGTGTGTATATTCACTGTATGTCCATGCCTACCACCATAGAGGCCATGTTCAGTGTGTATATTCACTGTATGTCCATGCCTACCACCCTAGAGGCCATGTTCAGTGTGGATAATCACTGCCTGTCCATGCCTGTCACCATAGAGGCCGCCATGCTCAGTGTGGATATTCACTGCATGTCCATGCCTACGACCATAGAGGCCATGTTCAGTGTGGATATTCACTGCCTGCCCATGCCTACCACCATAGAGGAAATGTTCAGTATGGATATTCACTGCATGTCCATGCCTACCACCATAGAGGCCATGCTCAGTGTGGATATTCACTGCATGTCCATGCCTGTCACCATAGAGGCCGCCATGTTCAGTGTGGATATTCACTGCATGTCCATGCCTACCACCATAGAGGGGCCATGTTCAGTGTGGATATTCACTGTATGTCCATGCCTGCCACCCTACAGGCCATGTTGAGTGTGGATATTCACTGTATGTCCATGCCTGCCACCCTAGAGACCATGTTCAGTGTGGATATTCACTGCCTGTCCATGCCTGCCACCCTAGAGACCATGTTCAGTGTGGATATTCACTGCCTGTCCATGCCTGCCACCATAGAGGCCATGCTCAGTGTGGATATTCACTGTATGTCCATGCCTGCAACCCTAGATGCCATGTTCAGTGTGGAAATATACACTGTATGTCCATGCCTGCCACCCTAGAGGCCATGTTCAGTGTGGATATTCACTGTTTGTCCATGCCTGTCACCCTAGATGCCATGTTCAGTGTTGATATTCACTGCCTGTCCATGCCTACCACCCTAGAGGCCATGTTCAGTTTGGATATTCACTGCCTGCCCATGCCTACCACCATAGAGGCCATGTTCAGTGTGGATATTCACTGCCTGTCCATGCCTACCACCCTAGAGGCCATGTTCAGTGTGGATATTCACTGCCTGCCCATTCCTGCCACCATAGAGGCCACTTTCAGTGTGGATATTCACTGCCTGCCCATGCCTGCCACCATAGAGGCCGCCATGCTCAGTGTGGATATTCACTGCCTATCCATGCCTGCAACCCTAGAGGCCATGTTTAGTGTGGATATTCACTCTCTGTTCATGCCTGCCACCATAGATGCCATGTTCAGTGTGGATATTCACTGCCTATCCATGCCTGCAACCCAAGAGGCCATGTTTAGTGTGGATATTCACTGCCTGCCCATGCCTACCACCATAGAGGCCATGTTCAGTGTGGATATTCACTGCCTGCCCATGCCTGCCACCATAGAGGCCGTCATGCTCAGTGTGGATATTCACTGCCTATCCATGCCTGCAACCCTAGAGGCCATGTTTAGTGTGGATATTCACTGCATGTTCATGCCTACCATCCTATCGTCCATGTTCAGTGTGGATATTCACTGCCTGCCCCATGCCTACCATCCTAGAGGCCATGTTCAGCGTGGATATTCACTGCCTGTCCATGCCTGCCACCATAGAGGCCATGTTCAGTGTGGATATTCACTGCCTGTCCATGCCTGCCACCCTAGAGACCATGTTCAGTGTGGATATTCACTGCATGTTCATGCCTACCATCCTATCGTCCATGTTCAGTGTGGATATTCACTGCCTGCCCCATGCCTACCATCCTAGAGGCCATGTTCAGTGTGGATATTCACTGCCTGTCCATGCCTGCCACTATAGAGGCCATGTTCAGTGTGGATATTCACTGTCTGTCCATGCCTACCACCCTAGAGGCCATGTTCAGTGTTGATATTCACTGCCTGTACATGTCTGCCACCATAGAGACCATGTTCAGTGTGGATATTCACTGCCTGTCCATGCCTACCACCCTAGAGGCAATGTTCAGTGTGGATATTCACTGCATGTTCATGCATACCATCCAATTGTCCATGTTCAGTGTGGATATTCACTGTCTGCCCATGCCTACCACCATAGAGGCCATGATTAGTGTGGATATTCCTTGTATGTTCATGCCTACCACCCTAGAGGCCATGTTCAGTGTGGATATTCACTGCCTGTCCATGCCTGCCACCATAGAGGCCATGTTCAGTGTGGATATTCACTGCCTGTCCATGCCTATCACCATAGAGGTCATGTTCAGTGTGGATATTCACTGCCTGTCCATGCCTGCCACCATAGAGGTCATGTTCAGTGTGGATATTCACTGCCTGTCCATGCCTACCACCATAGAGGCCATGTTCAGTGTGGATATTCACTGCCTGTCCATGCCTGCCACCATAGGGGCCATGTTCAGTGTGGATATTCACTGCCTGCCCATGCCTACCACCATAGAGGCCATGTTCAGTGCGTATATTCACTGTATGTCCATGCCTACCACCCTAGAGGCCATGTTCAGTGTGGATAATCACTGCCTGTCCATGCCTGTCACCATAGAGGCCGCCATGCTCAGTGTGGATATTCACTGCATGTCCATGCCTACCACCCTAGAGGCCATGTTCAGTGTGGATATCCACTGCCTGCCCATGCCTACCACCCTAGAGGCCATGTTCAGTGTGGATATTCACTGCCTGCCCATGTCTGCCACCATATAGACAATGTTCAGTGTGGATATTCACTGCCTGCCACCATAGAGGCCATGTTCAGTGTGGATATTCACTGCCTGTCCATGCCTACCACCCTAGAAGCCATGTACAGTGTGGATATTCACTGCCTGCCCATGCCTACCACCGTAGAGGCCATGTTCAGTGTGGATATTCACTGCCTGTCCATGCCTACCATCATAGAGGTCATCTTCAGTGTGGATATTCACTGCCTGTCCATGCCTACCACCCTAGAGGCCATATGCCATGTTCAGTGTGGATATTCACTGCATGTCCATGCCTGCCGTCCTAGAGGCAATGGCGAGACATTTGCGCGTGCTTCATGTATTGGTACAGTATATTTGTGTTCATGTGTGGAATTGATCCTGAATACCTTAAACAGCAGTTACCTTTATTTACATCTGCAGTTTATTCCCGTTGTCTTAGATCATCTTCTTAATTACCACTACTATAGTATATACGCCTAAACATAGGTTGGAACTATTCCGTGGAAGTCGTGATAGCGCAGTGCTAGCGCGTTCGCTTCAGGTGCGAAAGACACGGAGTTCGAGCACCGCTGGAGCAGTTACGATTGTACGCTTAAGCAATGCTTTTAAATTCCACATTGCCTCTTCTCTATCCCTCCCTCTTGGTGATGGATTCCATCAGGAATGAGGTCTCGAGAGTGATTAATATATGTTGTAAGAACTTGTTTCGCAATCTCGGGCTAAAAATAAATGTGTATAAACTAAATATTAACTAACTCAATATATTTAAAGCTCGATATTTAAGATGGAATAAGCCAATAGAAACATAGAAATCAAGCTTATATATATATATGCATGCTTACATACAAAATATATGATTTTAAACTTCGTAGCCGTAACTAAAAGTATTTTAGTACATAACTTTGTAATTTTAATGTAAAATGCTGGATGGATATGTGTGCAAGACTTTATTGTCTTGTGGCATGTCGATCACAGTATTATAGTATAGTGCGCCACTGCAAGTGTAACAATGTATTCTCGTCACATAACCGTAGTAGAAATGGTAAACATATATTTATATATATGCAGTCTTAGACATCTTAGTATACATGTATCGGGTATTGTATTCACCCGGTCTACCCCCGACAATCGCTAGCATAAATTCTTGAGCGACAGTCGGAAATATGAAAACCGAACACACACTGAGATTACAGCAGCCCTCATAGCCCACTAAACATCTAGTTATAATAATTACGATAGGCAAATCCATCACTTTTAGATGATGTGTATTTTAATCTTTTTAGAAAGCTAAGTCACCCAAATGCATGTATGCGATGGCGACTGTATATAAACTTATTAGTCAGACAGTCAGAATATATGAGCATCCACGTATTGCGGATTATTTTGACGGTTAATTAAGAAATAATAAGTATCAACCGTGGTATATCGCAGAATAACCCGAGTTCGAGGTTCTTATGCGTAGAAATATATCACGAAGGCCGAAGACACGACTTACTTCTAATAATTTTAGACGAGAATCAAAGGAGTATTTTCTTCAAACGCCGTGCTACTCCGCTGCATTTGGCTTTCGAAATTTCCTCCCGCGTAAGGGGTGATGACGTTATATTTTATGGAAAATATCAATCTAGTGCATACATGAACAAAAGTTGTAACTGGTCAATAATTTTATTTATTTTGTCAAATAAAACTGTACAGAATAGTAACTGAAACGTTACTTAACAGAAAAACAAGACGGACAAGAGATTATCTGATTCTAAAAATAGCTCACTTCCGCGAATTCCCACGGTAGTATTTACAAACATCACGTGACTTAAATCACGATTCTTAAAACTTTACACGCATTGTATAAGTTATGGAATAGCCAAAACACGGTGCGCGCGCAGCATAGTTCAAGGTAGGTATATCGCAGAATAACCCAAGGTAGATTTTGCTCTACAAGTATGTATGTTATTAGCTGGGTCGTGTTAGAATAAGGTTTACTAGTATTAATTTTTAATACAGCAACTATGTATACTTAACATATGTAGTGTTTCTTTAATTTATATGTTTTCTATGTATGTATGTATGTATGTATATATGCAGAGGGCTTTATTTATATTAGTCATGTGTATGTATATATGTATGTATGTGTGCATGTTACATTAATTTCAAACCTCTTGCGGGGACCTACACATGGTTTCCTGGGCAGGCTTAGCGGATCTAAGCGGTTAAGCGGTACTAAGCAATGTGTGTAAGGTACCTTGCTCAATGGAACTACATACGTGGCATGGCCAAGTATCGAACTAGTAACAGTTCGATTCCAAATCCGACGCTCTACCACTGGACCACGGACGTCACATTATTATGTAAGCTCCGTCGTAAAATGAAGTCTTTATCTTTTTTATTATTATTATTATTGTGATCCTGAATATCATGGCACTTCCTGCGGTACCATATAACACTTTCATTCATCATGTTTATAATGAACAGTATTTATAATGAGCAATGTTTATAATGAACAACGTTTATAATGAGCAATCTATAACTAGATTAGGAGTATAGTATATATTCTGTATTATGCTGTGTTATGGTTCAAGGTCATGCATCACCAATAATTATAAGTAAAACTATAGTTCTTATTTAATCTGTCCGAATACAGCTCATGTTATGTTGTTTTTTCATGGCTTTGTCAGATCGTTCTAAACCTATACGTATTTTCAAAATATAAGTCATGTATGTACATTGTTATATAGATATATTGTCATTAATTGTCACATTTCCCTTTTCTACTCTACTAGACAATTCCGTATATCATCATATTCCACAACATATTATATATAGTTTCTCTACTTTTCAGCTTTAACATTACTATATAATTCCAATGTGCAGTTTTCACTTATAGTCCTATCTTGATTACATTTGATTTGTAGATATATCGACGGCCTCGTGGTAGATTAACTATTGTGAAATATGAGTTATCTCGTAAAATAAAGTGTTTATTATTATTATTATTATTCAGGTATTCACAGGTCATGCAACTCACCCCCACACATTTTGCTAAGGACAGCTCCCCACCCCTGGTTCATATCTATTTTTCCATAGTATATTAGTGACGCCCACAATTGCATATTTACATTTCTTCCAATGAGATACGCGAAGAGACTACACGTTAAGGGTGTATCCGCAATAAGTCGCCCCCATGTCTAAATTTCAAATGAGGGACGGAGAAGACACCGTCATTTGCAGTACTAGCCACGCATATTGTATTTTAATCAAAGTTATGATTAATGTCAACGCAAAAACAATTATCTGTTAATATTGTTATTTGTATTGTCACTAGTCCTGTCAGTAGCACCATTTCAACCACCACCACCACCACAACAACACACAACCATCACATTCATCACATTCATCACCACATCACCATCATTACTATCACCACCAACACCAGCACTAACATCACCACCTCTACTACCATCAGCAGCAGACGCAACATCATCATCATCAGTATCGTCATCATCATCAGCAGCAGCAGCTGCTGCAGCATCATCATCAACAACAATACCCAGAACGCCATCATTATAAGTCACATATTTATTATTTATGATAATATTATAAATTGTCACCTGTGTATCCATATTTGGAAGGCATATCACCATGGTAACCAACAGAAAATATAACCATACAATCGCATAAATCCAGCTAGTTCCAGCCATTCTAGTGTCCAGTAAGCCTGACTTCTACCAAAGTAATAACAGTCGCGCGTATTTATACAAATATCGCACTATAATGAACTCGTCCAAACAAACAGAGAGTTTCTAATTGTCTCATGGCGGCGTTCTCGTGTAATTCAATCGTGCCAACATATGTTTTTAATTTACGGAACCGAATGGTATTGGTTGAGCTCTACTTTTTCTTCTCCGCCATGATCAGATCAGTGAAACTAAACTATTTATTGTATTAGTAATGAATGCCACACCATATATAATAATGTATTAAGGACAGAATTTACATGTTTTAGATTATGTTCGATTTACTTAGAATTGAATTTGAAATATATTCGATTATTGAATGCCACGAACGTATTTGTAAAGTGTGTACTTGTCATGTTGTGGAATCAGAATACCACTTTGTGTATACTGACCGTAAAACTATGTATTTGTGTAATTATTCTCGGTCTACAATGCAAATATTTATAAAGTTTTGTTATCAAACAACAATAAAACTTTATTTATTTTACAACGATTGCGCAAGTTTTAACAACTTATATTAACCACTCTCGTTGGCGCGGATGAAAGCGTAACTGTGAATTGAAGCGCAACGTCGTGGTCAGGGCACATCTCGCAGCAGCAGTGTAGGATTCTGGGATTTTCTGGTTGTCGACCTTGCAACAAGGGACTCACTCTTCACCACCGCTGTTTTACGGAGGTGGTGTTGGTATGGTCAGCCCCTGAAGCGACAGAGACTCATTGATGTCTAACTGCCAGATCCGTTTATAAGCTGCTGCGGGATGCACAACAGTAAGGAGGGTGGCCCTATGAAGAGCCGTTCAGAAAGAAGAAACCATCAGGACTTGTCATCCTGAAGAGGAAGAAGAAGATCCCTCCTCCAGTTGTCGATGGTATCGCACCATTATCGAACACTTCAAGACCATCACACTACAAGACAACATTCTACAACTCTACACGAATAAATGACGGTGCTAGGAATGAACGCATGTAATCTTCCTAGAATGCTCGCCCACATGGTTCGCCGGCTGCGAGGGTAAATAAAAGCAACCATCATCATCTAAAACATGAATAGTGACAGATATACGTTTAGTTTAAACATAGTTTATTTCAAACCATACAGCATATACAAATATACAGTGTACACATATTTAGATACATGAATGAAAAGGGATTAGAACGAACTCTATTATAGCTTATAGAGGTCTTCTCATATAGCAAGGTACTTACTGCAATTGCAGATATACGTTTAACAACAGGATCCATTTTAGAGATAACTTTAATAATTAACTACAGCAGCGAAGAACAATCTTGAGTGAAATATTGCACACATTGAATTAATCAGGGTTTTTTTCTCAGTCACTTCATACATACAATAAAACCTGCTTTAAGCAGCCAGCCAAGGGTATCGCCGAAAATAGCTGCTTAGCACAGGTGACTGCTTAATAGAGGTTAAATGTATAAGAAAATAGCCTAATGGGAAACTGGAAACGTGCTGCTTAATACAGGTTGGCTGTTTAATGGAGGTGACCACTAACACAGGATTAGCTGTATATATATATGTTATATATGTGTTGTAATATATAATTGTTGTAAATATTGTACTCTGTGTTGGGGTATTCTATCCGTAGTGAGTGATCGATACTAGGATCATCTTGTGTCAGGTACAAATGTGCATATTAAAATGTATTTGAAAACAAAAGCAAATACATATTTTATTCACTCCAGATGGCTATAAATATTCATATACACACTACAAGCATTTTTAATATTATTTGTTAAAGCATTCCAGATAATAGTGCGAGACTAGATAAATGACTTTGTGAATAATTCACGTCTAGGTATGGGTTGACATAGATAAATGACTTTGTGAATAATTCACTTCTAGGTATAGGTTGACATAGATACATGACTTTGTGAATAATTCACATCTAGGTATGGGTTGACATAGATAAATGACTTTGTGTGAATAATTCACGTCTAGGTATGGGTTGACATAGATACATGACTTTGTGTGAATAATTCACTTCTAGGTATGGGTTGACATAGATAAATGACTTTGTGTGAATAATTCACTTCTAGGTATGGGTTGACATAGATAAATGACTTTGTGAATAATTCACTTCTAGGTATGGGTTGACATAGATAAATGACTTTGTGAATAGTCACTTCTAGGTATGGGTTGATATAGATAAATGACTTTGTGAATAATTCACTTCTAGGTATGGGTTGACATAGATAAATGACTTTGTGAATAGTCACTTCTAGGTATGGGTTGATATAGATGTAAATAATGTAACTGATTAGAATTACACAGCAGGTAGTAAAATACATTGACTTTTATTTATTACACTTAAACTGATATACGCTGATAAAAGGAACAGTATATATACTACTTATGATTGTTTAAAGGGATGTACGCGGGTGAAAGGAACAGTATATATACTACTTATGATTGCTTAAAGTGATGTACCCGGATGAAAGTAACAGTATATATACTACTTATGAATGCTTAAAGTGATGTACGCGGATGAAAGGAACAGTATATATACTACTTATGAATGCTTAAAGTGATGTACGCGGATGAAAGGAACAGTATATATACTACTTATGAATGCTTAAAGTGATGTACGCGGATGAAAGGAACAGTATATATACTACTTATGACTGCTTAAAGTGATGTACACGGATGAAAGGAACAATATATATATACTACTTATGACTGCTTAAAGTGATGTACACGGATGAAAGGAACAATATATATATACTACTTATGATTGCTTAAAGTGATGTACACGGATGAAAGGAACAGTATATATACTACTTATGATTGCTTAATATGATGTAAACGGATGAAAGGAACAGTATATGTACTACTTATGGCTGCTTAAAGTGATGTACACGGATGAAAGGAACAGTATATATACTACTTATGATTGCTTAAAGTGATGTACATGGATGAAAGGAACAGTATATATATACTACTTATGACTGCTTAAAGTGATGTACACGGATGAAAGTACCAGTATATATACTACTTATGATTGCTTACAGTGATGTACACGGATGAAAGGTACAGTATAGGTACTACTTATGATTGCTTAAAGTGATGTACACGGATGAAAGGAACAGTATAGATACTACTTATGATTGTTTAAAGTGATGTACCCGGATGAAAGGAACAGTATATATACTACTTATGAATGCTTAAAGTGATGTACGCGGATGAAAGGAACAGTATATATATACTACTTATGACTGCTTAAAGTGATGTACACGGATGAAAGGAACAGTACAGATACTACTTATGGCTGCTTAAAGTGATGTACGCGGATGAAAGGAACAGTATATATACTACTTATGACTGCTTAAAGTGATGTACACGGATGAAAGGAACCGTATATATACTACTTATGACTGCTTAAAGTGATGTACACGGATGAAAGGAACAGTACATATACTACTTATGGCTGCTTAAAGTGATGTACGCGGATGAAAGGAACAGTATATATACTACTTATGACTGCTTAAAGTGATGTACACGGATGAAAGGAACAGTACAGATACTATGTGTGGCTGCTTAAAATGATGTACGCGGATGAAAGGTAAAGTATATATACTACTTATGATTGTTTAAAGTGATGTACATGGATGAAAGGAACAGTATAGATACTACTTATGATTGCTTAAAGTGATGTACACGGATGAAAGGAACAGTATATATACTACTTATGAATGCTTAAAGTGATGTACATGGATGAAAGGTAAAGTATATATACTACTTATGATTGTTTAAAGTGATGTACACGGATGAAAGGAACAGTATATATACTACTTATGAATGCTTAAAGTGATGTACGTGGATGATAGGAACAGTATATATACTACTTATGATTGCTTAAAGTGATGTACACGGATGAAAGGTACAGTATATATACTACTTATGACTGCTTAAAGTGATGTACACGGATGAAAGGATCAGTATATATATACTACTTATGAATGCTTAAAGTGATGTAGGCGGATGAAAGGTAAAGTATATATACTACTTATGAATGTTTAAAGTGATGTATGTGGATGAAAGGAACAGTATAGGTACTACTTATGATTGCTTAAAGTGATGTACGCGGATGAAAGGTACAGTATATATACTACTTATGATTGCTTAAAGTGATGTATGCGGATGAAAGGAACAGTATATGTACTACTTATGACTGCTTAAAGTGATGTACGCGGATGAAAGGAACAGTATATATACTACTTATGATTGCTTAAAATGATGTACATGGATGAAAGGAACAGTATATGTACTACTTACGATTGTTTAAAATGATGTACACGGATGAAAGGAACAGTATATATACTACTTATGACTGCTTAAAGTGATGTACACGGATGAAAGGAACAGTATAGATATTACTTATGATTGTTTAAAGTGATGTACCCGGATGAAAGGAACAGTATATATACTACTTATGAATGCTTAAAGTGATGTACGCGGATGAAAGGAACAGTATATATATACTACTTATGACTGCTTAAAGTGATGTACACGGATGACAGAAACAATACAGATAATACTTATGGCTGCTTAAAGTGATGTACGCGGATGAAAGGAACAGTATATATACTACTTATGACTGCTTAAAGTGATGTACACGGATGAAAGGAACAGTACAGATACTACTGATGGCTGCTTAAAGTGATGTACGCGGATGAAAGGAACAGTATATATACTACTTATGACTGCTTAAAGTGATGTACACGGATGAAAGGAACCGTATATATACTACTTATGACTGCTTAAAGTGATGTACACGGATGAAAGGTACAGTATATATACTACTTATTACTGCTTAAAGTGATGTACACGGATGAAAGGAACAGTATATATATACTACTTATGAATGCTTAAAGTGGTGTAGGCGGATGAAAGGTAAAGTATATATACTACTTATGAATGCTTAAAGTGATGTATGTGGATGAAAGGAACAGTATAGGTACTACTTATGATTGCTTAAAGTGATGTACGCGGATGAAAGGTACAGTATATATACTACTTATGATTGCTTAAAGTGATGTATGCGGATGAAAGGAACAGTATATGTACTACTTATGACTGCTTAAAGTGATGTACGCGGATGAAAGGAACAGTATATATACTACTTATGATTGCTTAAAATGATGTAAACGGATGAAAGGAACAGTATATGTACTACTTACGATTGTTTAAAATGATGTACACGGATGAAAGGAACAGTATATATACTACTTATGACTGCTTAAAGTGATGTACACGGATGAAAGGAACAGTATAGATATTACTTATGATTGTTTAAAGTGATGTACCCGGATGAAAGAAACAGTATATATACTACTTATGAATGCTTAAAGTGATGTACGCGGATGAAAGGAACAGTATATATATACTACTTATGACTGCTTAAAGTGATGCACACGGATGAAAGAAACAGTACAGATAATACTTATGGTTGCTTAAAGTGATGTACGCGGATGAAAGGAACAGTATATATACTACTTATGACTGCTTAAAGTGATGTACACGGATGAAAGGAACCGTATATATACTACTTATGACTGCTTAACGTGATGTACACGGATGAAAGGAACAGTACAGATACTACTGATGGCTGCTTAAAGTGATGTACGCGGATGAAAGGAACAGTATATATACTACTTATGATTGCTTAAAGTGATGTATGCGGATGAAAGGAACAGTATATGTACTACTTATGACTGCTTAAAGTGATGTACGCGGATGAAAGGAACAGTATATATACTACTTATGATTGCTTAAAATGATGTACACGGATGAAAGGAACAGTATATGTACTACTTACGATTGTTTAAAATGATGTACACGGATGAAAGGAACAGTATATATACTACTTATGACTGCTTAAAGTGATGTACACGGATGAAAGGAACAGTATAGATATTACTTATGATTGCTTAAAGTGATGTACCCGGATGAAAGGAACAGTAAATATACTACTTATGAATGCTTAAAGTGATGTACGCGGATGAAAGGAACCGTATATATACTACTTATGACTGCTTAAAGTGATGTACACGGATGAAAGGAAGAGTACAGATACTACTGATGGCTGCTTAGAGTGATGTATGCGGATGAAAGGAACAGTATATATACTACTTATGACTGCTTAAAGTGATGTATACGGATGAAAGGAACAGTACAGATACTACGCGTGGCTGCTTAAAATGATGTACGCGGATGAAAGGTAAAGTATATATACTACTTATGATTGTTTAAAGTGATGTACACGGATGAAAGGAACAGTATAGATACTACTTATGATTGTTTAAAGTGGTGTACGCGGATGAAAGGAACAGTATATATACTACTTATTATTGTTTAAAGTGATGTACGCGTATGAAAGGAACCGTATATATACTACTTATGATTGCTTAAAGTGATGTACACGGATGAAAGGAACAGTATATATACTACTTATGAATGCTTAAAGTGATGTACATGGATGAAAGGTAAAGTATATATACTACTTATGATTGTTTAAAGTGATGTACGCGGATGAAAGGAACAGTATATATACTACTTATGAATTCTTAAAGTGATGTACGTGGATGAAAGGAACAGTATATATACTACTTATGATTGCTTAAAGTGATGTACACGGATGAAAGGAATAGTATATATACTACTTATGATTGCTTAAAGTGATGTACACGGATGAAAGGAACAGTATATATACTACTTATGAATTCTTAAAGTGATGTACGTGGATGAAAGGAACAGTATATATACTACTTATGATTGCTTAAAGTGATGTACGCGGATGAAAGGTAAAGTATATATACTACTTATGAATGCTTAAAGTGATGTACACGGATGAAAGGTACAGTATATATACTACTTATGACTGCTTAAAGTGATGTACACGGATGAAAGGAACAGTATATATATACTACTTATGAATGCTTAAAGTGATGTACGCGGATGAAATGTAAAGTATATATACTACTTATGAATGCTTAAAGTGATGTACGCGGATAAAAGGTACAGTATATATACTACTTATGACTGCTTAAAGTAATGTCCGCGGATGAAAGGAACAGTATAAGTACTACTTATGAATGTTTAAAGTGATGTACACGGATGAAAGCAACAGTATATATACTACTTATGATTACTTAAAGTGATGTATGCGGATGAAAGGAACAGTATATGTACTACTTATGACTGCTTAAAGTGATGTACGCGGATGAAAGGAACAGTATATATACTACTTATGATTGCTTAAAATGATGTACACGGATGAAAGGAACAGTATATGTACTACTTATGATTGTTTAAAATGATGTACACGGATGAAAGGAACAGTATATGTACTACTTATGATTGTTTAAAGTGATGTACGCGGATGAAAGGAACAGTATATATATACTACTTATGATTGGTTAAAATGATGTACACGGATGAAAGGAACAGTATATATACTACTTATGAATTCTTAAAGTGATGTACGTGGATGAAAGAAACAGTATATATACTACTTATGATTGCTTAAAGTGATGTACACGGATGAAAGGTACAGTATATATAATACTTATGAATACTTAAAGTGATGTACGCGGATGAAAGGAACAGTATATATACTACTTATGATTGTTTAAAGTGATGTACGCGGATGAAAGGAACAGTATATACATGTATACTACTTATGAATACTTAAAGTGATGTACGCGGATGAAAGGAACAGTATATATACTACTTATGATTGTTTAAAATGATGTACACGGATGAAAGGAACAGTATATAGATACTACTTATGATTGTTTAAAATG
This sequence comes from Archivesica marissinica, assembly GCA_014843695.1. NCBI lineage: Eukaryota > Metazoa > Mollusca > Bivalvia > Venerida > Vesicomyidae > Archivesica > Archivesica marissinica. The sequence goes on from CM026401.1 coordinate 30,780,461, forward strand.
ATGTACACGGATGAAAGGAACCGTATATGTACTACTTATGACTGCTTAGAGTGATGTATGCGGATGAAAGGAACAGTATATATATACTACTTATGATTGCTTAAAATGATGTACACGGATGAAAGGAACAGTATATATACTACTTATGAATGCTTATAGTGATGTACTCGGATGAAAGGAACAGTATATATACTACTTATGATTGTTTAAAATGATGTACAGGGATGAAAGGAACAGTATATAGATACTACTTATGATTGTTTAAAATGATGTACACGGATGAAAGGAACAGTATATGTACTACTTATGACTGCTTAGAGTGATGTATGCGGATGAAAGGAACAGTATATATATACTACTTATGATTGCTTAAAATGATGTACACGGATGAAAGGAACAGTATATATACTACTTATGAATGCTTAAGTGATGTACCGGATGAAAGGAACAGTATATATACTACTTATGATTGTTTAAATGATGTACCGGATGAACAGTATATTACTATTATGATGCTTAGTGATGTATGCGGATGAAAGGAACAGTATATATACTACTTATGATTGCTTAAAGTGATGTACGCGGATGAAAGGAACAGTATATATACTACTTATGATTGTTTAAAGTGATGTACGCGGATGAACGGAACAGTATATATATTACTTATGATTGTTTAAAGTGATGTACACGGATGAAAGGAACAGTATATATACTACTTATGAATGCTTAAAGTGATGTACGCGGATGAAAGGAACAGTATATATACTACTTATGACTGCTTAAAGTGATGTACACGGATGAAAGGAACAGTATATATACTACTTATGATTGTTTAAAGTGATGTACGTATATTAACAGTATATATACTACTTATGAATGCTTAAAGTGATGTACGCGGATGAAAGGAACAGTATATATACTACTTATGATTGTTTAAAGTGATGTACGCGGATGAAAGGAACAGTATATATACTACTTATGATTGTTTAAAATGATGTACACTGATGAAACGAACAGTATATATACTACTTATGACTGCTTAAAGTGATGTACACGGATGAAAGGAACAGTATATATACTATTTATGAATGCTTAAAGTGATGTACGTGGATGAAAGGAACAGTATATATACTACTTATGATTGCTTAAAGTGATGTACGCGGATGAAAGGTAAAGTATATATACTACTTATGAATGCTTAAAGTGATGTACACGGATGAAAGATACAGTATATATACTACTTATGACTGCTTAAAGTGATGTACACGGATGAAAGGAACAGTATATATACTACTTATGAATGCTTAAAGTGATGTACGCGGATGAAAGGAACAGTATATATACTACTTATGAATGCTTAAAGTGATGTACGCGGATGAAAGGAACAGAATATATACTACTTATGACTGATTAAAGTGATGTACACGGACGAAAGGAACAGTACAGATACTACGTGTGGCTGCTTAAAATGATGTACACGGATGAAAGGAACAGTATATATACTACTTATGATTGCTTAAAGTGATGTATGCGGATGAAAGGAACAGTATATGTACTACTTATGACTGCTTAAAGTGATGTACGCAGATGAAAGGAACAGTATATATACTACTTATGATTGATTAAAATGATGTACGCGGATGAAAGGAACAGTATATATACTACTTATGATTGCTTAACGTGATGTACGCGGATGAAAGGAACAGTATATCTACTACTTATGATTGTTTAAAATGATGTACACGGATGAAAGGAACAGTATATATGCTACTTATGAATGCTTAAAGTGATGTACGCGGATGAAAGGAACAGTATATATACTACTTATGATTGTTTAAAATGATGTACACGGATGAAAGGTACAGTATATAATACTACTTATGATTGTTTAAATGATGTACACGGATGAACAGTATATGTACTACTTATGACTGCTTAGAGTGATGTACACGGATGAACAGTATATGTACTACTTATGACTGCTTAGAGTGATGTATGCGGATGAAAGGAACAGTATATATACTACTTATGAGTGCTTAAATGATGTACACGGATGAAGGAACAGTATATATACTACTTATGATTGTTTAAAGTGATGTACGCATATGAACAGTATATATACTACTTATGAATGCTTAAAGTGATGTACGCGGATGAAAGGAACAGTATATATACTACTTATGATTGTTTAAAGTGATGTACGCGGATGAAAGGAACAGTATATATACCACTTATGATTGTTTAAAATGATGTACACGGATGAAAGGAACAGTATATATACTACTTATGAATGCTTAAAGTGATGTACGCGGATGAAAGGAACAGTATATATACTACTTATGACTGCTTAAAGTGATGTACGCGGATGAAAGGAACAGTATATATACTACTTATGAATGCTTAAAGTGATGTACACGGATGAAAGGAACCGTATATATACTACTTATGATTGCTTAAAGTGATGTACACGGATGAAAGGAACAGTATATATACTACTTATGAATGCTTAAAGTGATGTACGCAGATGAAAGGAACAGTATATATACTACTTATGAATGCTTAAAGTGATGTACGCGGATGAAAGGAACAGTATATATACTACTTATGAATGCTTACTGTGATGTACGCGGATGAAAGGAACAGTATATATACTACTTATGAATGCTTAAAGTGATGTATGTGGATGAAAGGAACAGTATAGGTACTACTTATGATTGCTTAAAGTGATGTACGCGGATGAAAGGTACAGTATATATACTACTTATGATTGTTTAAAGTGATGTACACGGATGAAAGGAACAGTATATATATACTACTTATGAATGCTTAAAGTGATGTACGTGGATGAAAGGAACAGTATATATACTACTTATGATTGCTTAAAGTGATGTACACGGATGAACGGTACAGTATATATACTACTTATGACTGCTTAAAGTGATGTACACGGATGAAAGGAACAGTATATATACTACTTATGATTGTTTAAAGTGATGTACGCGGATGAAAGGAACAGTATATATACTACTTATGATTGTTTAAAATGATGTACACTGATGAAACGAACAGTATATATACTACTTATGACTGCTTAAAGTGATGTACACGGATGAAAGGAACAGTATATATACTATTTATGAATGCTTAAAGTGATGTACGTGGATGAAAGGAACAGTATATATACTACTTATGATTGCTTAAAGTGATGTACGCGGATGAAAGGTAAAGTATATATACTACTTATGAATGCTTAAAGTGATGTACACGGATGAAAGTTTTTTTTGTGTTGTGTGTGAACAGTATATATACTACTTATGAATGCTTAAAGTGATGTACGCGGATGAAAGGAACAGTATATATACTACTTATGATTGTTAAAGTGATGTACGCGGATGAAGGCAGTATATATATTTGTTTAGTGATGTACGGATGAAAGGAACAGTATATATACTACTTATGAATGCTTAAAGTGATGTACGCGGATGAAAGGAACAGTATATATACTACTTATGATTGCTTAAAGTGATGTACGCGGATGAAAGGAACAGTATATATACTACTTATGATTGCTTAAAGTGATGTACGCGGATGAAAGGAACAGTATATATACTACTTATGATTGCTTAATGTGATGTACGCGGATGAAAGGAACAGTATATATACTACTTATGATTGCTTAAAGTGATGTAAGCGGATGAAAGGAACAGTATATATACTACTTATGATTGCTTAATGTGATGTACGCGGATGAAAGGAACAGTATATATACTACTTATGATTGCTTAATATGATGTACGCGGATGAAAGGAACAGTATATATTCTACTTATGATTGCTTAATGTGATGTACGCGGATGAAAGGAATGGTATAGATACTACTTATGATTGTTTAAATTGATGTACACGGATGAAAGGAACAGTATATATACTACTTATGATTGCTTAAAGTGATGTACGCGGATGAAAGGAACAGTATATATTCTACTTATGATTGCTTAATATGATGTAAGCGGATGAACAGTATATATACTACTTATGATTACTTAATGTGATGTACGCGGATGAACAGTATATATACTACTTATGATTGCTTAAAGTGATGTACGCGGATGAAAGGAACAGTATATGTACTACTTATGATTGCTTAAAGTGATGTATGCGGATGAAAGGAACAGTATATATACTACTTATGATTGCTTAAAGTGATGTACGCGGATGAAAGGAACAGTATATATACTACTTATGATTGTTTAAAGTGATGTACGCATATGAACAGTATATATACTACTTATGATTGCTTAAAGTGATGTACGCGGATGAAAGGAACAGTATATATACTACTTATGATTGTTAAAGTGATGTACGCGGATGAAAGGAACAGTATATATACTACTTATGATTGTTTAAAATGATGTACACGGATGAAAGGAACAGTATATATACTACTTATGAATGCTTAAAGTGATGTACGCGGATGAAAGGAACAGTATATATATACTACTTATGACTGCTTAAAGTGATGTACACGGATGAAAGGAACAGTATATATACTACTTATGAATGCTTAAAGTGATGTACACGGATGAAAGGAACCGTATATATACTACTTATGATTGCTTAAAGTGATGTACACGGATGAAAGGAACAGTATATATACTACTTATGAATGCTTAAAGTGATGTACGCAGATGAAAGGAACGGTATATATACTACTTATGAATGCTTAAAGTGATGTACGCGGATGAAAGGAACAGTATATATACTACTTATGAATGCTTACTGTGATGTACGCGGATGAAAGGAACAGTATATATACTACTTATGAATGCTTAAAGTGATGTATGTGGATGAAAGGAACAGTATAGGTACTACTTATGAATGCTTAAAGTGATGTACGCGGATGAAAGGAACAGTATATATACTACTTATGATTGTTTAAAGTGATGTACGCGGATGAAAGGAACAGTATATATACTACTTATGATTGTTTAAAATGATGTACACTGATGAAACGAACAGTATATATACTACTTATGACTGCTTAAAGTGATGTACACGGATGAAAGGAACAGTATATATACTATTTATGAATGCTTAAAGTGATGTACGTGGATGAAAGGAACAGTATATATACTACTTATGATTGCTTAAAGTGATGTACGCGGATGAAAGGTAAAGTATATATACTACTTATGAATGCTTAAAGTGATGTACACGGATGAAAGATACAGTATATATACTACTTATGACTGCTTAAAGTGATGTACACGGATGAAAGGAACAGTATATATACTACTTATGAATGCTTAAAGTGATGTACGCGGATGAAAGGAACAGTATATATACTACTTATGAATGCTTAAAGTGATGTACGCGGATGAAAGGAACAGAATATATACTACTTATGACTGATTAAAGTGATGTACACGGACGAAAGGAACAGTACAGATACTACGTGTGGCTGCTTAAAATGATGTACACGGATGAAAGGAACAGTATATATACTACTTATGATTGCTTAAAGTGATGTATGCGGATGAAAGGAACAGTATATGTACTACTTATGACTGCTTAAAGTGATGTACGCAGATGAAAGGAACAGTATATATACTACTTATGATTGATTAAAATGATGTACGCGGATGAAAGGAACAGTATATATACTACTTATGATTGCTTAACGTGATGTACGCGGATGAAAGGAACAGTATATCTACTACTTATGATTGTTTAAAATGATGTACACGGATGAAAGGAACAGTATATATGCTACTTATGAATGCTTAAAGTGATGTACGCGGATGAAAGGAACAGTATATATACTACTTATGATTGTTTAAAATGATGTACACGGATGAAAGGTACAGTATATAGATACTACTTATGATTGTTTAAAATGATGTACACGGATGAAAGGAACAGTATATGTACTACTTATGACTGCTTAGAGTGATGTACACGGATGAAAGGAACAGTATATGTACTACTTATGACTGCTTAGAGTGATGTATGCGGATGAAAGGAACAGTATATATATACTACTTATGAGTGCTTAAAATGATGTACACGGATGAAAGGAACAGTATATATACTACTTATGATTGTTTAAAGTGATGTACGCATATGAACAGTATATATACTACTTATGAATGCTTAAAGTGATGTACGCGGATGAAAGGAACAGTATATATACTACTTATGATTGTTTAAAGTGATGTACGCGGATGAAAGGAACAGTATATATACCACTTATGATTGTTTAAAATGATGTACACGGATGAAAGGAACAGTATATATACTACTTATGAATGCTTAAAGTGATGTACGCGGATGAAAGGAACAGTATATATATACTACTTATGACTGCTTAAAGTGATGTACACGGATGAAAGGAACAGTATATATACTACTTATGAATGCTTAAAGTGATGTACACGGATGAAAGGAACCGTATATATACTACTTATGATTGCTTAAAGTGATGTACACGGATGAAAGGAACAGTATATATACTACTTATGAATGCTTAAAGTGATGTACGCAGATGAAAGGAACAGTATATATACTACTTATGAATGCTTAAAGTGATGTACGCGGATGAAAGGAACAGTATATATACTACTTATGAATGCTTACTGTGATGTACGCGGATGAAAGGAACAGTATATATACTACTTATGAATGCTTAAAGTGATGTATGTGGATGAAAGGAACAGTATAGGTACTACTTATGATTGCTTAAAGTGATGTACGCGGATGAAAGGTACAGTATATATACTACTTATGATTGTTTAAAGTGATGTACACGGATGAAAGGAACAGTATATATATACTACTTATGAATGCTTAAAGTGATGTACGTGGATGAAAGGAACAGTATATATACTACTTATGATTGCTTAAAGTGATGTACACGGATGAACGGTACAGTATATATACTACTTATGACTGCTTAAAGTGATGTACACGGATGAAAGGAACAGTATATATACTACTTATGAATGCTTAAAGTGATGTACGCGGATGAAAGGTAGGGTATATATACTACTTATGAATGCTTTTAGTGATGTATGTGGATGAAAGGAACAGTATAGGTACTACTTATGATTGCTTAAAGTGATGTACGCGGATGAAAGGTACAGTATATATACTACTTATGACTGCTTAAAGTGGTGTACGCGGATGAAAGGAACAGTATAAGTACTACTTATGATTGTTTAAAGTGATGTACACGGATGAAAGGTACAGTATATATACTACTTATGATTGCTTAAAGTGATGTATGCGGATGAAAGGAACAGTATATGTACTACTTATGACTGCTTAAAGTGATGTACGCGGATGAAAGGAACAGTATATATACTACTTATGATTGTTTAAAATGATGTACACGGATGAAAGGAACAGTATATGTACTACTTATGATTGTTTATAGTGATGTACGCGGATGAAAGCAACAGTATAGATACTACTTATGATTGTTTAATGTGATGTACCCGGATGAAAGGAACAGTATATATACTACTTATGAATGCTTAAAGTGATGTACGCGGATGAAAGGAACAGTATATATACTACTTATGACTGCTTAAAGTGATGTACACGAATGAAAGCAACAGTATAGATACTACTTATGATTGTTTAATGTGATGTACCCGGATGAAAGGAACAGTATATATACTACTTATGAATGCTTAAAGTGATGTACGCGGATGAAAGGAACAGTATATATACTACTTATGACTGCTTAAAGTGATGTACACGAATGAAAGCAACAGTATAGATACTACTTATGATTGTTTAATGTGATGTACCCGGATGAAAGGAACAGTATATATACTACTTATGAATGCTTAAAGTGATGTACGCGGATGAAAGGAACAGTATATATACTACTTATGACTGCTTAAAGTGATGTACACGAATGAAAGGAACAGTATAGATACTACTTATGATTGTTTAATGTGATGTACACGGATGAAAGGAACAGTATATATACTACTTATGATTGTTTAAAGTGATGTACGCGGATGAAAGGAACAGTATATATTACTACTTATGAATGCTCAAAGTGATGTACGCGGATGAAAGGAACAGTATATATACTACTTATGATTGCTTAAAGTGATGTACACGGATGAAAGGAACAGTATATGTACTACTTATGATTGCTTAAAGTGATGTACGCGGATGAAAGGAACAGTATATATACTACTTATGATTGTTTAAAGTGGTGTACACGGATGAAAGGAACAGTATATATACTACTTATGATTGTTTAAAGTGATGTACGCAGATGAAAGGAACAGTATATGTACTACGTATGATTGCTTTCCTCATGCTACATGATACACATCACTTGTAACTGTTCTAACTGGCTATAATATTTGCAGCGTGTATTTTGAAGCCCCGACATGTTAAATTTTATAGCATAACTTAAGTGGGTTTGTATATACCATATTGATCTTAACAATTAATTGATTATCGATAACTCTGTCTGGGCCTCAATTAGTTACTAGTATTGACAGGTAATATAACAGTAAAACCCATGCATTGCTGTAAGTTCACCTGCCAGACTTGTCCGTAATCTATGTCGGCACAATGTCTTTAATGGCAAGTCTACAATGGTAAAAAGAACAACTTTGTGTAGACTATAAAAACATATAATATATTTACAGACGGATAGTTCGATCCCCCGTTTGACCATAATAAAATTAACAGTCTTTCAGATCGGACGTTAAACCTAGGTCTCGTGTAGGTGCTTTACACCGTGCACGTAAAAGAACCAGGGGAGACTCTGGAATGGGTCTCTGTCTGTATCATTGCACTATCCTCCAAAAATCTAAAATGACTAATCTCTTCATGAGGAGGCGTCGCTCATATGGGCATCCCTTCACCTGAGTACACACGCCTTTAATTATCAGCCAACACCTGCACACAACTTCAAAATATAAATGTATGCATATTAGACACATAGAGGATACATTAACGAACTGATGATGAGCTAATTGTCCTTAATTTGATGAGTTTGTTCCGGACGTTTATTATATGATGCTGCACAATGTTGATGAGTTTGTTTCGGACGTTTATTATCTGATGCTGCACAATGTTGATGGGTTTGTTTCGGACGTTTATTATCTGATGCTGCACAATGTTGATGCGTTGTTCCGAACGTTTATTATCTGATGCTGCACAATGTTGATGGGTTTGTTTCGGACGTTTATTATCTGATGCTGCACAATGTTGATGGGTTTGTTTCGGACGTTTATTATCTGATGCTGCACAATGTTGATGGGTTTGTTTCGGACGTTTATTATCTGATGCTGCACAATGGGTGCTGATTAGGAGCACAAACATTTGTTCAACAACTGCGCATTGTGCAAAACATTAATTAAAACAATTTATTTCAAAGTAAACATCCCTGAATATGTCGAAATTAGGTGCGTCAGACGATGTTTGATAATGAATTTTATAGATTAAATAATTGATCTAAACGGCTCATTATTGTTAATTATCTCAGTCATCAGCCTTTGTTTCTTTTTACGTTTATTTATCGTCGCTACCAAGTATCTTTTATTCCGTTATTTCATTTCGTACTCTTTTCATCTAAAAATAAAACGTTCAAAAGCGCTTTACAGCCCTAAATATCACAAATATTGATAAAAACTTCCACATATACAGATAAAACAAGACAAAGTAGCAAACACAATTACAATGGATTCTAAATATACTATAAAATATTCGGATCTAAAATTATAACAAATTAAAATAGAGGTAATAATTAAATAAAATGTGTTCATTTGCAGTCTGATTGAGCACAGATACAGTTCGATATTTATGTTCCATATGAACATTTAAAAAGGTGTGCCTTCAAAGCCTTTTTGAAAGAACACAATGTTGTTGCACTTCTAAGATTTGATGGAAGAGAATTTCAAAGTTTTGGGGCAGCAGTCATGAAACTTCTATGAGGTATTACGATCAATACAATACACGAGGCTCATAATATTACTAACATAAGTATACATATATATATATATATATATATATATATATATTATATATATAATGATAAACCATTGCATCACTATGGTTCTGTGTACAATAGTATACATGTATCTCAACTGCAAATGTATAAGTTAGCTACACATGCCAGAGCGTCAACATTTTACGTTACATTATAATGTAGTTTATACCAATTTAGTTTAGGTCAATTGCGAAACAAGTTCTTACAACTTATATTACTCACACTCGAGACCTCATTCCTGATGGACTCCATCGCCACGAGGGAGAGAGAAGAGGCAACGTGAACTTTAAATGCAAGGGCACAATCGTAACGGCTCCAGCGGGGCTCGAACTCCTGACCTTTCGCACCTGAATCGAACGCGCTACCACTGCGTTAGCACGACTTCCATTATAGTGTGTGTATAATATAGCTGTTCTATATCTAAACAAACTAAAGTACAAGTCAAATTTACATTGACACATTCTACTAAGTATACATATTACACGGGGCCTCTGTGCCAGAGTGATTAGCATCGCTAACTTCAAATCACTTGCCCGTCACCGCTGTATGTTCCCCTGGGGTGTCCAATTCTTACATGCGATGAAATTGTTCAGCTTACGTGCGGACAGTCGGGGTGGTTCTACACGGGTACCCGTATGATTCTAAAATACCATGCTCGGAGGGGGACCGGAGGTCGTTCTGTACCAGTGATAGCGACGTTAAACCTTTAAACAACACACTAAACGAATCATTATTAACCTACCAAATGTAATTCATCATTACCGTCGTATATCTGTTTGATCTATATTAGATGTGTTATTGTGACTATGTATCGTTTTCCATAACGAACTTTAATGTATTTTTAATAAGCATGTTGTTATTGTTGTCTTTCTTTTGTTTGTTCTTGGAGTTTAGCTTCACACCAACAACTTTTGTCATATGGCCACTCATCCTACAAGACAACATTCAACAAATCAACCACATTTCACGAATAATCGATAGTGCTAGGAACGGACGAATATAATCGTCTGAGAATGCTCGCACACGTGGTTCGTCGGAGGCGAGTATAAATAAACGGAATCATCATCATTACCATCGTCATCAGCAGCATCAGCATCATCTCACCATCATCATCATCATCATCATCATCATCATCATCATCATCATCATCATCATCATCATCAATCATCATCATCATCATCATCATCATCAGCTGGACTATTTAGTAAGTACAGGCCATGCTCCCCTGATACCTTTAATGGCGTATAAGATGCTTTATTTAATACTAGTTCGTACTCATTCACTTTCGTAACAACACATTTTTGAAATTTCATATTTTCATTTTCCATTGAAATTATCGTCTCGAAAATTACACTGCATCTATTGACCCCCCTCCCCAACCTAGTCTTTAATTTATTTGTGCATGTGTCATGATTTTCTTCGGAGCAAGGTGTAGGCCAGTGTCTGTAATGCTTATAGGCAGCTACGCGTCTGGAAGGAAAGAGATAAGTCTGATCAGATAAGCCTTTTTCAAGAAAAACAAAAATTCGGCTAATTCATTTTCTTTAAGATTGTTATATTTTGTTTTCCTTGAAAAATGCGAATTAAGCCGAAAATTCGGATGTAGAGAGGACCACATATATATATATATATATATATATATATAGGAATAATCAACATATAATTTGATAATATATGATTTTTAATTTTTTTAAATTACAAAAATCTTCCTCACCTTTGTGACATTATAATAGTTATTGGGCTACTTATTTCGTTTCCAATTCATTTACAATGCAAATTGATTTAAACTTATCAGAAGCGCGTGATGTCATTGATTATATTTCTATCCCATAGTAGTACGAATTATAGGATCATCTCTTGTCGATATAATTATGGGTTTAAATTTTTGAGGGGGGGGAAAGAAATGCGCCAATTTAAACATTGCCAATACAAACTCCTGGAAAACGCTAACATTTTGCACCGCAGTTATATTGCGCTGTACAGTGTCTCTTTCAGCAGGAATCAGACGTATGTATTTAATGAAGCAGAATTGTCAGCCGCTCCCCAGAAATCAAATTTCTTTTATGCTTTCCAATTAATGATTAATGAATGTACTGCTTTGAAACAGTGAAATATGGCAGTTTATCTGCCACTGGTTGCGTTTCGTATTCCTGCGAGGTTAGATGTACTTTTGTATTTTATCATGAACAGTTAATTATAAAATAATATATTCTAATGAATGTGATTGTCTGCAGTTTTTAATTTTGGCAGCAAACAAAAACTAACTTAATAATTATACCGTTCACACTAACACACTAACTGACCCACGTGATCCTATGTCTTATAGGGGTATATCGCTTGCATCATCAATGTATAAATTGTACTGTTCTATTTTAAACAATCGATTATCAGTATGGGCTGAGGAAAATGATAAGATTGAGGATGAACAAAATGGTTTTAGAAAGTCTAGAAGCACTATTGATCATATCTCATCGCTTACAAACATTCTAGACACACGTAAAAAGCATAAAAAATCTACGTTCTGTGCATTTATTGATTTTCAAAAAGCTTACGACACTATTGATAGAAATGTTCTTTGGAAGAGACTACTAGAAAATGGAATTAACGGTAAAATGTTTAAGGCCATAACATCACTCTTACTGCAGTGTTGAATCTTGTGTAAGAGTTAATTCTTTCAAGACAGAGTGGTTTAATGTTAATTGTTGTCTTAGACAGGGTTGTATTATATCCCCACTTCTGTTTAATTTGTTTATTAATGACCTTACAGTTTATCTGAAATCATTTGATATTGGAATAAATGCTGGCGATGAAAAGATATGTATATTGCTCTATGCAGATGATATTGTCCTTCTAGCCGAATCGGAGTCTGATCTACAAATACTATTAGATGCTTTGAATAACTGGTGTATTTTAAATAAAATGAATGTCAATGCCTCAAAGAGTAATATTGTACATTTTCGTTCTAAATCGGTACAGAGAACAACCGTCAACTTTATATGTGGTATTAAATTAATACAAGTTGTTGATAAGTATATGTATCTTGGTGTGTTGTTAAGTGAACATGTGGATTATAACATAATGACTAAAGCAGTAGCTCAAAGTGCTAGCCGTGCCCTTGGTCTCTTAATTGCCAAATGTAAAGTTCTAGGGGGTGTCCCATATGTTGTATATACCAAACTGTATGAGTCTACAGTGCTGCCTGTTATAAATTACAGTGCACCAATATGGGGCTTCAAAACATTTTCATGTATAGATTCAGTTCATAACAGAGCAATGAGGTTCTTTTTGGGTGTAGGCAAATACACTCCAAATACTGCCATTGCAGGAGAAATGGGTTGGAAGCCTACTGTTGTATGGCAGTGGAAAAGCATATGTTTATTCTGGTCCAAAATATCGTCAATGGATACACATCGTATGAACAAACGCATAGCACTTTGGGTGGCTTCTAAGGCAAATGTTTCATGTAAAAATTGGTATTATTTAATTGTAAAAGTATTTAATGAAAATAATTTAAGTATGTTTGCAAATATTACCGAGCCTAAGCCATCATCATTAGTATTCTCAATGGAAAGTAAACTAATGGCTAGGTTCAAATTAAACTGGTTTACATCTATTAATAGAGATGTTGGTATATCGGGTCGAGGTAGAAATAAATTACGGTTGTATAAGCTATTTAAAACAGAATTCAAAGTAGAAGACTACTGTATGATGTTTTTACCTCTTAGTCATAGAGCTGCTTTGAGTAAATTTCGTTGTGGTGTTGCACCAATAAGAATAGAGACGGACAGGTACGAGAATCTGAGTGTAGATCAAAGGAAATGTCCATTCTGTGACTCCGTTGAAAATGAACTACATGTTATTTTGCAATGTTGTACGTATGCAGATATTAGGTTACCGCTTATTAGAAAAACAATGGGTATTTATGGTAATTTTATTAATCTTTCTGATTCAGAAAAGTTTGTTTTTATTTTCTCCAGCAAGGAACTGATAAGATTATGTGCCAAAACCTGTTTTGAAATTCTTCAAAAACGACGGTTTTTGACGTGTAAATAAAATCAGTATGTTATGCAGTTCATAGATTGTAATATATATATATTTAGCATGTAAATAATGTATCTCAATTGTTTCTTAATACTATGAATACTTTTTTATTGCCAACTAAATAGTCTATGCTAATCAGTTCATCACTGATCTGATCAGAGGTGATAATTGTTTTGTTATACCATTTTTTAATTAATAAGCGCGTTAGTGCTCTTTTTCAATATCAGTGTTTTAATAAATATTTTAAGCACTTCTTAGATAAGATTAGCGCAGGCAATTTAGATTTAACACATTTATATCTAAGAGTAGGTCTTGTTTTGGACCGAGAATCTCACTGATAGCGGTTACCCATGGTGACGTTTTGCGGCTGTGGTGTAATAGTGGCAATGTGCCCGTCACCATGTTGACGATTGTCTTCAGTTTGTGAGAGTATCGGGTCTGGATCAACCTATATAAACTCTAGTTTTAAGAAACTTATATGTTGAATCGTGTTCTATTGTGAATTGTTACTGTTACTGTCTCTTATAATTCATTATTGAGTGGCAATGTACATCGATATGTTTTTATTATATTGAATGTTGTTTGTTGTACATTGATGAGACGTAAATAAAGAATAAAATCTACGTGGTTGTGGAATGTAGTGAAATGAGGCTCCAGACAGGAGCTAACTGCCCGTTAAAATTAATTAAATTAGAAAACAACTATTAGTATTATATTAGCCAAAATCGTTGGAAATCATAAAAAAAGGAAGATTTAATATGCTCTATACCACAGGACCATTTCTTGCTAATAGCCGACAACTCAATATGTGGTGAACATGAAAACATGTGAGGAAAGTACATCTAAATACTTGTATGATAATAGTATATTAAATTGTCATGAACTCGACTGGAATAACGTTGCCCATGGATATCTAATTAAGCTTAATGCAATCAATAGTAAAGGAAATAGGACCGGACCTTCTGCTACAGACAGGACACGTTCTGACGATGACATATAATTATATCTAGAAATGCTGCATGTGTATATACATGTATGTCGAGGGCCTCCCTATCTCCTGGTTGCATTTGATGTGTGTATATTCATGTATGTTGTGGGCCTCCCTAAATCCTGGTTGCATTTGATGTGTGTATATACATGTATGTTGAGGGCCTCCCTATCTCCTGGTTGCATTTGATTTGTGTATATACATGTATGTTGAGGGCCTCCCTATCTCCTGGTTGCATTTGAATTGTGTATATACATGTATGTTGAGGGCCCCATGGTAGATCAACT
Organism: Archivesica marissinica; assembly: GCA_014843695.1. Classification (NCBI taxonomy): domain Eukaryota; kingdom Metazoa; phylum Mollusca; class Bivalvia; order Venerida; family Vesicomyidae; genus Archivesica; species Archivesica marissinica. The sequence continues at coordinate 30,795,800 of CM026401.1, forward strand.
TTTGTTAAATAAATTATCTCGTAAAATAAAGTCTTTATTATTATTATTATATTCAGGTATTCATAGACCAAGCCACTCACCCTCACCCATTTTGTTAAGGATAGCTCCCCACCCCAGCGTTAGCGTTTGACTAAAGAACGACAATCCTCCACTGGCGGCATAATGTAGAATGACAAAATTCACTTATTGTCCCGGAATTGACAGCGTTTCTTTTAATTAATCGAATAAAATGGCAATTTGATTGTGTCTTAGTCTCACTGTGCATATTTACTAAACAACCGTCGGCTAGGGATAGATTACGTTCCTTTCCATTCCGCTCACGTTCTATTTCGAGCGTTTCCATAATTTAAAGGAAAGAACCGCGTCATTTCGTTAAATGTCGGCGATGAAAATACGAATATACTGGCCTTTAGTTGATTTGGATACGTATTGTTGATTAGGAATGGTCAGAGTGCCGTGTCACAGTTGCTCGAGAAATTATCAATTTATAAGGACAGAGATCTATCTATATTCCTCTCACAATGAGGGGTGTGACTGGGAAGAAATGTCGTTTAAGAATATGTTGCAATGTTCTTATGTCTCTTGAAGAAAATGGGTATTCGGACATTTTTCAGAAAAATGGGAAGAAAATGCTAAAATTAGACTAAAATTACACATTATCCCCGCCTCCTTGCATTACTGTATAATTTCAAGGGATTATTAGTTAAAGCTATGCTATGCCGTTTACATTTCAATATTAAATATTGTATTTGGGGAGGAGGGCCGTACTAATGTTGTTAAAACTTGTGGCCCAACCCATTTGCTTCAACATTTACCGACAATTCTGGTGCACAACAATGACATAAATCGCATCTACTATGCACACAACTATACAAGTGTGTTCATTTGTTTTGTTCTGTACATTGTATATATAGAATGAATGCAATACAATATGACAAAACTAAATTAAATATTGTAAAAATTTCAAACCTATTGCTATAGGAACAATATTTCCAAGCCCAGCACTTTGTTAGAAACAGATCATGGCACGATATTTGGTAAAATCATGACATAAACTAAAGTTGTGGACTATACATGTGAATGCTGATGTGAACAATAGAACTTTCGTATCTTATATAGTATACACATATATAAGTATTAGTTCTTGCAGCTTATATATTATACACGTGTATAAGTATTAGTTCTTGCAGCTTAGAGGGCCCTAAGGAGGATTAGTTCAAAACTAATTAGGTCACCCTCTATAAATAAAGAAATCTATCTATATATTATACACGTATATAAGTATTAGTTCTTGCAGCTTATATATTATACATGTATATAAGTATTAGTTCTTGCAGCTTATATATTATACATGTATATAAGTATTAGTTCTTGCAGCTTATATCTTATACATGTATATAAGTATTAGTTCTTGCAGCTTATATATTATACATGTATATAAGTATTAGTTCTTGCAGCTTATATATTATACATGTATATAAGTATTAGTTCTTGCAGCTTATATATTATACATGTATATAAGTATTAGTTCTTGGTTATATCTTATAATGTATATAAGTATTAGTTCTTGCAGCTTATATATTATACATGTATATAAGTATTAGTTCTTGCAGCTTATATCTTATACATGTATATAAGTATTAGTTCTTGCAGCTTATATATTATACATGTATATAAGTATTAGTTCTTGCAGCTTATATCTTATACATGTATATAAGTATTAGTTCTTGCAGCTTATATCTTATACACGTATATAAGTATTAGTTCTTGCAGCTTATATCTTATACACGTATATAAGTATTAGTTCTTGCAGCTTATATCTTATACATGTATATAAGTATTAGTTCTTGCAGCTTATATATTATACACGTATATAAGTATTAGTTCTTGCAGCTTATATCTTATACACGTATATAAGTATTAGTTCTTGCAGCTTATATCTTATACACGTATATAAGTATTAGTTCTTGCAGCTTATATCTTATTTTCCAAGAATGTTTTACTGGTCATTGTTTACATGTTTCATTGTGCTATTTGATGTTTTAATTTGTTGAGGGCCTCATGGTAGATTGACTTAATTGTTCAAATGAGTTCTCTCGTTAAATAAAGTCTGTATTATTAGTATTATTATTATTATTATTATTATTATAATAAACATGTGCATTTCTAACATTGAAAGTACACGCGACCAAAATTACAGATTTATAGAACGTCATTATTGTTGTCACAATGTTTCAAACGTCCTTTCAACATCTATCCCTGTGTACCACTAGGTAAGTCACGCCTTTCTGAATTGGTAATAATAATAGGACGTTAGGGTCCAACCCAACCTGGTGTGTGTTATTTCATGTTAATAAGCTCTATCCAGCTGGCGCATGAGGGTCGGTGCTCTATCCGGGTGCTCTGTCCGTGCTAACCCCAACTTCATGTGTTTGATAAATAAAATATAAGCATGTATATATGATGTGACACCATTATCCAAGAATCCCACTGGTGGCGTCACATTATTTCATGTGTACACTAGGAAGCTATTCAGTTGGCCTGCAGACTGTTGGTTGTTCTACACGGTGACCCTATACACATGAAATACTGTTCGACGGGGCACCGGGGTCTTCTGAAATACTGTTCGATGGGGCACCGGGGTCTTCTGAAATACTGTTCGACGGGGCACCGGGGTCTTCTGAAATACTGTTCGACGGGGCACCGGGGTCTTCTGTAATACTGTTCGACGGGGCACCGGGGTCTTCTGCGATCAAGCTCCATTTGATAGTCATTTCTATTACATGTACATTTTGTATATAAAATAAGAGTAATTTATTAATTGAGACTTTTATTTTCATAACTAATTAGTAACTGTCTTCATCCTTATTAATGTTCGACGAGCTTATAAATTATAATTTAGATTGTGTGTTCATAACAATTAAACACATAAAACATTTGTTATATATCGTTACTCAGACAAGTAATGCCTTTCATGCTATATAGATAATTATAATTCAAACAGATCTGCTCCACTTGTTCTTACCAGACAGACAGACAGACAGACAGACAGACAGACAGACAGACAGACAGACAGACAGACAGACAGACAGACAGACAGACAGACAGACAGACAGACAGACAGACAGACAGACAGAGACAGACAGACAGACAGACAGACAGACAGACAGACAGACAGACAGACAGACAGACAGACAGACAGACAGACAGACAGACAGACAGACAGACAGACAGACAGACAGACAGACAGACAACAGACAGACAGACAGACAGACAGACAGACAGACAGACAGACAGACAGACAGACAGACAGATAGATAGATAGATAGATAGATAGATAGATAGATAGATAGACAGACAGACAGACAGACAGCCAGACAGACAGACAGACAGACAGACAGACAGACAGACAGACAGACAGACAGACAGACAGACAGACAGACAGACAGACAGACAGACAGACAGACAGACAGACAGACAGACAGACAGACAGACAGACAGACAG
>CM026401.1:30800304-30841793 GCA_014843695.1 Archivesica marissinica
AGACATGTCTATATAACAACTAGCGTACCATATCCCCAGCTAGCCAGATACATCGTCCCACCCAGTACAGACATATATATATAACAACTAGCGTACCATATCCCCAGCGAGATGCATCGTCCCACCCAGTACAGACATATATATATAACAACTAGCGTACCATATCCCCAGCCCCCAGATATCGTCCCACCCAGTACAGACATGTCTATATAACAACTAGCGTACCATATCCCCAGCCAGATACATCGTCCCACCCAGTACAGACATATCTATATAACAACTAGCGTACCATATCCCCAGCCAGCCAGATGCATCGTCCCACCCAGTACAGACATATCTATATAACAACTAGCGTACCATATCCCCAGCCAGCCAGATGCATCGTCCCACCCCAGTACAGACATATCTATATAACAACTAGCGTACCATATCCCCAGCCAGCCAGATACATCGTCCACCCGTACAGACATATATAATAACAACTAGCGTACCATATCCCCAGTCAGCCAGATGCATCGTCCACCCAGTACAGACATATCTATATAACAACTAGCGTACCATATCCCCAGCCAGCCAGATGCATCGTCCCACCCATACAGACATATCTATATAACACTAGCGTACCATATCCCCAGCCAGATGCATCGTCCCACCCAGTACAGACTATATATATAACAACTAGCGTACCATATCCCCAGCCAGATACATCGTCCCACCCAGTACAGACATATCTATATAACAACTAGCGTACCATATCCCCAGCCAGCCAGATACATCGTCCCACCCAGTACAGACATATCTATATAACAACTAGCGTACCATATCCCCAGTCAGCCATATACATCGTCCCACCCAGTACAGACATATCTATATAACAACTAGCGTACCATATCCCCAGCCAGATACATCGTCCCACCCAGTACAGACATATCTATATAACAACTAGCTTACCATATTCCCAGCCAGCCAGATACATCGTCCCACCCAGTACAGACATGTCTATATAACAACTAGCGTACCATATCCCCAGCCAGCCAGATGCATCGTCCCACCCAGTACAGACATATCTATATAACAACTAGCGTACCATATCCCCAGCCAGCCAGATGCATCGTCCCACCCAGTACAGACATATCTATATAACAACTAGCTTACCATATCCCCAGCCAGCCAGATGCATCGTCCCACCCAGTACAGACATATCTATATAACAACTAGCGTACCATATCCCCAGCCAGCCAGATGCATCGTCCCACCCAGTACAGACATATCTATATAACAACTAGCGTACCATATCCCCAGCCAGATGCATCGTCCCACCCAGTACAGACATATCTATATAACACTAGCGTACCATATCCCCCAGCCAGATACATCGTCCCACCCAGTACAGACATATCTATATAACAACTAGCGTACCATATCCCCAGCCAGCCAGATACATCGTCCCACCCAGTACAGACATATCTATATAACACTAGCGTACCATATCCCCCAGCCAATACATCGTCCCCCAGTACAGACATATCTATATAACAACTAGCGTACCATATCCCCAGCCAGCCAGATGCATCGTCCCACCCAGTACAGACATATCTATATAACAACTAGCGTACCATATCCCCAGCCAGATACATCGTCCCACCCAGTACAGACATATCTATATAACAACTAGCGTACCATATCCCCAGCCATATGCATCGTCCCACGCAGTACATACATATCTATATAACAACTAGCGTACCATATCCCCAGCCAGCCATATGCATCGTCCCACCCAGTACAGACATATCTATATAACAACTAGCGTACCATATCCCCAGCCAGATACATCGTCCCACCCAGTACAGACATATCTATATAACAACTAGCGTACCATATCCCCAGCCAGCCAAATGCATCGTCCCACCCAGTACAGACATGTATATATAACAACTAGCGTACCATATCCCCAGTCATCCAGATACATCGTCCCACCCAGTACAGACATGTATATATAACAACTAGCGTACCATATCCCCAGTCATCCAGATACATCGTCCCACCCAGTACAGACATATATATATAACAACTAGCGTACCATATCCCCAGCAGCCAGATACATCGTCCCACCCAGTACAGACATATATATAAACAACTAGCGTACCATATCCCCAGTCAGCCAGATACATCGTCCCACCCAGTACAGACATGTATATATAACAACTAGCGTACCATATCCCCAGTCAGCCAGATACATCGTCCCACCCAGTACAGACATGTTATATAACAACTAGCGTACCATATCCCCAGCCAGATACATCGTCCCACCCAGTACAGACATATCTATATAACAACTAGCGTACCATATCCCCAGCCAGCCAGATGCATCGTCCCACCCAGTACAGACATATCTATATAACAACTAGCGTACCATATCCCCAGCCAGCCAGATGCATCGTCCCACCCAGTACAGACATATATATATAACAATTAGCGTACCATATCCCCAGCCAGATGCATCGTCCCACCCAGTATAGGCATATCTATATAACAACTAGCGTACCATATCCCCAGCCAGCCAGATGCATCGTCCCGCCCAGTACAGACATATCTATATAACAACTAGCGTACCATATCCCCAACCAGCCAGATGCATCGTCCCGCCCAGTACAGACATATCTATGGAACAACTAGCGTACCATATCCACAGTCAGCCAGATGCATCGTCCCGCCCAGTACAGACATATATATATAACAACTAGCGTACCATATCCCCAGCCAGCCAGATGCATCGTCGCACCCAGTACAGACATATCTATATAACAACTAGCGTACCATATCCCCAGCCAGATGCATCGTCCCACCCAGTACAGACATATATATATAACAACAAGCGTACCATATCCCCAGCCAGATGCATCGTCCCACCCAGTACAGACATATCTATATAACAACTAGCGTACCATATCCCAGCCAGCCAGATGCATCGTCGCACCCAGTACAGACATATCTATATAACAACTAGCGTACCATATCCCCAGCCATGCATCGTCCCACCCAGTACAGACATATATATATAACACAGCGTACCATATCCCCAGCCAGATGCATCGTCCCACCCAGTACAGACATATCTATATAACACTAGCGTACCATATCCCCAGCCAGCCAGATGCATCGTCGCACCCAGTACAGACATATCTATATAACAACTAGCGTACCATATCCCCAGCCAGATGCATCGTCCCACCCAGTACAGACATATCTATATAACAACTAACGTATCATATCCCCAGCCAGATGCATCGTCCCACCCAGTACAGACACATCTGTATAACAACTAGCGTACCATATCCCCAGCCAGCCATATACATCGTCCCACCCAGTACAGACATATCTATATAATAACTAGCGTACCATATCCCCAGTCAGCCAGATACATCGTCCCACCCAGTACAGACACATCTATATAACAACTAGCGTACCATATCCCCAGCCAGCCATATACATCGTCCCACCCAGTACAGACATATCTATATAACAACTAGCGTACCATATCCCCAGCCAGCCATATACATCGTCCCACCCAGTACAGACATATCTATATAACAAGTAGCGTACCATATCCCCAGCCAGATACATCGTCCCACCCAGTACAGCTATATCTATATAACAACTAGCGTACCATATCCCCAGCCAGCCAAATGCATCGTCCCACCCAGTACAGACATGTATATATAACAACTAGCGTACCATATCCCCAGTCAGCCAGATACATCGTCCCACCAAGTACAGACATGTATATATAACAACTAGCGTACCATATCCCCAGTTAGCCAGATACATCGTCCCACCAAGTACAGACATGTATATATAACAACTAGCGTACCATATCCCCAGTCAGCCAGATACATCGTCCCACCCAGTACAGACATGTATATATAACAACTAGCGTACCATATCCCCAGTCAGCCAGATACATCGTCCCACCCAGTACAGACATGTCTATATAACAACTAGCGTACCATATCCCCAGCTAGCCAGATACATCGTCCCACCCAGTACAGACATATATATATAACAACTAGCGTACCATATCCCCAGCCAGATGCATCGTCCCACCCAGTACAGACATATATATATAACAACTAGCGTACCATATCCCCAGCCAGCCAGATACATCGTCCACCCAGTACAGACATATCTATATAACAACTAGCGTACCATATCCCCAGCCAGATACATCGTCCCACCCAGTACAGACATATGTATATAACAACTAGCGTACCATATCCCCAGCCAACCAGATACATCATCCCACCCAGTACAGACATATCTATATAACAACTAGCGTACCACATCCCCAGCCAGCCAGATACATCGTCCCACCCAGTACAGACATATCTATATAACAACTAGCGTACCATATCCCCAGCCAGCCAGATACATCGTCCCACCCAGTACATACATATCTATATAACAACTAGCGTACCATATCCCCAGCCAGATCATCGTCCCCCCAGTACAGACATATATATACAACTAGCGTACCATATCCAGCCAGCCAGTACATCGTCCCGCCGTACAGACATATCTATATAACAACTAGCTTACCATATCCCCAGCCAGTCATCGTTGATATATATTCAACTAGCGTACCATATCGGTGCATCGTCCCACCCAGTACAGACATTCTATATAACAACTAGCGTACCATATCCCCAGCCAGCCAGATGCATCGTCCCACCCAGTACAGACATATCTATATAACAACTAGCGTACCATATCCCCAGCCAGCCAGATGCATCGTCCCACCCAGTACAGACATTCTATATAACAACTAGCGTACCATATCGCCAGCCAGTATGCATCGTCCCACCCAGTACAGACATATTATATAACAACTAGCGTACCATATCCCCAGCCAGGATGCATCGTCCCACCCAGTACAGACATGTATATATAACAACTAGCGTACCATATCCCCAGCCAGATACATCGTCCCACCCAGTACAGACATATATATATAACAACTAGCGTACCATATCCCCAGCCAGCCAGATGCATCGTCCCACCCAGTACAGACATATCTATATAACAATTAGCGTACCATATCCCCAGCCAGATACATCGTCCCACCCAGTACAGACATATATATATATACAACTAGCGTACCATATCCCCAGCCAGATGCATCTTCCCACCTAGTACAGGCATATCTATATAACAACTAGCGTACCATATCCCCAGCCAGCCAGATGCATCGTCCCGCCCAGTACAGACATATCTATATAACAACTAGCGTACCATATCCCCAGTCAGATACATCGTCCCACCCAGTACAGACATATCTATATAAGAACTAGCGTACCATATCCTGCCAGCCAGATGCATCGTCCCACCCAGTACAGACATATCTATATAACAACTAGCGTACCATATCCCCAGCCAGCCAGATACATCGTCCCGCCCAGTACAGACATGTATATATAACAACTAGCGTACCATATCCCCAGCCAGGATGCATCGTCCCCCCAGTACAGACATGTATATATAACAACTAGCTTACCATATCCCCAGCCAGCCAGATACATCGTCCCCCCAGTACAGACATGTCTATATAACTTGGTTTGTGGTTGTTGTGTGTTTTCTAGCGTACCATATCCCCAGCCAGCCAGATACATCGTCCCACCCAGTACAGACATATCTATATAACAACTAGCGTACCATATCCCCAGCCAGCCAGATGCATCGTCCCACCCAGTATCCCTAGCCCATATCCCCAGCCAGCCAGATACATCGATACAGTATCTATATAACAACTAGCGTACCATATCCCAGCCAGCCAGATACATCGTCCCACCCAGTACAGACATATCTATATAACAACTAGCGTACCATATCCCCAGCCAGATGCATCGTCCCACCCAGTACAGACATATCTATATAACAACTAGCGTACCATATACATCGTCCCACCCAGTACAGACAGCGTACCATATCCCCATCATCGTCCCACCAGACAGCGTACCAGGCCATACATCGTCCCACCCAGTACAGACATAACAACTAGCGTACCATATCCCCAGCCAGCCAGATACATCGTCCCACCCAGTACAGGCACCATATCTACATATACAGACATACAACTAGCGTACCATATCCCCAGCCAGATACACCCAGTACAGACATATCCCTAGCGTACCAGTACAGACATATCTATATAACAACTAGCGTACCATATCCCCAGCCAGATACACCCAGTACAGACATATCTATATAACAACTAGCGTACCATATCCCCAGCCAGATACATCGTCCCACCCAGTACAGACATCTATAACAACTAGCGTACAACTATCTATATAACAACTAGCGTACCATATCCCCAGCCAGATGCATCACCCAGTACAGACATCCCACCAGTACAGCGTATATATAACAACTAGCGTACCATATCCCCAGCCAGCAGCCAGATACATCGCCCCCCAGTACAGACATATCTAATAACAACTAGCGTACCATATCCCCAGCCAGATACATCGTCCCACCCAGTACAGGCATATCTATATAACAACTAGCGTACCATATCCCCAGCCAGCCAGATGTCAGTACAGGCATATCTATATAACAACTAGCGTACCATATCCCCAGCCAGCCAGATACATCGTCCCGCCCAGTACAGACATATCTATATAACAACTAGCGTACCATATCCCCAGCCAGATACATCGTCCCACCCAGTACAGACATATCCAACTAGCGTACCATATCCCCAGCCAGATACAGACGTATCCATAACCAGCCAGATACATCATATCCCCCCATATCTATAGGGCACAATCTAAGCCAGTGGGGCAGGAACTATAGCTCTACGCGTACCATATCCCCAGCCAGATACATGATTTCCATATTCCATGATGTACATATGAGTACATATCCCCGCATACATCGTACCCAGTAGTTGACACATCGTCGTCACCTGACCATATCAAATGTGTGTACAGCGTACCATATGCCAGCATATATCATTGTATAATATCAATAGTATATTTTGTATGAATGTCATAGCAATACCGAGTCATCGTGCTACATCGCGTACCATATCCCCAGAGCTATATCAAGCGTACCATATCCCCAGCAACGTACACGCGTCTACAACTAGCGTACCATATCCCCATGTAAGTATGGCGTACCATATCCCCAGCCATCTAACTATCTATATAACAACTAGCGTACCATATCCCCATTTTCTACATCGACCTGCTTAAGCCAGAGTCCCAACACACGCGTACCATATCCCCAGCCAGATACATCGTCCCACCCAGTACAGACATACAACTAGCGTACCATATCCCCAGCCAGATACATCGTCCCACCCAGTACAGGCATATCTATATAACAACTAGCGTACCATATCCCCAGCCAGATACATCGTCCCACCCAGTTATCGTACCATATTACATCGTCCCACCCAGTATATCATAGCGTACCATATCCCCAGCCAGATACATCGTCCCACCCAGTACAGACATATCTATATAACAACTAGCGTACCATATCCCCAGCCAGATACATCGTCCCACCCAGTACAGACATATCTATATAACAACTAGCGTACCATATCCCATGCATCCCAGTACAGACATATCTATATAACAACTAGCGTACCATATCCCCAGGCTACATCGTCCCACCCAGTACAGACATATCTATATAACAACTAGCGTACCATATCCCCAGCCAGATGCATCGTCCCACCCAGTACAGGCATATCTATATAACAACTAGCGTACCATATCCCCAGCCAGCCAGATACATCGTCCCACCCAGTACAGACATGTCTATATAACAACTAGCGTACCATATCGCCAGCCAGATACATCGTCCCACCCAGTACAGACATATCTATATAACAACTAGCGTACCATATCCCCAGCCAGCCAGATGCATCGTCCCGCCCAGTACAGACATGTTATATAACAATTAGCGTACCATATCCCCAGCCAGATACATCGTCCCACCCAGTACAGACATATATATATATAACAACTAGCGTACCATATCCCCAGCCAGATGCATCTTCCCACCTAGTACAGCATATCTATATAACAACTAGCGTACCATATCCCCACCAGCCAATACATCGTCCCGCCCAGTACCGACATATCTATATAACAACTAGCGTACCATATCCCCAGTCAGATACATCGTCCCACCCAGTACAGACCTATCTATATAGAACTAGCGTACCATATCCTCAGCCAGCCAGATACATCGTCCCGCCCAGTACAGACATATCTATATAACAACTAGCGTACCATATCCCCAGCCAGCCAGATACATCGTCCCGCCCAGTACAGACATATCTATATAACAACTAGCGTACCATATCCCCAGCCAGCCAGATGCATCGTCCCTCCCAGAACAGACATATCTATATAACAACTAGCTTACCATATCCCCAGCCAGCCAGATGCATCGTCCAACCCAGTACAGACATATCTATATAACAACTAGCGTACCATATCCACAGCCAGCCAGATGCATCGTCCCACCCAGTACAGACATGTCTATATAACAACTAGCGTACCATATCCCCAGCCAGATGCATAGTCCCACCCAGTACAGACATATCTATATAACAACTAGCGTACCATTTCCCCAGCCAGATACATCGTCCCACCCAGTACAGACATATCTATATAACAACTAGCGTACCATATCCCCAGCCAGCCAGATACATCGTCCCACCCAGTACAGACATATCTATATAACAACTAGCGTACCACATCCCCAGCCAGCCAGATACATCGTCCCACCCAGTACAGACATATCTATATAACAACTAGCGTACCATATCCCCAGCCAGCCAGATACATCGTCCCACCCAGTACAGACATATCTATATAACAACTAGCGTACCATATCCCCAGCCAGATACATCGTCCCACCAGTACAGACATATATATATAACAACTAGCGTACCATATCCCCAGCCAGCCAGATGCATCGTCCCACCCAGTACAGACATATCTATATAACAACTAGCGTACCATATCCCCAGCCAGCCAGATGCATCGTCCCACCCAGTACAGACATATCTATATAACAACTAGCGTACCATATCCCCAGCCAGCCAGATACATCGTCCCACCCAGTACAGACATATCTATATAACAACTAGCGTACCATATCCCCAGCCAGATGCATCGTCCCACCCAGTACAGACATATCTATATAACAACTAGCGTACCATATCCCCAGCAGCCAGATACATCGTCCCACCCAGTACAGACATGTCTATATAACAACTAGCGTACCATATCCCCAGCCAGATGCATCGTCCCACCCAGTACAGACATATATATATAACATCTAGAGTACCATATCCCCAGCCAGCCAGATACATCGTCCACCCAGTAGAGACATATCTATATAACAACTAGCGTACCATATCCCCAGCCAGCCAGATGCATCGTCCCACCCAGTACAGACATATCTATATAACAACTAGCGTACCATATCCCCAGCCAGCCAGATGCATCGTCCCACCCAGTACAGACATATATATATAACAATTAGCGTACCATATCCCCAGCCAGATGCATCGTCCCACCCAGTATAGGCATATCTATATAACAACTAGCGTACCATATCCCCAGCCAGCCAGATGCATCGTCCCGCCCAGTACAGACATATCTATATAACAACTAGCGTACCATATCCCCAACCAGCCAGATGCATCGTCCCGCCCAGTACAGACATATCTATGGAACAACTAGCGTACCATATCCACAGTCAGCCAGATGCATCGTCCCGCCCAGTACAGACATATATATATAACAACTAGCGTACCATATCCCCAGCCAGCCAGATGCATCGTCGCACCCAGTACAGACATATCTATATAACAACTAGCGTACCATATCCCCAGCCAGATGCATCGTCCCACCCAGTACAGACATATATATATAACAACTAGCGTACCATATCCCCAGCCAGATGCATCGTCCCACCCAGTAATACATATCTATATAACAACTAGCGTACCATATCCCCAGCCAGATACATCGTCCCACCCAGTACAGACATATCTATATAACAACTAGCGTACCATATCCCCAGCCAGATGCATCGTCCCACCCAGTACAGACATATCTATATAACAACTAGCGTACCATATGGATCATCGTCCCACCCAGTAAGACATAACAACTAGCGTACCATATCCCCAGCCAGCCAGATGCATCGTCCCACCCAGTACAGACATATTATATAACAACTAGCGTACCATATCCCCAGCCAGCCAGATGCATCCCACCAGTACAGACATATCTATATAACAACTAGCGTACCATATCCCCAGCCAGATACACCCAGTACAGACATATCTATATAACAACTAGCGTACCATATCCCCAGCCAGATACATCGTCCCACCCAGTACAGACATGTCTATATAACAACTAGCGTACCATATCCCCAGCCAGCCAGTACACTACTTATAACAACTAGCGTACCATATCCCCAGCCAGCCAATACATCGCCCCCCAGTACAGACATATCTATATAACAACTAGCGTACCATATCCCCAGCCAGATACATCGTCCCACCCAGTACAGACATATCTATATAATAACTAGCGTACCATATCCCCAGTCAGCCAGATACATCGTCCCACCCAGTACAGACACATCTATATAACAACTAGCGTACCATATCCCCAGCCAGCCATATACATCGTCCCACCCAGTACAGACATATCTATATAACAACTAGCGTACCATATCCCCAGCCAGCCATATACATCGTCCCACCCAGTACAGACATATCTATATAACAAGTAGCGTACCATATCCCCAGCCAGATACATCGTCCCACCCAGTACAGCTATATCTATATAACAACTAGCGTACCATATCCCCAGCCAGCCAAATGCATCGTCCCACCCAGTACAGACATGTATATATAACAACTAGCGTACCATATCCCCAGTCAGCCAGATACATCGTCCCACCCAGTACAGACATGTATATATAACAACTAGCGTACCATATCCCCAGCCAGCCAGATACATCGTCCCACCCAGTACAGACATGTCTATATAACAACTAGCGTACCATATCCCCAGTCAGCCAGATACATCGTCCCACCCAGTACAGACATGTATATATAACAACTAGCGTACCATATCCCCAGTCAGCCAGATACATCGTCCCACCCAGTACAGACATGTATATATAACAACTAGCGTACCATATCCCCAGCCAGCCAGATACATCGTCCCACCCAGTACAGACATATATATATAACAACTAGCGTACCATATCCCCAGCCAGATACATCGTCCCACCCAGTACAGACATATATATATAACAACTAGCGTACCATATCCCCAGCCAGCCAGATACATCGTCCCACCCAGTACAGACATATCTATATAACAACTAGCGTACCATATCCCCAGCCAGCCAGATGCATCGTCCCGCCCAGTACAGACATATCTATATAACAACTAGCGTACCATATCCCCAGTCAGCCAGATACATCGTCCCACCTAGTACAGACATATCTATATAACAACTAGCGTACCATATCCCCAGCCAGCCAGATGCATCGTCCCACCCAGTACAGACATGTCTATATAACAACTAGCGTACCATATCCCCAGTCAGCAGATACATCGTCCCACCCAGTACAGACATGTATATATAACAACTAGCGTACCATATCCCCAGCCAGTTGTGTTATCTATATAACAACTAGCGTACCATATCCCGCAGCCAGATACATCGTCCCACCCAGTACAGACATATCTATATAACAACTAGCGTACCATATCCCCAGCCAGATGCATCGTCCCACCCAGTACAGACATATCTATATAACAACTAGCGTACCATATCTTTGTGTTGGTTTCCCCAGCCAGGATACATCGTCCCACCCAGTACAGGCATATCTATATAACAACTAGCGTACCATATCCCCAGCCAGTCGTCATTCCCAGCCCAGTACAGACATATCTATATAACAACTAGCGTACCATATCCCCAGCCAGATACACCCAGTACAGACATTCTATATAACAACTAGCGTACCATATCCCCAGCCAGATGCATCGTCCCACCCAGTACAGACATCTATATGGTTATCTATATAACAACTAGCGTACCATATCCCCAGCCAGCCAGTACATCGTCCCACCAGTACAGCGTATATATAACAACTAGCGTACCATATCCCCAGGGGATACATCGCCCCCCAGTACAGACATATCTAATAACAACTAGCGTACCATATCCCCAGCCAGATACATCGTCCCACCCAGTACAGGCATATCTATATAACAACTAGCGTACCATATCCCCAGCCAGCCAGATACATCGTCCCGCCCAGTACAGACATATCTATATAACATCTAGCGTACCATATCCCCAGCCAGATACATCGTCCCACCCAGTACAGACATATCTATATAACAACTAGCGTACCATATCCCCAGCCAGATACATCGTCCCACCCAGTACAGACATATCTATATAACAACTAGCGTACCATATCCCCAGCCAGCCTTAGGGCACAATCGTAACGGCTCCAGTGGGGCTCGAACACCAGGAATTTCGCTCTACGACTGCGCTATCATGATTTCCATATTCCATGAATGTACATTGATGAGACAGAAATAAACAAGGAATATAGATATCTAACTAGTTGACACCCGTCACCTGAAACAAATGTGTGTTTGTTTGGCCTCATTCCCATAATATCATTGATATAATAAAGAACAATAGTTTTTTGTCTGAATGAAACATAGCAATACCGAGTCATCTGCTACATCGTATTAGAGAAATATCAAGACTAGCAACGCACGCGCTCTACAGGTAAACATGTAATATGGACATTTCTAAGGCATCCATTTTCTGAAAGCTTAACCGAGAACACACGCGCGTATGAAACGTACATGCAGACGAATTCTTAACTCGTGAACCATTTACGTCTTGTTTTATCAAGAACGCATACACTTTATTTAAAACCGCGTTGCCAGGCAACATAAATAATTCCCAGATGGTTTACTTGTTTAGGCAGCTACACAATATTCTCTATCGCGTCTTTATATACTATAGGTTATATGTAGGGCACGAATGCGTGTTCATACGCCGCGGGATGATTTTGTTTAATGTTAGTAGAAACCTAGCCATGTTTTGTAAATATAACGCGAGATCTTTATACAAGCTAATAGTAATGCTGCTTCTATAAGCCTAACAAGGTGTGGGGGTGGGGGTGGGGTGGGAAGACGGTGTTAACGTCATACGAACTGCTTAGATGTAGGTCATATGGCGACTCTCCAGCTATAATTGAAAGAGGAAGACCCCGGACACCCGTGTATAACCACCGACCTTTCGCAAGTCAGCTAGTTAGCTTCCTCACATGAAATAATTTGACACCCCCAGTGTGAATCGACACTTTAGCTAGGGGGAAGGCAAGTGATGAACTCAACAGCCTAAACCATTCAGCCGCGGACAGCCAAACCTTGACACAACTCCCGTGTCAAACTTTCATTGACCAAACTGGTGAACTCTTACCATATTATATACCGAGCAAGAAACCATGTACCCCTAGCCGCTGTATGTTCGAATCCCACTGTGGGTGTCGAATTATTCTACATGTCGATTGCTCTACCCATGTGCCAGACCGTATCTGAAATGATGTTCTGGTGGGACACCCAGGGTCGTTATCCACCACTAAGAGTTGGAGAAACGCCATTTGACCTAAGCTGTTGGTGCGTCGTTAATCCCCCAAAACAAACAAAATAATCTTATTGTTACCCGCTTGTAAGTATCTGCTAACCCAGCATAAACATAGCACTGTCCCAACCGATGACTGAATCAATACATTTAGTTTTTATTATTTAAACTTATTTAACGTCGCTACCGGTTCAGTTTACCAAACAACACCTTTCCTGGACAGGCTCCAGCAGTTAACCAGTACTTGGTGCACCAATCTCCGTAAGAAACGATAAACTGTTCATATAAAGAGACACGGTCTGAGCCGAGCTCGAACCAGTGACCATCAGTGATGATAGGTTACAGTGGCATACAATTCAGCGACCTTAACGACTCGACCACGTAGGCGGACTTCTGTCGCATTCAACACAATGTGTTGTTATATAACGTCTAATATTTGTTCATTTAACATGTGACAGTTAAATATAATTAGTAAGAACCAACGGACTGGTAATCCAGGGATCACAGATTCGATCCCCCGTCTGACCCTAATAAAATTGGGACTTTAAACCGAGGTCTCGTGTCGGTGCTTTACACCGTGCAAGTAAAAGAACCAGAGGAGACTCTGGAATGGGTCTCTATCTGTATCATTGCAATATCCTCCAATAATCTAAAATGTCTAATATATGCAGGAGGCGTCGCTCATATGGGCAACCGGTAGCGACGATAAATAAACGCAAAACACACATTAATTAGTAAGTACGGTCCCTGGTGCTAAGGTGTTGCTTTTTGTTGTTAACCTCCCATACATTAGAAATTGAATTTGGAAGATTTAATGGTATTAATAGAAACAATAGATTATGTAAATTATGCAATCAAAGTGTAATTGAATTAGAATGCAATTTTATATTATGTTGTGAAAAATACAGAGATATAAGATGGGACTATTTGGGCTACATATGGCCCTCAATGAATAATTTTATATATAGCATGTAGTGCAAAAATTAAAAAAACATTTAATACATGTTTGTAAATACATCAAATACATCATTTCGTAGTAATACTCGGTCGATTATTGTTTTAAATGTAGCATGTGTTGTATATGTAACATGTTTTGTGATGTCATATTTCTATCATTGTAAATGGCCAAATTGTGCCAATACATTTGAAACTTGCTGACGTTGTAAGTTCTGATTGGTTTGTTCGCATAACCTGTGAGCAATAAGTGCTGCCCTAATTCTGGACGAAGTTCAAAACCCAAAGACGCTTACTTACAATATGCTGCACACCTAGAGACGCTTACCTACAATATGCTGCACACGTAGACGCTTACTTACAATATGATGCACACGGAGAGACGCTTACTTACAATATGCTGCACACATAGACGCTTACTTACAATATGCTGCACACCTAGACGCTTACTTACAATATGCTGCACACCTAGACGCTTACCTTACAATATGCTACACACCTAGAGAAGCTTACTTACAATATGCTGCACACCTAGACGCTTACTTACAATATGCTGCACACCTAGACATTTACTTACAATATGCTGCACACGTAGAGACGCTTACTTACAATATGCTGCACACCTAGACGCTTATATACAATATGCTGCACACCTAGACGCTTACTTACAATATGCTGCACACCTAGACGCTTACTTACAATATGCTGCACACGTAGACGCTTACTTACAATATGCTGCACACGTAGAGACGCTTACTTACAATATGCTGCACACTTGTACATTATTATGAGTGGATAGCTAGAATTATGTTGTTTTATTACAATTCTGAGTCTATCTTATAGCATTACCATTTTCGCAATCTTTATTGAGATATGAAGTATATATAGAAGAGCCGGGGATGAATTCATAAAATACCTTACGTTTCTTGGGAAACTTGGGGTCAAAGTGTATCATGTTGATTGCATATCTAGATATAGTATCCAATACTGTAATTCACGTTTGGCAGGAATATTAAAATAAACGGATTAAATTTTCTCTGTGAAGCCGTCCCCTGCTCAAGCTTTGTGAAGCTCACAAATTTCGAATTTTTATTATTATTTGCAAAATCACCCATAGCTGTGTATATGGTGGTTTACTGTACATGTATATATAGTTAATGAAAACAATATGCTTAGGAATTGTAGTGTTAGTTTACCATTTGATTACAAACAAATCATATCAAATACTGTACCTTCATATCTAGATGAATAGATTTGTTTGTGGATATATTAAATTATGAACGATACAACAATTGACCAAACGGTTCAATTATTTATGACACAAATGCTGCATTTCATAAGACATTTCACAAACTCATTTGAAACGCACCTGTATCTCGTGAGACGTTTTGTGGGGAGATAGTTCCAATAAGACTCGTTGAATTGAATCTACCATTTTGTATGCACTTATTGACCAGTGTGTGTTTCACGTTTATTTATCGTCGCTACCGGTTGCCCATATGAACTGCGCATTCTGAAGATATTAATCATTTTAAATTTTGGAGGATAGGGCAATGATACAGACACATTCCAGAGTCTCCGCTGGTTCTTTTATGTGTATGGTGTAAGGCAGCGACACGAGACTTCGGGTTAAAGTCCATAAAGTAAGTTGAAAGACTGATAATATTATTAATGCCATACACAATGGGATCAAACATGCGACCCCTGGATTCAACGTGTTACCCACTGGACTACAGATCCGTCTGAAAGTACGATCAAACATGTATTATGGGATACCTCTGAATAAATACAGTCAAACAGGTATTAAGGGAGATCTCTGAATAATACAGTCAAACAGGTATTAAGGGAGATCTCTGAATAATACAGTCAAACAGGTATTAAGGGACCCCTCTGAATAATACAGTCAAACAGGTATTAAGGGACCCCTCTGAATAAATACAGTCAAACAGGTATTAAGGGACCCCTCTGAATAAATACAGTCAAACAGGTATTAAGGGACCCCTCTGAATAAATACAGTCAAACAGGTATTAAGGGACCCCTCTGAATAAATACAGTCAAACAGGTATTAAGGGACCCCTCTGAATAAATACAGTCAAACAGGTATTAAGGGACCCCTCTGAATAAATACAGTCAAACGGTATTAAGGGACCCCTCTGAATAATACAGTCAAAGCTTCCTCACAAATAACCTCTGGTGGGATTGGAACCTACAGCGGTGAAAGACGAGTGATTTGAAGTCAAAGTTTTTAAAAATCCGAATATTCGCAAAGAAACGAAATAAAAAATCAATTAATTATAGCACCGACTAATACGCGAATTGTTTATCAACAAACGTATGTAAACACGTGTGGAGTGACATTGTATGTTAACACAGCGGTCTTAGATGTTTGCTCTGACTGTCGATAGAGAGCGATGCGCTCCGAATGCACGTACATGTAGGGCTTGACAAAAAGATTCAGGGAAGTCGTACTTTCACTTTCCGTTTATTAGATTGCAAAACAACCCTGTTTATTGATAAGTATTCAAATTATAATGGAAGAATGTGTAGTAGCATTTGTACGTGCACGTAAAATTTGAAATAGTATAATATGTTTCATTACATATGATATAGTGTCACTTTAAAGTCAACTAAGCATAGTTATTTCCACTAAACATAGTTATCTCCACTAAACATAGTTATTTCCACTAAACATAGTTTTCTCCATTACATAATTATCTCCACTAAACATAGTTATCTCCACTAAACATAGTTATTTCCACTAAGCATAGTTATCTCCACTAAACATAGTTATTTCCACTAAACATAGTTATTTCCACTAAACATAGTTATCTCCACTAAACATAGTTATTTCCACTAAGCATAGTTATCTCCACTAAACATAGTTATTTCCACTAAACATAGTTATTTCCACTAAACATAGTTATTTCCACTAAACATAGTTATTTCCACTAAGTATAGTTATCTCCACTAAACATAGTTATCTCCACTAAACATAGTTATCTCCACTAAACATAGTTATTTCCACTAAGCATAGTTATCTCCACTAAACATAGTTATTTCCACTAAACATAGTTATTTCCACTAAACATAGTTATCTCCACTAAACATAGTTATTTCCACTAAGCATAGTTATCTCCACTAAACATAGTTATTTCCACTAAACATAGTTATTTCCACTAAGCATAGTTATTTCCACTAAACATAGTTATCTCCACTAAGCATAGTTATTTCCACTAAACATAGTTATTTCCACTAAACATAGTTATCTCCACTAAACATAGTTATCTCCACTACATAATTATCTCCACTACATAAGTATCTCCACTAAACATAATTATCTCCACTACATAGTTATCTCCACTACATAGTTATCTCCACTACATAGTTATCTCCACTAAACATAATTATCTCCACTACATAAGTATCTCCACTAAACATAATTATCTCCACTAAACATTTTTGTTTTTGTTTAAACTTTATTTATTTTACAACGATTGCAAAGCAAGTATTAACAACTTATATTAATCACTCTCGTTGGCGCGGATGAAAGCATAAATGTGTTCATTCGTGTGTGGGGGGAACCGGAATACCCGGAGAAAACCCACCTGTCCGATCTGGCGACGACCGTACATACTTCCCCGGCCCGAGGATCAAAACTCGGGTTGCATTGATGAGAAGCGAGAGCGCTAACCACTGTGCTAATCATGACTATATTATATATTAATATTATTCTAGATGGATGTATCAATCGCTATGGGTATATATGCAGCCCATATTGCATCGCAAACAATTATAACATTTCACATTGTTCCCGAGTCGCTCACTTGGTTCAGATTTCTTTAACCTGCGTTGAAAATAATTGATAGTTTTTCAGAAAGTAACTTTCACCCCCAGAATACAACATCGCCAACTATTCCATGCTCCATTCTATAGGCTGTATCAAGCTACATTTGACCAAATTAATTAATTTGACCTAGTGAAATATCATGTTTCATTAATTGACCTCTTGTTAATCATATTGCTAGCTGCCATTTCCCGGAATCAAGTATATGAGGAGATGCAGTCAAACCTGTTTTCTTTAATTGGACATATTGGCCTCGTTTTTTTATGAGCTGACCTAAATATAACACATTTACTAACTTGTTATCAAGATTCCTGAGACAAGTTTCATCTAATTCCGTCCACTGATTTCGGAAACTAGAATGCTGTTTTCTAATGAACTAGGGTCCAGCTTTTGTGATAGACACACCAAGATGCTTCAGGCCAAGTTTGATTATATTCTACCTTGTTGTTGCTAGCTAGATTTGAAGCAAACCATGTGTGGCCAGGTGAGTGTGTGTTTTACGTTTATTTATCGTCGCTACCGGTTGCCCATATGAGCGCCGCCTCCTGAAGAGATTAGTTATTTTAGATTTTGGAGGATAGTGCATGATACAGACAGAGACCCATTCCAGAGTCTCCGCTGGTTCTTTTACGTGCACGGTGTAAAGCACCGACACGATACCTCGGTTTAACGTCCCATCTGAAAGACTGTTAATTTTATTAGGGTCAGACGGGGATCGAACCTGCGATCCCTGGATTACCAGTCCAGCGTGTTACCACTGGACTACATATCCGTATGTTGGCCAGGTGAGCAAACGTTACTCGATATTTATACTGTATATACATATCTAGTTCACATTCACCAATTGCGGTAATATATTTATTCTGAAACTATCAAGTTTTTATCGTACACATATATTGCGTACTATTTGGGGAGGGCAGTTTACTAATGTTGCTAGAACTCGTTGCCCAACCCATTTTGCATTTTATCACATATAATGAATGTTAAGTCTATATGTACTATATATGTAAAATAGCAAATAAAATATGATTAAACAATATTGCGTACTATCGCAACTCATTTGGAGTTATTTTAGAGTTTCGTGCTCTGTTACATCAAGTGTTCAGGGGCGTAGCTTGGCCTTGTTATATGTGTATATACCATTAACATAGGGGTCCGGGGTATTTAACACGTAACAATTGTGGGTGTATATATCTCCACAGCTGCATGCTGTGACATTTTAAGGGATGCTTTGACCATAAGCAACAAATAAATAAAAACCGTCTTTTATCAATTAAAATGTAATAAAATACGACTTATTTTCATATTCATTGGATTCCGTCCACATCATGCGCCTCACCACTTACCCATCATTTGTTATTGCATTTTTTTCCCGTATTTTCAATTTTTGAAGAAAATAGGCCCACAGTGCCTACATGAAGCTACGCCACTGGTTCTAGCGCCACTCTGCTGGGGTTATTTCAATGGATGTTCGTGTTATGTTATATGATGTGGTCAACATTAATACCATGATTGTGTTGTATGGGGTTACAAGGAGTGTTACTTAACTATTGGCATTGTGGGTAAAATAAAGGCTATATAATGTTCAAATATTTGTAGCAGACTAGCCTGGGAACAGGCGTCGATATATTTTGCCTGGTCAGTCAAATAAACACCGAGACTATTAATTGGGCCGTATTGAGTTTCTGATCATGTCATTTTTCCTGAAGTTAAAAAGTGAAAAATCGACAGACTGGCACCCAGGCTAGTAGCAGACGACACTTCAATAATGTGGGGTTCTTATATGTAGCTGAAAACTCTGGTAATATGTCATGCAATTTCATTAGAAATGTATAAATACGACACAATTCTACTGAAATTCCATGACATATCTGAATGTTATTTTCACGGCAGGCGTGCAAAGAGTTAATCATCTACCAATGCAATGTCTTCCGTAGACTAGTACCGATAGCAGGTGATGGCAGCTGTTCCGGACATTTCATTCTGGAGCCAGTCTATAATTATAATAGTATCACATGTGTGATCAGCACCGCGTGTGTTATACATGTGTTTATCATGTGCTACCTACGGGTCAGCACTTCCCGCCGCAAACAGAAGCCAGTGATATAATCCAGACATTACGCCCTTAGGCGGACTTTATCCAGTTATGCATATATTGAGCATCTTATATATAAGCTCGTTCGACCCTCCGGCTGACCCTAATAATATTCATAGTCTTTCATATGGGACTTAAAGCGGAGGTCTCATGTCGGTGCTTTTCACTGTACACGTAAAAGAACCAGAGGAGACTCTGTAATGGGTCTTTGTGTGCATCAATGCACTATCCTCCAAATATTTAATATGATATTAATCTCTTCAGAGACGTCGCTCATATGGGCAACCGGTAGCGACGATAAATAAACGTAAAATAAACCAAATTCTAAGCTCAATATATTGTGTCAAAGTGTAGGATATACTGCCCACCCCACACGGACATAATCGACTCTTGTTTTTTGTACATGCGGACATAGTCCACCCCATATAAAATCCCAGGTATGACACCCCCACTGGAGCCTGCCCATGAAAGGTGTTGCTAGGTAAATTGCCCGTCGCTCATATCGGCTCGGCAACCGGTAGCGACGATAAATAAACATAATAAAAACAAAACCCCCACTTCAGATTCAAACTAACCCTGATTGAGTCCTCCTGTGTTAAAAACATGGAGGAGTACGTCTGGGAGGGATGTTCGTGGGGGAGTACGTCCCGGGAGGGATGTTCGTGGGGGAGTACGTCCGGGAGGGATGTTCGTGGGGGAGTACGTCCGGGAGGGATGTTCGTGGGGGAGTACGTCCGGGAGGGATGTTCGTGGGGGAGTACGTCCGGGAGGGATGTTCGTGGGGGAGTACGTCTGGGAGGGATGTTCGTGGGGGAGTACGTCCCGGGAGGGATGTTCGTGGGGGAGTACGTCCGGGAGGGATGTTCGTGGGGGAGTACGTCCGGGAGGGATGTTCGTGGGGGAGTACGTCCGGGAGGGATGTTCGTGGGGGAGTACGTCCGGGAGGGATGTTCGTGGGGGAGTACGTCCGGGAGGGATGTTCGTATCCAATTTTGATTGTACATGCTCTAATTTATATATTACTTTACTTAATTGTGAAAACTCCATATGAAGTTGTAATTATCTATATGCATTTTAAATATAGAAACGGTGTGTTTATTTTCCAGTCATGTGTCCAACCCTGGAATAACCACATCTCTCACAATAGACTAATAGTCTAAATGATTTGTTATATCTGTCTACACCTGGATTACAAACATCTCAGCTAAATGCGCTGCATGGAACCACCCGTGGAATACCCGGATCTCACAGAAAACGCTAAATAATTCACCATCTGTGTCCACCCATTGAATACCCACACCTCACAGGAAAGGCTAAATAATTCACCATCGGTGTCTACCCTTGGAATACCCACACCTCACAGACAAGGCTAAATAATTCACCATCTGTGTCCACCCTTGGAATATCCGCACCTCACAGAAAAGGCTAAATAATTCACCATCTGTGTCCACCCGTGGAATAACAACACCTCACAGACAAGGCTAAACAATTCACCATCTGTGTCCACCCGTGGAATACCCACACCTCACAGACAAGGCTAAATAATTCACCATCTGTGTCCACCCGTGGAATACCCACCCCTCACAGAAAAGGCTAAATAATTCACCATCTGTGTCCACCCTTGGAGTACCCACACCTCACAGACAAGGCTAAATGATTAGCCAGCCTGGTCCATCCCTGGACTTCACATACGAAATAATAATTAACGACGCAAAGCAACACAAACACAATTACACTGATCATGAGATAAATAAATCTATAATAAATAAATAAATGCCAGTAAAATAATAACACATAAATAAAACTCACATCATTATCTTCAGTTCCGTCTTGGGGAGTTAATTCCAAATTTCTGCGAGTCTTACACACAGGATGAGAACTTTTACGCCGATGCGCCATTTCGGGTGGTACACAATTGTTTGTAAATATCACATAATTGTTTTAAGATTCCCCATGACTTGCTTTAAAATCATTTTATTTAGCAGATACATTGTTCTAGAAATGTGTGTACCTAATACACATGTACTGACGCTGGTCAAATCTTTCGAAGTATAAACACAAAACGTAAAATATCACATTTTCTTTGTCCTTTATCCGTTCAAAACATCATTAAGGACACCATTTCTTATAAACAGCTTCTGGTCATAAGCAACTCTTGTTTAAGAGTAACAAAAGAAAAAACAAGAGTTCCCAAAACTCTCTACATTTTGGTATGTGAACCCCACATCTGGTGATTTTTGCCAAAAACCAGCCAGTCAGAGGCTTATAATGCGTACTTGCCATATACGGAGGCCTTAATTTACAGGATATCAAATCTCGCACAGCGGGAACATACTGCAGGCGGAGAGATACGCATGCCTCCAACATCTAGTAGTTTTAATGCAACTTGTGCTGATAAGCCCTGTAGGCTTTTCAATATCACTCTCATTTCAATGTTACAGGGAAATATTTAACGAGTTATAAATAAAGCGAGGCTAATATGAATAAATTGGTTGCGATATGAAGTATAACTCGCTATGAACAGTAGCGAGGTAAGCGAGGAAAGCTGGTTTTACGGCGATAGGACGTATGTACAACTCTTCATGTACAGTGGCGGGGTGAGCTAGGAAAGCTGGTTTTACGGCGATAGGACGTACAACTCGCCATGCACAGTGGCGGGGTGAGCTAGGAAAGCTGGTTTTATGGCGATAGGACGTACAACTCTCCATGCACAGTGGCGGGGTGAGCTAGGAAAGCTGGTTTTACGGCGATAGGACGTACAACTCTCCATGTACAGTGGCGGGGTGAGCAAGGAAAGCTGGTTTTACGGCGATATGACGTACAACTCTCCATGCACAGTGGCGGGGTGAGCGAGGAATGTTGGTTTTACGGCGATAGGACGTACAATTTTCCATGTACAGTGGCGGGGTGAGCTAGGAAAGCTGGTTTTACGGCGATAGGACGTACAACTCTCCATGTACAGTGGCGGGGTGAGCGAGGAAAGCTGGCTTTACGGCGATAGGACGTACAACTCTCCATGTACAGTGGCGGGGTGAGCTAGGAAAGCTGGTTTTACGGCGATAGGACGTACAACTCTCCATGCACAGTGGCGGGGGTGAGCTAGGAAAGCTGGTTTTACGGCGATAGGACGTACAACTCTCCATGTACAGTGGCGGGGTGAGCTAGGAAAGCTGGTTTTACGGCGATATGACGTACAACTCTCCATGCACAGTGGCGGGGTGAGCTAGGAAAGCTGGTTTTACGGCGATAGGACGTACAACTCTCCATGTACAGGGCGGGGTGAGCTAGGAAAGCTGGTTTTATGGCGATAGGACGTACAACTCTCCATGCACAGTGGGGGGTGAGCGAGGAAAGCTGGTTTTACGGCGATAGGACGTACAACTCTCCATGCACAGTGGCGGGGTGAGCGAGGAAAGCTGGTTTTACGGCGATAGGACGTACAACTTTCCATGTACAGTGGCGGGGTGAGCTAGGAAAGCTGGTTTTACGGCGATAGGACGTACAACTCTCCATGTACAGTGGCGGGGTGAGCTAGGAAAGCTGGTTTTACGGCGATAGGACGTACAACTTTCCATGTATAGTGGCGGGGTGAGCGAGGAAAACAGGTTTTACGGCGATAGGACGTACACTTTTCCATGTACAGTGGCGGGGTGAGCTAGGAAAGCTGGTTTTACGGCGATAGGACGTACAACTCTCCATGTACAGTGGCGGAGTGAGCGAGGAAAGCTGGTTTTACGGCGATATGACGCACAACTCTCCATGTACAGTGGCGGGGTAGGCGAGGAAAGCTGGCTTTACGGCGATATGACGTACAACTCTCCATGTACAGTGGCGGGGTGAGCTAGGAAAGCTGGTTTTACGGCGATAGGACGTACAACTCTCCATGTACAGTGGCGGGGTGAGCCAGGAAAGCTGGTTTTACGGCGATAGGACGTACAACTTTCCATGTATAGTGGCGGGGTGAGCGAGGAAAACAGGTTTTACGGCGATAGGACGTACACTTTTCCATGTACAGTGGCGGGGTGAGCTAGGAAAGCTGGTTTTACGGCGATATGACGCACAACTCTCCATGTACAGTGGCGGGGTGAGCGAGGAAAGCTGGCTTTACGGCGATAGGACGTACAACTTTCCATGTACAGTGGCGGGGTGAGCTAGGAAAGCTGGTTTTACGGCGATAGGACGTACAACTCTCCATGCACAGTGGCGGGTGAGCTAGGAAAGCGGTTTTACGGCGATAGGACGTACAACTCTCCATGCACAGTGGCGGGGTGAGCTAGGAAAGCTGGTTTACGGCGATATGACGTACAACTCTCCATGCACAGTGGCGGGGTGAGCGAGGAAAGCTGGTTTACGGCGATAGTACGTACAACTTTCATGCACAGTGGCGGGGTGAGCGAGGAAAGCTGGTTTTACGGCGATAGGACGTACAACTTTCCATGCACAGTGGCGGGGTGAGCTAGGAAAGCTGGTTTTACGGCGATAGGACGTACAACTCTCATGTACAGTGGCGGGGTGAGCTAGGAAAGCTGGTTTTACGGCGATATGACGTACAACTCTCCATGCACAGTGGCGGGGTGAGCGAGGAAAGCTGGTTTTACGGCGATAGGACGTACAACTCTCCATGCACAGTGGCGGGGTGAGCGAGGAAAGCTGGTTTTACGGCGATAGGACGTACAACTTTCCATGTACAGTGGCGGGGTGAGCTAGGAAAGCTGGTTTTACGGCGATAGGACGTACAACTCTCAATGTACAGTGGCGGGGTGAGCTAGGAAAGCTGGTTTTACGGCGATAGGACGTACAACTGTCCATGTATAGTGGCGGGGTGAGCGAGGAAAACAGGTTTTACGGCGATAGGACGTACACTTTTCCATGTACAGTGGCGGGGTGAGCTAGGAAAGCTGGTTTTACGGCGATAGGACGTACAATTCTCCATGTACAGTGGCGGGGTGAGCGAGGAAAGCTGGTTTTACGGCGATATGACGCACAACTCTCCATGTGAGCGAGGAAAGCTGGTTTTACGGCGATATGACGCACAACTCTCCATGTACAGTGGCGGGGTGAGCTAGGAAAGCTGGTTTTACGGCGATAGGACGTACAATCTCCATGTACAGTGGCGGGGTGAGCGAGGAAAGCAGGTTTTACGGCGGTAGGACGTACACTTTCCATGTACAGTGGCGGGGTGAGCGAGGAAAGCTGGCTTTACGGCGATATGACGTACAACTCTCCATGTACAGTGGCGGGGGAGCTAGGAAAGCTGGTTTTACGGCGATAGGACGTACAACTCTCCATGTACAGTGGCGGGGTGAGCTAGGAAAGCTGGTTTTACGGCGATATGACGTACAACTCTCCATGCACAGTGGCGGGGTGAGCGAGGAAAGCTGGTTTTACGGCGATAGGACGTACAACTCTCCATGCACAGTGGCGGGGTGAGCGAGGAAAGCTGGTTTTACGGCGATAGGACGTACAACTTTCCATGTACAGTGGCGGGGTGAGCTAGGAAAGCTGGTTTTACGGCGATAGGACGTACAACTCTCCATGTACAGTGGCGGGGTGAGCTAGGAAAGCTGGTTTTACGGCGATAGGACGTACAACTTTCTATGTATAGTGGCGTGGTGAGCGAGGAAAGCAGGTTTTACGGCGGTAGGACGTACACTTTTCCATGTACAGTGGCGGGGTGAGCGAGGAAAGCTGGTTTTACGGCGATATGACGCACAACTCTCCATGTACAGTGGCGGGGTGAGCGAGGAAAGCTGGCTTTATGGCGATATGACGTACAACTATCCATGTACAGTGGCGGGGTGAGCGAGGACAACTGGTTTTACGACTCGGGGTAAAAAAATAAAGACAGCGGATTGGAATGAAGTGAATAATAATATATATTATGATATAACTATCAGTGGCGTAGCCAGACCTAAGAATGTTATAATTGTAAGATTATATAGTATAAATATGGGAGCAGAAAGCACTATTTAAAAAAATATATATATATATGTCGTACGTAGTTGTGGACCCTCAATTAGGAAGCACATTGTATATCTACGGGTTCTAATGAAGTTATAAGTTTATTTGTTTTAAATTTTATCCATTATAAGCACGCAGCAACCTTGTTTCATTTTACCTCCCTTGATAGTCTACAGGCACGTAGCTACTATAAGGCACTGAAGGCCCGGGGGGTCTACAGATTGTCCGAGAAAATGAAAAATATAAATCCCGAAAATGCAACAAACAGTGTAGGGGTATGATGGGGCGGGGGGGGGTACATCTCTGAAAATATCGAAATGTGCACCATTGACGTTCTATGATTCAAAATTGTCCCAGAGGAGCATACCCCCAGCAGCATCTAGCACCATCACATTTCCGATGCTCAATTTATTAATTGGGCTCGCAAATTCAAAATCGCTAGCTACGCCCCTGATATAAACTAATTAAAACATGAATTACAGTGGCTACGCCCCAGGGTGAAATTTAAATTGAAGCCTACTGAATTAAATAATAATGATTATTTATCCCAAACGTTCAAGTTATCCCTAAAGTTGCATCTGTTTTTTCATTATAAAGCCATCAAATGTATGAGTCAGCGTGACCGCCTTTTTACGATTCTGGCACAACAAAGATATTTATGCCGTCTACACGGTTTAAGTACATTAAAGCTATAGTATGAGGGAAGGTAGGCTTGCTTATGATAGAAAAGATAAATAACGTTTTGCTGCCATGGTATCGCGAGTGTGTAAACAGCAAATTTAGCACTCGTGGAAAGATTGGCTGCTAGATTCACCGTATTATGTATGGTCCCCCAAATATGGTGGAGGTATCTGGCAGTCAGCCGAACTCACGTCTTCTCCGCAGGCAGATACTAGTTGCATAGCAAATGGTTAAATGCTACGAGTGTGTTTACCAGGAATAAACGAGAACGTAGTTTGGAAGACTTGGTGTTAAAAGCGGTACAGGGTGTTAATGAAAGGTCAATTCTCTTGGAAATCGTGAAAGCGCGGTGATAGCCGTTAAGATTATGCCCTTAGGCAAGACATTTAAATTCCACATTGCCTCTTCCCTCTCCCTCATGACGATGTATTCCATCAGGAAAAAACCTTCTTTTTTTGAGGCCCCAAAAGTGGGTAACCCAGTTTATTTTTCGAATGTTACATACTCGCAGAAATCACATCCAATACATGTATGGACAACCCTAACTTAATATAGGAGTAGTTGGTTTAAATATATTTTATTTATCAAGATAAACATGACATATATCATCTGTACATATAACATCCATACAATACAACTATATAGGAGTAGGTGTCTCCCAATGTAATATTACGACATGGCATTTTACAGAATTAGTAATGCTAATAAAATAACCAAAAGATCAATTCTTGCAGAAGTTGTAAGAACTTGTTTCGCAATCGAGCTAAAATAAATTGGTATAAACTAAGCCTCTTCAAAGTAGCAGGCTTCCAGTCAACATAAGTTATCTCCCCTCAATAAACAATAATATCGTAAAGTCTGCATGCGAATATCTTCCCATTAACCGTTCGGAATTCAAATGAGTGACTTACTAGTTAACCCGCCGATTACAACATACGTTGCTTTTAATATCGGTCGGATTTGGAATCGAGTGGTCTCGGGTTCGATACTTGGTCATGGCACGTATGTAGTATAATTGAGCAAGGGACCTCACACACATTGCTTAGTACACCTACTGGATAACCGCTTAGGTCGGTTAAGCCTGCCCAGGAAAACATGTAGACCTAGGTCGCCGGAAAATAAATTGGAAAGAGAGCACACAAATTTACAATTAATTGGGCATCGCACAAAACTTCAAGTCGTTATTAGACTCAGGGGTGTAGCTAGCCTTTTAAATATGTAGGCCATACTAATGAATTGAGCACCGGTGTTACGGATCGAGGTATCTGGGGGCATGCTCCCCCAGGAAAATATTGAATATCGATGGTGCACTCTGGCGCATTCTAATGTACGTTTTACACGTTGAAATTTCCATGTACAGTCAAACCTGTCTTAAGCAGCCAGCCAAGGGAATCACAGGTGGCTGCTTAATAGAGGGTAACTGTGTAACAAAACAACATATTGGGATTCTGTAAACTGGCTGCTTAATACAGGTTGGCTGTATAATACAGGTGACCACTAACACAGGTTTGACTGTATTTTTCAGGCTGAGTCTAATATTGCCATACACAGAGATGAAATGTCACGCTGACTACACAACTACGTGATCACGTAGTGAGATATGTGACCACTCGTCTAGATTCTATACCATACAGACATGCTAATACCCCACTCTACTTGTTATTGCATTGTTGGTCTATGTTGTGGCAATCTGCAGGCCCGGGCCCTCAGTGGCTTATAGGAGCTACGCCCCTGTTCGTGGAAAGCAATATGATGTATCTGATAGCTCGTCTGAGAATCGTACTATGTCCTGGTATATGCAGTGTTTCTAGAGACAGAGGTAGGTACTGGTAATGCAGGCACGGTTACAGAATTTCAGCTCAGCGGTATTTCAATTGTTTAAGTCAAGTGTAAGGACGGGCAGGGTGTATAGGAGGGGCAGGGTGAGTCTGTCAGCGGTATAATTATATAACACACATACATTATTACTTATGGATTACTTATATATAAATAGTATATATATATATATATATATACGATTCAGAGTCCGCCTCAGTGCTATAGTGGTTACGGTCACTGACTTGTAACCTATCATCACGTCACGGGTTCGAGCCCTGCTTAGACGGCGTCTCTTTGTATGCAAAAGTTGGCAGTTTATTACGGAGATTGGTACACCAAGTACTGGTTAACCGCTGGAGCCTGCACAGGAAAGGTGTTGTACGGTAAACTGCCCGTCCCTCATATAGGCAACCTGTTGTGACGTTAAATAAACTTAAATAAAACAGATAAAAAAGAGACGATTGAATTGGTTTAAGCATATTTATTTCACTATTCTACAAAACAAAACATGTACACGAAAAGTATATAGGAACGGATATCTAGGAAAGGATTAAAACGGAAACAGAGCTTATATATAATTTCTCTCCTTAGACGATTGAGTTAATATCATACATCTCCGCAGGATGTTAACTACTATACAACTGACATGGATCTAGAATATGAAAGCGTGCATACCGCATTAATATTACAGGCTAGCGACATGGAAAGTATTACATCAAGACTAAAAGAATGACAACAGCACACACTACTACAGATGTACCCCTATATACCCTACGACAGGACACACTACTACAGATGTACCCCTATATACCCTATGGCAGCACACACTACTACAGATGTACCCCTATATAACCTACGACAGGACACACTACTACAGATGTACCCCTATATACCCTACGACAGGACACACTACTACAGATGTACCCCATATATACCCTACGACAGGACACACTACTACAGATGTACCTCTATATACCCTATGACAGGACACACTACTACAGATGTACCCCTATATACCCTACGACAGGACACACTACTACAGATACACCCCTATATACCCCACGACAGGACACACTACTACAGATGCACCCCTATATACCCTACGACAGGACACACTACTACAGATGTACCACTATATACCCTACGACGGACACACTACTACAGATGTACCCCTATATACCCTACGACAGGACACACTACTACAGATGTCCATATATACCCTATGACAGGACAAACTACTAAAGATGTACCCCTATATACCCTACGACAGGACACACTACTACAGATACACCCTATATACCCTACGACAGGACACACTACTACAGATGTACCCCTATATACCCTACGACAGGACACACTACTACAGATGTACCCCTATATACCCTACGACAGGACACACTACTACAGATACACCCTATATACCCTACGACAGGACACACTACTACAGATGTACCCATATACCCTACGACAGGACACACTACTACAGATGTACCCCTATATACCCTACGACAGGACACACTACTACAGATGTACCCCTATATACCCTACGACAGGACACACTACTACAGATGTACCCCTATATACCCTACGACAGGACACACTACTACAGATGTACCCCTATATACCCTACGACAGGACACACTACTACAGATGTACCCCTATATACCCTACGACAGGACACACTACTACAGATGTACCCCATATACCCTACGACAGGACACACTACTACAGATGTACCCCTATATACCCTACGACAGGACACACTACTACAGATGTACCCCTATATACCCTACGACAGGACACACTACTACAGATGCACCCCTACATACCCTACGACAGGACACACTACTACAGATGTACCCCTATATACCCTACGACAGGACACACTACTACATATGTACCCCTATATACCCTACGACAGCACACACTACTACAGATGTACCCCTATATACCATACAGCAGGACACATTATTACAGATGTACTCCTATATACCCTATGACAGGACACACTACTACAGATGTACCTCTATATACCCTACGACAGGACACACTACTACAGATGTACCCATATATACCCTATGACAGGACACACTACTACAGATGTACCCCTATATACCCTATGACAGGACACACTACTACAGATGTACCCCTATATACCCTACGACAGGACACACTACTACAGATGTACCCCTATATACCCTACGACAGGACACACTACTACAGATGTACCCCTATATACCCTACGACAGGACACACTACTACATATGTACCCCTATATACCCTACGACAGCACACACTACTACAGATGTACCCTATATACCCTATGACAGGACACACTACTACAGATGTACCCCTATATACCCTACGACAGACACACTACTACAGATGTACCCCTATATACCCTACGACAGGACACACTACTACAGATGTACCCCTATATACCCTACGAAAGACACCAGACACACTACTACTATGTACCCCTATATACCCTACGACAGCACACACTACTACAGATGTACCCCTATATACCCATGACAGGACACACTACTACAGATGTACCCCTATATACCCTACGACAGGACACACTACTACAGATGTACCCCTATATACCCTACGACAGGACACACTACTACAGATGTACCTCTATATACCCTACGACAGGACACACTACTACAGATGTACCCCTATATACCCTACGACAGGACACACTACTACAGATGTACCCCTATATACCCTACGACAGGACACACTACTACAGATGTACCCCTATATACCCTACGACAGGACACACTACTACAGATGTACCCCTATATACCCTACGACAGGACACACTACTACAGATGTACCCCTATATACCCTACGACAGGACACACTACTACAGATGTACCCCTATGTACCCTATGACAGGACACACTACTACATATGTACCCCTATATACCCTACGACAGGACACACTACTACAGATGTACCTCTATATACCCTAGGACAGCACACACTGCTACAGGTTTACCCCTATATACCCTAGGTCAGGACACACTACTACAGATGCACCCCTATATACCCTAGGAAAGGACACACTACTACATATGTACCCCTATATACCTTAGGACAGGACACACTACTACAGATGTACCCCATATATACCCTATGACAGGACACACTACTACAGATGTACCCCTATATACCCTAGGACAGGACACACTACTACAGATGTACCCATATATACCCTAGGACAGGACACACTACTACAGATGCACCCCTATATACCCTAGGAAAGGACACACTACTACATATGTACCCCTATATACCCTACGACAGGACACACTACTACAGATGTACCCCTATATACCCTACGACAGGACATACTCCTACAGATGCACCCCTATATACCCTACGATAGGACACACTACTACAGATGCACCCCTATATACCCTAGGAAAGGACACACTACTACATATGTACCCCTATATACCCTAGGACAGGACACACTACTACAGACGTACCCCATATATACCCTATGACAGGACACACTACTACAGATGTACCCCTATATACCCTAGGACAGGACACACTACTACAGATGTACCCATATATACATTACGACAGGACACACTACTACAGATGTACCACTATATACCCTAGGACAGGACACACTACTACAGATGTACCCCATATATACCCTAGGATAGGACACACTACTACAGATGCACCCCTATTTACACTAGGAAAGGACACACTACTACAGATGTACCCCTATATACCCTACGATAGGACACACTACTACAGATGTACCCCTATATACCATACGACAGGACATACTACTACAAATGTACCCCTATATACCCTACGACAGGACACACTACTACAGATGTACCCCTATATACCCTACGACAGGACACACTACTACAGATGTACCCCTATATACCCTACGACAGGACACACTACTACAGATGTACCCCTATATACCCTACGACATGACACACTACTACAGATGTACCCCTATATACCCTACGACAGGACACCAGGACACACTACTACAGATACACCCCTATATACCCTACGACAGGATACACTACTACAGATACACCCCTATATACCCGACGACAGGACACACTACTACAGATACACCCCTATATACCGTACGACAGGACACACTACTACAGATGTACCCCTATATACCCTACGACAGGACACACTACTACAGATGTACCCCTATATACCCTATGACAGGACACACTACTACAGATGTACCCCTATATACCCTACGACAGGACACACTACTACAGATGCACCCATATATACCCTAAGACAGGACACACTACTACAGATGCACCCCATATATACCATACGACAGGACACACTACTACAGATGTACCCCTATATACCCTACGACAGGACACACTACTACAGATGTACCCCTATATACCCTACGACAGCACACACTACTACAGATGCACCCCTATATACCTTACGACATGACACACTACTACAGATGAACCCTATATAACCTACGACAGGACACACTACTACAGATGTACCTCTACATACCCTATGACAGGACACACTACTACAGATACACCCCTATATACCCTACGACAGCAGACACTACTACAGATGCACCCCTATATACCTTACGACATGACACACTACTACAGATGAACCCTATATACCCTACGACAGGACACACTACTACAGATGTACCTCTACATACCCTATGACAGGACACACTACTACAGATACACCCCTATATACCCCACGACAGGCCACACTACTACAGATGCACCCCTACATACCCTACGACAGGACACACTACTACAGATGTACCTCTACATACCCTATGACAGGACACACTACTACAGATGTACCCCTATATACCCTATGACAGGACACACTACTACAGATGCACCCCTATATACCCTACGACAGGACACACTACTACGTATGTACCCCTATATACCCTACGACAGGACACACTACTACAGATGTACCCCTATATACCCTAGGACAGCACACACTACTACAGATGTACCCATATATACCCTAGGACAGGACACACTACTACAGATGTACCCCTATATACCCTACGACAGGACACACTACTACAGATGTACTTAAGAATGTCTTATTATTTCCATTGAAATTAAAGTTTATTGTGGTGCAAATGGTATGTGACAATTTACCCCAAGGATTGTGACAACTAACCCCGATGCGGGGGCAAAAAGTCTCACTTGATATTGAAGACAATATGTTGTAATATTCTGATAAATAATGTAGTTATGTGTAATATGATCTGTTCAATTATTACTTGAAATATAAATGGAAAGTTTAGTTTTGAAACGTTTTTCATGTTAGTAAGTAGGAGCTGTAGTTGGTCCAATTAGTAAATTGTGTGACTTGTAGCCCCACCCTCCCCTACCCCTATATACCCTACGACAGGACACACTACTACAGATGTACCACTATATACCCTACGACAGGACACACTACTACAGATGCACCACTATATACCCTACGACAGGACACACTACTACAGATGTACCCCTATATACCCTACGACAGGACACACTACTACAGATGTACCACTATATACCCTACGACAGGACACACTACTACAGATGTACTCCTATATACCCTACGACAGGACACACTACTACAGATGTACCTCTATATACCCTACGACAGGACACACTACTACAGATGCGCCCCTATATACCCTACGACAGGACACACTACTACAGATGTACCCCTATATACCCTACGACAGGACACACTACTACAGATGTACTACTATATACCCTACGACAGGACACACTACTACAGATGTATCCCTATATACCTTACGACATGACACACTACTACAGATGAACCCTATATACCCTACGACAGGACAATATACTACATATGTACCTCTACATACCCTATGACAGGACACACTGCTACAGATACACCCCTATATACCCTACGACAGCACACACTACTACAGATTCACCCCTATATACCTTACGACATGACACACTATTACAGATGAACCCTATATACCCTACGACAGGACACACAACTACAGATGTACTTCTACATACCCTATGACAGGACACACTACTACAGATACACCCCTATATACCCCACGACAGGACACACTACTACAGATGCACCCCTACATACCCTACGACAGGACACACTACTACAGATGTACCACTATATACCCTACGACAAGACACACTACTACAGATGTACCCCTATATACCCTACGACAGGACACACTACTACAGATGTACCTCTATATACCCTACGACAGGACACACTACTACAGATACACCCCTATATACCCTACGACAGGACACACTACTACAGATGTACCCCTATATACTCTACGACAGGACACACTACTACAGATGTACCACTATATACCCTACGACAGGACACACTACTACATATGTACCCCTATATACCCTACGACAGCACACACTACTACAGATGTACACCTATATACCATACAGCAGGACACACTACTACAGATGTACCCCTATATACCCTAGGACAAGACACACTACTACAAATGTACCCCTATATACCCTACTACAGCACACACTACTACAGATGTACCCCTATATACCCTACGACAGGACACACTACTACAGATGTACCCCTATATACCCTACGACAGGACACACTACTACAGATGTACCCATATATACCCTACGACAGCACACAATACTAGAGATGCACCCCTATATACCTTACGACATGACACACTACTACAGATGAACCCTATATACCCTACGACAGGACACACTACTACAGATGTACCTCTACATACCTTATGACATGACACACTACTACATATACACCCCTATATACCCCACAACAGGCCACACTACTACAGATGCACCCCTACATACCCTACGACAGGACACACTACTACAGATGTACCTCTACATACCCTATGACAGGACACACTACTACAGATGTACTCCTATATACCCTATGACAGGACACACTACTACAGATGCACCCCTATATACCCTACGACAGGACACACTACTACAGATGAACCCTATATACCCTACGACAGGACACACTACTACAGATGTACCCCTATATACCCTAGGACAGGACACACTACTACAGATGCACCCCTATATACCCTACGACAGGACACACTACTACAGATGCACCCCTATATACCTTACGACATGACACACTACTACAGATGAACCCTATATACCCTACGACAGGACACACTACTACAGATGTACCCCTATATACCCTATGACAGGACACACTACTACAGATGTACCCTATATACCCTACGACAGGACACACTACAGATGCACCCATATACCCTACGACAGGACACACTACTACAGATGTACCCTATATACCCTACGACAGGACACACTACTACAGATGTACCCCTATATACCCTACGACAGGACACACTACTACAGATGTACCCCTATATACCCTACGACAGGACACACTACTACAGATGTACCCCTATATACCCTACGACAGGACACACTACTACAGATGTACCCCTATATACCCTACGACAGGACACACTACTACAGATGTACCCCTATATACCCTACGACAGGACACACTACTACAGATGTACCCCTATATACCCTACGACAGGACACACTACTACAGATGTACCCCTATATACCCTACGACAGGACACACTACTACAGATGTACCCCTATATACCCTACGACAGGACACACTACTACAGATGTACCCCTATATACCCTACGACAGGACACACTACTACAGATGTACCCCTATATACCCTACGACAGGACACACTACTACAGATGTACCCCTATATACCCTATGACAGGACACACTACTACAGATGTACCCCTATATACCCTACGACAGGACACACTACTACAGATGTACCCCTATATACCCTACGACAGGACACACTACTACAGATGTACCCCTATATACCCTAGACAGGACACACTACTACA
Organism: Archivesica marissinica; assembly: GCA_014843695.1. Taxonomy (NCBI): domain Eukaryota; kingdom Metazoa; phylum Mollusca; class Bivalvia; order Venerida; family Vesicomyidae; genus Archivesica; species Archivesica marissinica. Next base: position 30,837,369 of record CM026401.1, read on the forward strand.
GATGTACCCCTATATACCCTACGACAGGACACACTACTACAGATGTACCCCTATACCCTAGACAGGAACACTACTACAGATGTACCCTATATACCCTAGAAGGCACTTGTGCCCCCTATATACCCTACGACAGGACACACTACTACAGATGTACCCCTATATACCCTACGACAGGACACACTACTACAGATGTACCCCTATATACCCTACGACAGGACACACTACTACAGATGTACCCCTATATACCCTACGACAGGACACACTACTACAGATGTACCCCTATATACCCTACGACAGGACACACTACTACAGATGTACCCCTATATACCCTACGACAGGACACACTACTACAGATGTACCCCTATATACCCTACGACAGGACACACTACTACAGATGTCATCACCCCTATATACCCTACGACAGGACACACTACTACAGATGTACCCCTATATACCCTACGACAGGACACACTACTACAGATGTACCCCTATATACCCTACGACAGGACACACTACTACAGATGTACCCCTATATACCCTACGACAGGACACACTACTACAGATGCACCCCTATATACCCTACGACAGGACACACTACTACAGATGTACCCTATATACAGACGGACACACTACTACAGATGTACCCCTATATACCCTACGACAGGACACACTACTACAGATGTACCCCTATATACCCTAGGACAGGACACACTACTACAGATGTACCCCTATATACCCTACGACAGGACACACTACTACAGATGCACCCCTATATACCCTACGACAGGACACACTACTACAGATGTACCCCTATATACCCTACGACAGGACACACTACTACAGATGTACCCCTATATACCCTATGACAGGACACACTACTACAGATGCACCCCTATATACCCTACGACAGGACACACTACTACAGATGCACCCCTATATACCCTACGACAGGACACACTACTACATATGTACCCCTATATACCCTAGGACAGGACACACTACTACAGATGTACCCCTATATACCCTACGACAGGACACACTACTACAGATGTACCCCTATATACCCTACGACAGGACACACTACTACAGATGTACCCCTATATACCCTACGACAGGACACACTACTACAGATGTACCCCTATATACCCTACGACATGACACACTACTACAGATGCACCTCTATATATCCTATGACAGGACACACTACTACAGATGTACCCCTATATACCCTACGACAGGACACACTACTACATATGTACCCCTATATACCCTACGACAGGACAAACTACTACAGATACACCCCTATATACCCTACGACATGACATACTACTACAGATACACCCCATATATACCATACGACATGACACACTACTACAGATACACCCCTATATACCCTACGACATGACACACTACTACAGATACCCCCCTATATACCCTACGACATGACACACTACTACAGATCACCCCTATATACCCTACGACAGGACACACTACTACAGATGTACCCCTATATACCCTACGACAGGACACACTCTACATATGTACCCTATATACCCTACGACAGACACCTACTACAGATGTACCCCTATATACCCTACGACAGGACACACTACTACAGATGTACCCTATATACCCTACGACAGGACACACTACTACAGATGTACCCCTATATACCCTACGACAGGACACACTACTACAGATGTACCCCTATATACCCTACGACAGGACACACTACTACAGATGTACCCCTATATACCTACGACAGGACAACTACTACAGATGTACCCCTATATACCCTACGACATGACACACTACTACAGATGACCCCTATATACCCTACGACAGACCACTACTACAGATGAACCTATATACCCTACGACAGGACACACTACTACAGATGAACCCTATATACCCTACGACAAGACACACTACTACAGATGCACCCCCATTTACCCTACGACAGGACACACTACTACAGATGAACCCTATATACCCTACGACAAGACACACTACTACAGATGAACCCCTATATACCCTACGACAGGACACACTACTACAGATGCACCCATATATACCTTACGACAGGACACACTACTACAGATGCACCCATATATACATTACGACATGACACACTACTACAGATGCACCCCCCATTTACCATACAGCAGGACATACTATTACAGATGCACCCCAATTTACCCTACGACAGGACACACTCCTACAGATGCACCCCCATTTACCCTACGACAGGACACACTACTACAGATGCACCCTATATACCCTACGACAGCACACACTACTACAGATGAACCCTATATACCCTACGACAAGACACACTACTACAGATGTACCCCCATTTACCCTACGACAGGACACACTACTACAGATGCACCCCCATTTACCATACAGCAGGACACACAACTAATATCGCCAGGGACGTCGCTGATGAGTAATATTTTCATCGACATCGCTCATGACTAATATCTTCATCGATGTCGCCCATGACAAATATCTCCAGGGACGTCTCTCGCTCAAGATTAGAATATTCATGGACGTTGCTCATAGTTAATATCTTCATGGACGTCGTTCATGACTAATATTTACAGGGACGTCGCACATGACTAATACATCCATGGACATCGCTCGTGACTAATATATTCATGGACGTCGCTCATGACTAATATGTTAAGGGACATCGCTCATGACTAATATATGCATGGACGTCGCTCGATCGTGACTGATCATGACTAATATTTTAAGGGACGTCGCAGAGACTAATATATTCAGGGACGTCGCTTTCATTTTCAGAACCACATACATATATAAAAAGAAATGTTCATTTCAATTGGTCAATTAAATTATACTTATCATAGAGACTTTGCTTCTATGCTGGCCGTATGCAGCATGTTTGCTGAGTTGTTTGTGTGTTTTACGTGTATTTACCGGCGCTAGATTAGTCATTTTATATTTTTGGAGGATAAGTGCAATAATACAGACAGAGGCCCATTCCAGAGTCTCCTCTGGTTCTTTTACGTGCACAGTGTAAAGCACGACACGAGACCTCGGGTTAACGTCCAATCTGAAAGACTGTTAATTTCATTAGGGTCAGACGGGGGGGGGGGGTCGAACCTGCTATCCCTGGATTACCAGTCCAGCGTGTTACCACTGAACTACAGATCCGTCTCAGTTGTCGGAACAGTAAATGAGCTTTTGTTTGCCATTAACACTGTCATAGTAGCCCTCGGCAACAATTATGTAGCTGACTATATAGCGGAGTATATAGTGTAGCCACATGTGACGAATAGTTTTTTTTAACCAATGTTACTGATAATTTGGCATAGGCCTACAAGATGTGATGTGAAAGTCCACGATAGCCCAAAGTTTGCAATACACAGTGTACTTAATGTTGGGACATATTAGCATTTTCTGATTCCTGTGAGTTGTTCGACATTAAAGGAAGATAGATAGCATATTATACTATATAGACATACAGGTAATAGGCATACATGTATTTATGTTGTGTTGTCAATTTTCATCTCTGTTTAGCAATTTTAGACTCAATTTGGTATCATTTAGAAACATACTTCTCTGAAATTTGAACTTCTAATTACATTAAAATGCGTCGGAGTGCACCATTGCTCTAGGATTCAAAATTGTGCAGGCGGGACATGCCCCCAGACACATCTAGCAACATCGCATTAGTGCTCAATTTATTCTATCTATCTTCCTCTATTGTCAAGCCCCTCGCGGGGATGTAGACATGTTGTGAGTCAAAACACGCAAAGAAGTTAAAAGTATGAGTAGTTAAAAGCATAAATATAAGAATGTAATGACAACTCAGTTGGGTTAAGAGTTTAAAAGCAGCTGTGCAGAACAACTTGGGGCTGGCATGATCAATATACCAGTCTGCATTTTCAAAATCGCCAGCTACGCCCCTGGAGTGAGACATATGCCCACTGTTCCGTGGAAGTGATTAATACCTCATAAAAAGAAAGGCTCCATCTAACTACACAAGCGATAAATTTGCGCAAGGTATGAAAAGTTGTCTCCCTTGCAATAATGGCGGAGATGCCGAACTGAGAACTTCATTTTAAAAACGTGCGAGGTCAATTTTGAAAGTAAGTTAACATAAACATAATAATAACCGTTTTAGAGAATTATTATTGTAAGTTGAAGCATTTCGTTTAGTTTTTAGTGACTTTAAGGCCAACATGTTTATTTTGCAGCGGAATTGCGACAGGGGAAAAAGACGCAAACACAAGTGAACTACTAGGAACTACCCGAGGTGAAGTTGTTTACATCGGAGAATGACGAAGACCTCGCTTATGTTAGAAGATGGGACTGTGTACGAGGGTGTCTGCTTTGGAGCTGAAAACAGTGTGCCTGGTGAAGTTGGTAGGCAAACAATTACGCTAAAATCTGAAC
>CM026401.1:30842793-30952813 GCA_014843695.1 Archivesica marissinica
TTAAGGCCAACATGTTTATTTTGCAGCGGAATTGCGACAGGGGAAAAAGACGCAAACACAAGTGAACTACTAGGAACTACCCGAGGTGAAGTTGTTTACATCGGAGAATGACGAAGACCTCGCTTATGTTAGAAGATGGGACTGTGTACGAGGGTGTCTGCTTTGGAGCTGAAAACAGTGTGCCTGGTGAAGTTGGTAGGCAAACAATTACGCTAAAATCTGAACTTTTATTCGATTGTTTTATATTCCGCAAACAACACACGTGTTATTTTAGTGAGATCAAGGGAGGTGGAACGAATTATTTACCCAAATCCACCCAAATGGACACACTGATTTATCTCCCCTATTGTGCTACTCTCGCATAACTGTTTCATCATTTCTGTCAATGTGATTATAATTGATTGAGATTATGACACTCATAACTTGTTTGTGGTAGGGGGGGGGGGTGATGGGGTGGTGGAAAGAATGGGATGGGGGAGACTGGTGGTGGCAGTAACTGTGGGGATGTTTAGTGGGGCTGACAGAACTTTGTGTAGTGGGTGTGTGGGGATGGGGGATTTGCTAGCAGTAACTGTTGTGTAGTGGGTGTGTGGGGTTGGGGAAACTGGCTGGCAGTAACTGTTGTGTAGTGTGGGTTGGGGAAACTGGCTGGCAGTAACTGTTGTGTAGTGTGGGGTGGGGAGACTGGGTCTGGCGGTAACTGTGTGGGGTTGAGTGAATGGCTGGGCAGTAACTGTTTGTGTAGTGGGTGTGTGTGGTGGGGAGATGCTGCAGTAACGTGGTAGTGGGTGTGTGTGGTGGGGAGATGGGTGGCAATAACTGTTGTGGAGTTGGTGACGTCTGGAGGGTGGCAGTAACTGTGGGGTGTTAGTGGGATGGCAGAACTGTTGGTAGGGTGTTGTTGGGGTGTGGAGACTGGCTGGCAGTAATGTTGTGTAGTGGGGTGTGGGGTTGGGGGGACTGGCTGGTAGTAACTGTTGTGTAGTGGGTGTGTGGGGTGTGGAGAATGGCTTGGCAGTAACTGTTGGTTGTGGGGGTGTGTGGGGTGTGGGGAGAATGGCTGGAGTAATTGTTGTGTAGTGGGGGTGTGGGGGTGGAGATAACGGCTGGCAGTAAATGTGGGGTGTTAGTGGAATTGGCAGAGAACTATTGTGTAGTGGGTGTGTGGGGTGGGGAGACTGGCTGCGCGTAACTGTTGTGTATTGGGTGTGGTGGTGGGGAAACTGGCGGCAGTAACTGTTGGTTAGTGGGGTGTGGAGACTGGCGGCAGTAAACTGTTGTGTGTGGGTGGGTGTGTGGGGTTGGGGAGACTGGCTGGCAGTAACTGTTGTGTAGTGGTGTGTGGGGTGGAGATACTGGCTGGCAGTAACGTGTGTGTTGTGTGTGTGGGGTGGAGTACTGGCTGGCAAGTAAAGTTGTGTAGTGGGTGACCGTGTGTGGGGTGGAGATACTGGGCTGGCGAGTAAACTATTGTGTAGTGGGTGTGTGGGGTTGGGAGACTGGATGGCGTAACTGTTGTGTAAGTGGGTGTGTGGGGTGGAGATACTGGCTGGCAGTAACTGTGGTGTAGTGTGTGGGGGGGGGGGGTGTGGAGATACTGGTGGCAGTAACTGTGTGTAGTGTGTGGGGGGGAGATACTGGATGGCAGTAACGGTGTGTAGGGTGTGTGGGGGGAGATACTGGCTGGCAGTAACTGTTGTGTAGTGGGTGTGGTGGGGCTGTGGAGGACTGGCTGGCAGTAAACTGTTGTGGAGGGGGTGTGGGGGGGAGATACTGGCTGGCAGTAACTGTTGTGTAGGTGGTGTGGGTGGGGTGGAGAGTACTGGTCTGGCAGTAACGTTTGTGTAGTGGGTGTGTGGGGTGGAGATACTGGCTGGCAGTAACTGTTGTGGATGTGGGGTGGGAGGAGACTGGCTGGCAGTAACTGTTGTGTAGGGGGTGTGTGGGGTGGGGAGACTGGCTGGCAGTAAACTATTGTGATGTGTGGTTGGGAGGACTGGTGGCAGTAAATGTTTTGTAGGGGTTGTGTGGGGTGGGGGGGAGACTGGTGGCAGTAAACTAGGTGGATGTGTGGTTGGGAGAACTGGCTGGCAGTAACTGTTGTGTAGTGGGTGTTGGGGTTGGGGAGATGGCTGGCAGTAACTGTTGTTGTAGTGGGGGTAGGGATGGGAGACTGGCTGGCAGAAGTAAATTATTGTGGGGTGGGGTGACTGGCTGGCAGTAATGTTGTGTAGTGGGGGTGTAGGGATGGGAACTGGCTGGCAGTAACTATTGTGGGGTGGGTGACTGGCTGGCAGTAACTGGGGTGTTAGTAGGACTGGCAGTAAACTGTTGTGTATTGGGTGTGTGGGGGGGGAAACTGGATGGCAGTAAACTGTTTTGTATGGGGGTGTGTGGGGTTGGGGAAACTGGCTGGCGTAAACTGTTGTGTAGGTGGGGGTGTGGGGTGGGGGAGACGGGGCAGTAAGAAACTGTTGGTAGTGGGGGGTGTGGAGATGGCTGGCAGTAACTGTTGTGTAGTGGGGGATGTGGAGACTGGCTGCCGTCACTGTTGTGTAGTGGGGGTGTGCCAGACTGGCTGGCAGTAACTGTGGTGTAGTGGGTTGGGAAACTGGCTGGCAAGTAAACTGTTGTAAACTGTGTGTGGGGGTGGGAGACTGGCTGGGCAGTAACTGTTGTGTAGTGGGGGTGTGGAGACTGGCTGGCAGTAACTGTTGTGTAGTGGGTGTGTGGGGTTGGGGAGACTGACTGGTAGTAACTGTTGTGTAGAGGGTGTGTGGGGTGTGGAGACTGGCTGGCAGTAACTGTTGTGTAGTGGGTGTGTGGGGTGTGGAGACTGACTGGTAGTAACTGTTGTGTAGAGGGTGTATGGGGTGTAGAGACTGACTGGTTGTAACTATTGTGGGGTGGATGTGTGGGATTGGAGACTCACTTGCAGTAACTGTTGTGTAGTGTGGGGTGGGTGACTGACTTGCAGTAACTGTTGTGTAGTGTGGGGTGGGTGACTGACTTGCAGTAACTGTTGTGGAGTGTGGGGTGGGTGACTGACTTGCAGTAACTGTTGTGGGGTGGGTGACTGGCTGGCAGTAACTGTTGTAGTGTGGGGTGGGAGCAATATTTAGAAAGCAAATAAATATTAGTCGTCAAAGACATGTGTGTCTCCTGCGAAACCTATTTAGATTCCTTTACGGTCGAGGTCACACACGATTGATCCACTCTAAGTCAACTTGTGATGTGGTTAGTTGAGTTAGTTAACTGTCTCATGGATGGACCAATGTATGCTTGCTGTGTAATTTGCTGACCATAACCTTTGGCAGCCTACTGTCACTGTCAATAACAAATATAAATACATAGTGGGCATGTCACCAGCCAATGTAAGCAAGCGTTTCAATATTTGAATATTTATCCGAGTGTATGTATGTTCCATTAATGTCGAACCCCTTGCGGGTACGTAGACATGTTTTCCTGGGCAATCTTAGCCGACCTAAGTGGTTAACCAGTACTAAGCAATGTGTGTGAGGTGCCTTGCTCAATGACTACATACGTGGCCTGACCGACTATCGAACCCGGGACCGATCAATTCCAAATCCGACACTTTACCACTGGACCACGGATGCCACTTGTCCAGAGAATTTGATGAATTCAAATGTGATGGGATGTATTTCAGTGTTCCAGACAGGTATGGTGGGGTATGCAGAGTCACTGACGGATCCGTCGTACAGGAAGCAGATCCTTGTACTTACATACCCACTCATAGGGAATTATGGGATACCGAAGGATGAAATGGATGAGTTTGGACTGCTCCAGTGGTTTGAATCTGCTGAGATACACGTTGCAGCGCTGGTTGTAGGGGACGTTACAGAGGAGTATAGCCACTGGAGTGCCGTCAAGTCTCTATCTACTTGGCTCAAGGAACACAACATTCCGGGTATTTGTGGTAGGTGCCGTTCTAATGAGCCCTAAAAGTACCTAATTGTTGTTCTAGATCTCGAGCATCCACCACATTGTGGGCTTTGTGGCATGCTCCTGTATGGCTGCCAATAAATATTTGAGCTCTAAGAGTAATAATGTAAGCATTGTAGGCTATAACAGGCGTCCTACCAAATATTGTAGGCTATGATAGGTGTCCTAGCCAAGTATTGTAGGCTATAACAGGTGTCCTACCAAATATTGGAAGCTATGACAGGTGTCCTAGCCAAGTATTGTAGGCTATGATAGGTGTCCTAGCCAAGTATTGTAGGCTATGACAGGTGTCCTAGCCAAGTATTGTAGGCTATGATATAGGTGTCCTAGCCAAGTATTGTAGGCTATGATAGGTGTCCTAACCAAATATTGTAGGCTATGACAGGTGTCCTAACCAAATATTGTAGGCTATGACAGGTGTCCTAGCCAAGTATTGTAGGCTATGATAGGTGTCCTAGCCAAGTAGTGTAGGCTATGACAGGTGTCCTAACCAAATATTGTAGACTATGACAGGTGTCCTAACCAAATATTGTAGGCTATGATAGGTGTCCTAACCAAATATTGTAGGCTATGACAGGTGTCCTAACCAAATATTGTAGGCTATGACAGGTGTCCTAACCAAATAGTGTAGACTATGACAGGTGTCCTAACCAAATATTGTAGACTATGACAGGTGTCCTAACCAAATATTGTAGACTATGACTGGTGGTCCCACCAAGTATAATGGACTGTAGGTTTTTTTTCTAGAGCACTCCCTGCCCTTTTTAGCCCCACCCTTTTGCCTTTTTAATTGTTTTGTTTTTATATATATACGCCTCAACAGGTGCCTTAGTGGGGGCTGACCTAAACAACTTAGAACTTGTCACCAATATGTACTGCCACACTGCCTCTTTGATCAATCACCGTAATATAGCAAGGGCTAACCCAAAATACCCCCTACTGCCCCTCATCGCAGCTCAAAATGCACTCCCACCCTGCCTTTTTCCCACTCTAGAATAACCCTACAGCTGCATCAATCAGACAATAAACGTATTAGAAATGCGAAACGCCAGGCTTACATTATAGCTAGAAATGGGCTTTGAAAAAAAGTACAAAATATGTCCATTTCAGGTGTGGACACGAGGAGTTTAACGAAACACATCCGCCATGCTGGTACCATGCTTGGTAAATTGATTGTGAAAGGGACAGACCCAGACACCGTGCCATTTATGGATCCCAATGACCTTCATCTAGTGCAGGAAGTCTCAATTAAGGTACATACAGTCATACCTGTTTTAAGCAGCCACCCAAGGTAATCACAGAAAGTGGCTGCTTACCACATGTGACTGTTTAATAGAGGGCATATGTATAAAAAGACAACATATTGGGAATATGGAAACTGGCTTAACAGAGGTTGGCTGCTTAATGTATGTGGCCATTAAATTAGGTTTGACTGTAATCACCAATTATCATGTTCAAGGTCACAGTGAGTGTTAAGCATTAGTTTAGTTTATACAAATTTATTTTAGCTTGATTGCGAAACAAGTTATTACAACTTATATTAATCACTCTTGAGACCTCATTCCTGATGGAATCCAACGCCACGAGGGAGAGAGAAGATGCAACGTGGAATTTAAATGCCTTGCCTAAGGGCACAATCGTAACGGCTCCAGCGGGGCTCGAACTCCAGACCATTCGCACCTGAAGCGAACGCACATCCACTGCTATCACGACTTCCACTTAAGTTAAGCATAAAAGCAACCACTCCAGGTAATAAATAAACAAGTTGACTTACATTTGTCAGACTTGAAGGTAGGATTGTAGTGACCGCTAGATGACTGCTGTTGGTTTTGGAATCATAGGGTTAAAGGTCAAGGTTGCTGATAGCACAGTGGATGTGGGTTCGTTAAGTGTCGGTGCGAAGGGTCCAGAGTTCGAGCCCCGCTGGCGCTGTTACGATTGTGCCCTTAGGCAAGGCATTTAAATTCCACGTTGCCTCTTCTCTCTCCCTCGTGGCGATGGATTCCATCAGGAATGAGGTCTCGACAGTGATTAATATTAAGTTGTAAGAACTTGTTTCGCAATCGAGCTAAAAATTGTTTGTATAAACTAACACTTTATTATACGCCTTCACCCCATTCATTCAATTTTATTGCATTTTTTTCACATTTTTTATTTTTGAAGAAAATGTGTTAGCATGTGCCTACAGTGCCTATAGGAAGCTACACCCCTGGATGCTGTTGGTTTAATGAAATATAGTTTAAAGGTCAATATCATAGCAACCTTAACCAGTAACACTATGCACTCAATATTTGGAGAAACAGTTGAGTTTACGTTCTTGAAATGTTGGTTTTGACCAATATGTGACCATTTCTTGTTCTGAATCGGTGTGTTCAAGGTGTCAGCATCCATGGGGGCGGGGTGTATATGTTTTATAAACACTTCTTGTTATGGTACAATGTCATTTAACTCCTTGCATGGTGGGTAAAATATAGGCTATAAATAGTTCAAATAATTGTAGCAGACGACATTTCATAAATACTTTTGTCTTATTTGTAGCTGAAAACTCAGAATATGTCGTACAATTTGATTAGAATTGTGTCGTTATGGAAATGTATGTCATATTTCACGTTATTTACGCCACTAGCGTGCACAGAGTTAATACAGTATTCACATGTTATGTTGCAGGAACCAGTATTGTATAACACTGGCGGTGATGTGAAGATCGTAGCCCTCGACTGTGGAATAAAATACAACCAGATCCGTTGTTTGTGTGAACGTGGAGCAAATGTTACTGTTGTTCCATGGGATTCCGCGCTTAACATGAAAGGTCTGTAGGAACGCTAACCTGTGACAACCGAGTGTATCCAGTCATGTACATAAACATATAGATATTAAATTATTCGGCTGAAATCTGGTGCTATCACTTGGGTCCAGGTCTGGAGGTTATAAAACTGTTCTCCAAATCTCAGTCTCAGTCATCTGATTGGTTCAGCTGACAGTAACACTCAGAATCAACCAATCAGATCACTTGAGTTTGAGATCTGAGAAAAGTTTTATAACCTCGTGGCCAGATGTTGAATCCTTACACTCTAAATTCTGTAGAAAAGTTTGATATGTAAGCCGCTCAACAAATCTACATACAGTATACGGTGTACTTGGAAGAACCATGTTTATACGTCGTAAAGTAAAAAAATACTTGATTAAGCTATCGACTCTAAACGATAGATCATTATTATTTAAAACATAAAAAATGTTGAAAATAGGTCATTATTATTTAAAACATAGAAAATGTTGATAATGGACTTGCCTATAATCATTGTGGTCTAACATTTTTGGGAGCATCAGTTATGCTACCAAATTTTAATCAAATCAAAGACTACTACTTGTTTCAGAGCATGATCAAGTTCTACTTCACTGAATGAACATGGACAGTGATAATATTATAGAGTGGTGGAACCTATGCTCGGCCTATTCCTATGCTCGGCGTATTTTTATATTTAAATAGTTTTAACCTATTTTCGTTGACAGAGGTGAAGCATGGTTCAATAGCATTCCGTTGTGCATACCGGTAGCCTAATGCAACTGTCACCTGACTGGTTCAGTAGCCGAATATAAACAGACAACTTGTCGGGAAAGTGTTTTTACGATAGAAAAAAATGCAACAGTGCGCATTTTGACGACATCATAAATGATGGCCCTAATGTTTGCATTGACGACATTAAATGCAGCTGCTAGGTACCACAAGTGTAAGTAAAGCAGTGAGAAATAAATTGTAGTATTCCAATGTTTTCCATCGGTGGAATAACACAATTTATTGCACTTGTAAATTTCTATATTCCTTGGAAGTTATCAAATACATTCTCCCACCTCCCCACAGAAAACACAGATTTATTCTACCACCTCCCTAAATGTACAAAGCACTGATTGGAAGGTCGGTGGTTCTACCCTGTGTCTTCCTGCACCATTAATAGCCACTAGTGGCCACATGACCCAAACTGTTGGTGCCACGTTAAACCCCAAAAACAAAACATAAAACAGTGCTGATAGTCGTAACAAGGTATTCCTCCCACACCAGATGTAGAATGTCTCTGTAGGGCCATTACTTAGCTGTTTGTGTAACACTATCCCCCCAAACACACCAGATGTTGAATGTCTCTGTAGGGCCGTTACTTAGCTGTTTGTGTAACACTAAATCCAATCAACAACCAATCCCGTCATTCAACAGCTGTGCTTCATATTCATAGGTTAGGAGGCTATATCCATTTACATAGATTAATTCTGATACAAATATGCCTTGTTTCATGTTTCAATAGACATGAAGAAATCCAGATCCATTGTCACTACTGAAACTATGTCACCCATAGAAATATCAACTACAGAGTTAATCTTGCCTTTGTTAAGCAGCCATCTTTAATTAAGCAACCATATATAGCTTCCAAAGATAGGCAGTATATTACAGCTATTACCTTTACTAATCATCCACTAGTGTTAAACCACAGGAACTTGACAGTTTATCCATAAGCCACCAAATGCCTTGTACCTCTATTCTAGAACCCCCCCCCCCCCTCTCAGTATATTTTGTTGAGAGAAGCTGTCCTAGGATAGAGCTACAAGGCATTTTGTGGATTATGGATAAAATTTCAAGTTCCTGTGGTTAGGCGTGTTATTTTCAGCTATTTTGTTACATAACCCGTAACACAACAGAAGGAGGCCAATTACTCATGTTACCTCCATACTGCTGATACGTAGGGGTATACCGATATATTGCAATATTAGTATCCACGATAAAATATTGCAATATTAAAATTGAATACCGGTATTGAGTGGTATTTATTTACTGTGTTGAGTTCTTAAACATATCCAAATAAATTCCGCAATTATATTCCTTTTAGTTTCATATTTCTAATTTAAGTTGAATAAAGCTCAATATTTTCATTTTTACTCTGTGTTGTCTTAGACGTTTTATGTGGTTGATGTTTAAAAGCCGGGTCATGAGGAATGACTGCACTATAAAACGAGTTTTTGCCCTGACAATTTTACAACATCACTATCTAAATATTCACTGTTCTCTGAAACATTTTCTAGTCGATTTAAGTTGTTATTTTATTCAGTGTGTTGTTGTTTTTCTAGTTAATAAATACTGTTGAATGAGATAGTGTCTTAAAAAATGTGTAAAATAATCCATGTAATCTTATTAAATACTCTTAATAGAAAAAATATAATCACAATGAAAGACAAGTGCATGAATATATATATGGCAATATATAATGATAAATATCGCGATTATTTTATAAATATCACACTATATCGCAATATGGGTGCCGATATTGTGACACCCCTACAGTGATAAGTAATATGCACACTGCCGTCTGCCTCCGTGGTTGAGTTGTTAAGGTCGCTGACTTGTATACCACTGTAACCTATCATCACTGATGGTCACGGGTTCGAGCCCTGCTCAGGCCGTGTCTCATTTATATGAAAAAGTTGGCAGTTTCTTACAGAGGTTGGTGCACCCAAGTACTTGTTAACCGCTGGAGCCTGCCCAGGAAAGGTGTTGTTAGGTAAACTGCCCGCTGGTGATATAGCCCAAAATGGTGCTTATACAGGCGTAAAACCAGAACTAACAAAACAAACAAGCATGCACACTGCTCTACATACTCGATAATCAATATCTATGGGAATAGATAACGACATGGAACGGTGGCTATATATGGGAATAGATAATGACATGGAACGGTGGCTATATATGGGAATAGATAACGACATGGAATGGTGGCTATATATGGGAATAGATAATGACATGGAACGGTGGCTATATATGGGAATGATGGAAGCGTCGTTTATGTGGAGTAAAGGGTTAAGACGGGTTCGACATTGCCTTACGGTCATTTTAGGAGACTTTTTAACTTCAGATTTTGATGGTATATTTTTGAGTAACGGGCCCGGTAATCCGGAGATGTGTCAGAAAGCGATTATAAACATCCGAGAGGTTATCAACGCGGAAAACATGAAACCAGTGTTTGGTATTTGTCTCGGACATCAGCTCATCTCGTTAGCGATTGGAGCCACTACTAGTAAAATGAAGTGAGTTTTCTAATATCTACTTTATATCTAAAAATTATAACGACCTTGACGGTTGTGAACCTCCATCGCCATGGTGATATCGACTAGCAGTACCAAATGTGACCATTCACACTGCATGCTCCGCCATCAATATCCCCAAAGAATTGCTCAAATATGATTGTGATGTCCGATGTATTGAGGTGTAATTATATAGACATAGGCCAGGTTTCGAACCACCACATAGTAACACAAGAATACTAGATAGGTCGGTGTTGTTATACGTTTAAACTAGATAGGTCGGTGTTGTTATACGGCCCAGTGTTTACTTCTGGGCTGCTTACTTTATTAGTTATTGGGTTTATACTGACCCTCCACATAGTTAAGTTGGGTCAATAAAATCTAGGATGGGGGTAAGGCGGGGGGGGGGTAAGGCGTACATAACTCCGTGGAAAGTTAGTAGCAAACCCAATAACAAATTGATTGCAATTTAAAAATTGTTTTATATATTATAATATTGCATCATGCACAAAAAGATTCCAATATTTTATATAGTTTTGTCAACGCTATATATCAGCAAGCACTGGCCGGAAATCAATGAAACTTCTCTCAAAGCCTAGTTGTACATATCATTATCGCGTTCCACTAAGATTAAAACTCATTGAGTTATGGCCCTTTGATTTTTGATACATATAATGAACAAAGCATTTTGTCCGTGCTGTTTCTTAGCAACCACTAGCTGGAATCATTGACACTCACATTATTTCCTCCAGTAGGGAGAGTGACTGGTATCAAACCTAGTTGTGCATATCATACATTATTTCCTCCATTAGTGAGAGTGACTGGTATCAAACCTAGTTGTGCATATCATACATTATTTCCTCCAGTAGGGAGAGTGACTGGTATCAAACCTAGTTGTGCATATCATACATTATTTCCTCCAGTAGGGAGAGTGACTGGTATCAAACCTAGTTGTGCATATCATACATTAGTTCCTCCAGTAGGGAGAGTGACCTAGTTGTGTATATCATACATTATTTCCTCCAGTAGGGAGAGTGACCTAGTTGTGCATATCATACATTATTTCCTCCAGTAGGGAGAGTGACCTAGTTGTGCATATCATACATTATTTCCTCCAGTAGGGAGAGTGACCTAGTTGTGTATATCATACATTATTTCCTCCAGTAGGGAGAGTGACCTAGTTGTGTATATCATACATTATTTCCTCCAGTAGGGAGAGTGACCTAGTTGTGTATATCATACATTATTTCCTCTAGTAGGGAGAGTGACTGGTATCAAACCTAGTTGTGCATATCATACATTATTTCCTCCAGTAGGGAGAGTGACCTAGTTGTGTATATCATACATTATTTCCTCCAGTAGGGAGAGTGACCTAGTTGTGCACATCATATATTTCCTCCAGTAGGGAGAGTGACCTAGTTGTGCACATCATACATTATTTCCTCCAGTAGGGAGAGTGACCTAGTTGTGCACATCATACATTATTTCCTCCAGTAGGGAGAGTGACCTAGTTGTGCACATCATACATTATTTCCTCCAGTAGGGAGAGTGACCTAGTTGTGTATATCATACATTATTTCCTCCAGTAGGGAGAGTGACTGGTATCAAACCTAGTTGTGCATATCATTCATTATTTCCTCCAGTAGGGAGAGTGACCTAGTTGTGTATATCATACATTATTTCCTCCAGTAGGGAGAGTGACCTAGTTGTGTATATCATACATTATTTCCTCCAGTAGGGAGAGTGACCTAGTTGTGCACATCATACATTATTTCCTCCAGTAGGGAGAGTGACCTAGTTGTGTATATCATTATTTCCTCCAGTAGGGAGAGTGACCTAGTTGTGCACATCATACATTATTTCCTCCAGTAGGGAGAGTGACCTAGTTGTGCACATCATACATTATTTCCTCCAGTAGGGAGAGTGACCTAGTTGTGTATATCATACATTATTTCCTCCAGTAGGGAGAGTGACTGGTATCAAACCTAGTTGTGCATATCATTCATTATTTCCTCCAGTAGGGAGAGTGACCTAGTTGTGTATATCATACATTATTTCCTCCAGTAGGGAGAGTGACCTAGTTGTGTATATCATACATTATTTCCTCCAGTAGGGAGAGTGACCTAGTTGTGCACATCATACATTATTTCCTCCAGTAGGGAGAGTGACCTAGTTGTGCAAATCATACATTATTTCCTCCAGTAGGGAGAGTGACCTAGTTGTGTATATCATACATGATGTCCTCCAGTAGGGAGAGTGACCTAGTTGTGTATATCATACATGATTTCCTCCAGTAGGGAGAGTGACCTAGTTGTGTATATCATACATTATTTCCTCCAGTAGGGAGAGTGACCTAGTTGTGTATATCATAACATTATTTCCTCCAGTAGGGAGAGTGACTGGTATCAAACCTAGTTGTGCATATCATCGGCGCATTCCACTCTACTGATCTTTCATTGAGTTATGGCCCTTTGATTCTGTCTGTCCCGCTTTTGTCCGCGCTATTTATTATCAACCATTGTCTGGAACTCAGTGAAACATCTCAGGAATGATTGTTGCCAAGCCTAGTTGTGCATATCATCGACTCTTTTCCACTGCAATGAATTTTCATTGAGTTGTTGCCATTTGATTCTCCCCCCCCCCATTCCAATAAGTATTAATGTAAAGTAATTTTGTTAAAAACAAACAATTTTCAAACTTTATCATTTCATAATACATACTTTCTTTAATCAAATACTTAGATTTTATGTTTACCATGGAAATTAATTTATACAAGCTTTGTATTAAGCTTGTTTTCAGATCCTATTTGTCTTACGATTAATTTATGATAGTTGTATATGTATATATATGTAACAGAACAAATAAATAATGTATAAACTAAGCTAATAAGTATAATGTATACCACTGTAACCTGATGGTCACGGGTTCGAGGCCGTGTCTCAATTATATGAAACAGTTGGCAGTTTCTTACGGAGGTTGGTGCACCCAAGTACTGGTTAACCGCTGGAGCCTGCCCAGGAAAGGTGTTGTTAGGTAAACTGCCCGCCGGCGATATAGCACAAAATGGTGCTGATGCAGGCGTAAAACCCGAAATATAACATAACAATAATGTAAACTTCAGGTAGGATCCATTGGCTTTACTAATATTTCTTTGTCTAATAATTGTGGAAGTCATGATAGCGCGTTCACTTCAGGTGTGAAAGGTCCGGAGTTTGAGCCCCACTGGAGCTGTTACGATTGTGCCCTTAGGCAAGGCATTTAAATTCCACGTTGCATTCTCTCTCATTCATGGCGATGGATTCCATCAGGAATGAGGTATCGAAGTTGAAAGAACTTGTTTTGCAATAGAGCTAAAATAAATTTATATAGACTAATAATGGAAATGTTAGAAACAATTGTAGAAATCCTATGAGCAGCCCTGTGGGAATACAGTCAAACCTGTGTTAAGCAGCCAGCCAAGGGAAACACAAAGTGGCTGGTTAGCGCAGGTAGTGGCTTAATAGTAATCTGAAAGCTGGATGCTTAATGTATGTTGGCTGCTTAATAGAGGTGACCACATACACATGTTTGACTGTATAATAGAGGTGACCACTAACACAGGTTTGACTGTATAATAGAGGTGACCACTAACACGTCCACATACACAGGTTTGACTGTATAATAGAGGTGACCACTAACACGACCACACACACAGGTTTGACTGTATAATAGAGGTGACCACTAACACGGGTTTGACTGTATAATAGAGGTGACCACTAATGCAGGTTTGACTGTATAATAGAGGTGACCACTAACACAGGTTTGACTGTATAATAGAGGTGTCCACTAACACAGGTTTGACTGTACAATAGAGGTGTCCACTAACACAGGTTTGACTGTATAACAGAGGTGACCACATACACAGGTTTGACTGTATAATAGAGGTGACCACTAACACAGGTTTGACTGTACAATAGAGGTGTCCACTAACACAGGTTTGACTGTACAATAGAGGTGTCCACTAACACAGGTTTGACTGTATAACAGAGGTGACCACATACACAGGTTTGACTGTATAATAGAGGTGACCACTAACACAGGTTTGACTGTATAATAGAGGTGACCACTAACACGACCACATACACAGGTTTGACTGTATAACAGAGGTGACCACTAACACAGGTTTGACTGTATAATAGAGGTGACCACTAACACAGGTTTGACTGTATAATAGAGGTGACCACATACACAGGTTTGACTGTATAATAGAGGTGACCACTAACACAGGTTTGACTGTATAATAGAGGTGACCACTAACACAGGTTTGACTGTATAATAGAGGTGTCCACTAACACAGGTTTGACTGTATAATAGAGGTGACCACATACACAGGTTTGACTGTATAATAGAGGTGACCACTAACACAGGTTTGACTGTATAATAGAGGTGACCACATACACAGGTTTGACTGTATAATAGAGGTGATCACTAACACAGGTTTGACTGTATAATAGAGGTGACCACATACACAGGTTTGACTGTAGTCTCGTAACCTGTAATGCAGTTTTATGCAGTGATGACAAAACGCTTAGTTCATAAATGAAATCCAAAATGAGAAATTTCCTTCTCTGTTGCAGGTATGGAAACAGGGGTCACAACCAACCCTGTACGTACTGTGGATCGCTCCGTTGCTACATTACTACACAGAACCATGGCTTTGCTGTGGATGCTTCCAATCTACCCGAGGGGTGGTCAGAGTTGTTTACAAATGCCAATGATGACACCAATGAAGGGATCGTACATAACACAAAACCTGTATTTAGGTACGATTACAAGGGTCAGACGGGGATCAAACCTGCGATCCCTGGATTCCCAGTCATTTTGTTAACCACTTTATTACGTTACCCGTCTGTCAAACTTCTATGTATTCATGCATTGATTTGATTTCTTAACATACCGCTGGTCTTGACATACCGAGGCATTTTTCAGAACGAGGTAAAATAACGCCACCTGTCATTCGTTCCATTGGATCAATGTTGACCCAGAAAGGTGTTGATAACAAGAAATCATAAACTGTCAATGTAAGTGGTGAGTAAACTACTGATGAAAGATGTTTACCTGAATATCAAGTTCTATGTAAAATTACCCCACCCCTTTATCTGAAAAAAATGCTACAAATGTCCATAATATATATATTGTTCCTTCCAACTTTTGTAAAATGGTGGTCTGCTATCTGGTATTTATGAATGAAACTGTTTTGATCATGTGTTTAGGTTACTACATACTTCTTGTATTTCCAAATATGGGTATAATATAAGATCCGAGTCATGCTTTTTCTACTGAATGATTATTTTTCCCCACAAATTTAGTATTTTGTATTAAAAACAAGTTGATGTTCATATCTCTGGAATGTTCTCCCGTGATGTACATCTATTCATATGTGGGGATATAGCCAGATACCCGCATTTTATTATTCATACAGAGTAGGCCCATCGTGGGCCTAAAGCTATTTGTTGTTTTCTTGTGGGAGATTAAAAAGATATTCATGTTTTATGTTAAAAATGATAAATTTACTGCTAGACTTACTATTATACAGATTAAGATCTCAAATATTCACATAATTTTATTATGACTACCTTTGTACAAACATCCAAATCAGGGCCTCGGCCATTTGCCACGGTATACTCGGAACTACCTATTACATAACTGCTGACACGATGGCGGCAACAACATGATAAACACAAGTGATTCCCAATAGTAATTCTTCTTTGTGTATTTGTAATGTTGAAGTGGAGACGTCATAGGATGAAGCAAAATGAGTTTTAAATTCAGGTACATAATAGTATATCTGTATTTTGGATTTGAATAGCTAGTACCGCGATATACCCATAATGCATCCTACATTGAAAGAAAGGCTGTTACCCAGTTTATATTGGGCGAATGTTCCAGACCACTGACTTCAGTGTTACACAGTTTATGTTGGGCGAATGTTCCAGGCCACTGACATCTGTGTTACACAGTTTATGTTGGGCGAATGTTCCAGGCCACTGACTTCAGTGTTACATTCCCATGTACAATTTCACCCTGAGCACACGGCGTGGCCTCGTGACCTGGAACATTTGTATGACATATTTTATTGTTCACTGTTTATTTCATTCCAGTGTACAATTTCACCCAGAGTACACGGCGGGGCCTCGTGACCTGGAACATTTGTATGACATATTTTATTGTTCACTGTTTATTTCATTCCAGTGTACAATTTCACCCAGAGTACACGGCGGGGCCTCGTGACCTGGAACATTTGTATGACATATTTTATTGTTCACTGTTTATTTCATTCCAGTGTACAATTTCACCCAGAGTACACGGCGGGGCCTCGTGACCTGGAACATTTGTATGACATATTTTATTGTTCACTGTTTATTTCATTCCAGTGTACAATTTCACCCAGAGTACACGGCGGGGCCTCGTGACCTGGAACATTTGTATGACATATTTTATTGTTCACTGTTTATTTCATTCCAGTGTACAATTTCACCCAGAGTACACGGCGGGGCCTCGTGACCTGGAACATTTGTTTGACGTGTTTCTCGACCAAGTTAGGGCTAACAAACAAATGAGATACAGGTAATTCAAACTGAATTTCACTTACAACCATGTTAAACTTCATGTTCATTCATTGGAGCCCAAGTGATACGCAGTCAACCCTGTCTTAAGCAGCCAGCCAAGGGAAACACATGTGGCTGCTTAATAGAGGTCAAATGTATAATAAAACAACATATTGCTGCTTAATACAGGTTGACTGCTTATTGAAGGTGACCACTAAAACAGGTTTGACTGCATATCATATTTGACAAGTTTGAGTTTGAAGAAGAAATAATGAAAAACATATTCTATCTCTCTGCATACATGCATTCAAATGACCACTCTGCATACATATATTCAAATGACCACTCTGCATACATGCATTCAAATGACCACTCTGCATACATATATTCAAATGACCACTCTGCATACATGCATTCAAATGACCACTCTGCATACATGCATTCAAATGACCACTCTGCATACATGCATTCAAATGACCACTCTGCATACATGCATTCAAATGACCACTCTGCATACATGCATTCAAATGACCACTCTGCATACATATATTCAAATGACCACTCTGCATACGTGCATTCAAATGACCACTCTGCATACATGCATTCAAATGACCACTCTGCATACATGCATTCAAATGACCACTCTGCATACGTGCATTCAAATGACCACTCTGCATACATGCATTCAAATGACCACTCTGCATACATTTAATATGCCAAGAACATAGTCTGAATGAATCTAGTAATTAGTTGACAGTGGCCGAGTGTTTAAAGTCGTTTACTTCAAGTCCCTTGCCCCTTACTGTTGTAGGTTCGATTGATATTTGGGTGTCAAATTCTTTCATGTGTGGAAGCTATCCAGCTGACTTGTGGAATGGTCAGTGGTTCCACCTGTCCATGCTTTGAACAATGTTTGGGGATGCACTCGGAGTCTACCTCCTCCAATAACAGCTGAAGAGTCTACCTCCTCCAACAACAGCTGAAGAGTCTACCTCCTACAATAACAGCTGAAGAGTCTACCTCCTCCAATAACAGCTGAAGAGTCTACCTCCTCCAATAACAGCTGAAGAGTCTACCTCCTCCAATAACAGCTGAAGAGTCTACCTCCTCCAATAACAGCTGAAGAGTCTACCTCCTCCAATAACAGCTGCAGAGTCTACCTCCTCCAATAACAGCTGAAGAGTCTACCTCCTCCAATAACAGCTGAAGAGTTGCTATATGACCATATATGAACAATCAAAACCAAACCAACTACTTTGTTTATGTAAAGAACACGATATAACTGATCAAAAACTCTTAATTTGAACTTGTCTACCAATCAGAAATATTTTAATTACATGTCATTCGGTATTCTAGTCTATAAATAGATTGTATGTTTTCAAAAGGTTCCTCTGTTGGATATGATATGCAGTCTAAACTTGGAATATAAAGTTGATATTTTTTAGAGTTGATCAAAATAAAGAGTATATTTGTTTGTTTCGGTGTATGATCAAATTATTGTTGACCAAATGACCATTGAAAGCATTATTATCATGAGTGGTGCTGGTGCTATCCACGAGTGATATAATAGCTTTCTATGTTCATAAGTGAAATATTATACCATCATTCACTTAAACAAACAAATTTTATTTTAGGGTAGAAAGTGCTTTTGTAGAAAACGATGCAACCGTGTTCTAAATGGCACTAAAACATTGTGCTTAGACGACCATAAATGACGTTGTATAAAGTTTCAAAGTTCAAAGTTTATTTGTTTAAATCCAGAAGGTCTCAGACCCATGTGACATACATGTACATATAAACAAATATGGCGACAGCAAATCACTATATCATTATATCTAATTAATTATGCAACACTAAAGCAAATATTTATATGTGATAATATGTGATCATATAGAAGAAGAATGCTTTAATAACATATGCATGCCATGTTAACTTACTTTAGATGACTTCACTAACAGCTGTCTGAGAATGGTCGGGTCAACAACATTTCAACATGCAGTGGTTAGGTACCATAGGTACGAAGCAGTGAGAAATAAAGGTGTTATTTCGCTGCTTTCAACCAGTGGAATAACACATTTTCTTTCACTGATAAATTTCTATATTTCATTGGAAATCATAAACTACTGTTGTTTATTTATTTCTCTAATGGAATGTTTCAGCCCCACTGTTCAGGACAGATTACACAGCGTATTGAGGAGCTCAGTGACACTGTCGGAGATTGTTACCCAGAGACCTCGGAAGGTGCTACTTCTGGGCTCGGGCGGGCTCTCCATCGGCCAGGCGGGCGAGTTTGACTACTCAGGATCACAGGTATATATGTGGGAAGCGATAACGGTTGTTGTATGGTGTCTATGTGGAATAAATGTTCATCTATCTAGGTGGATAGTTAAGTTCTGGAAGTATGTTAAAGATGGAATGAAAAATGTTGTATTATGAAATACAGTCAAACCTGTCTTAAGGTGGCTGCTTGATAGATGTCATATGTATAATAAACTAGCATATTGGGAATCTTGAAACTGGCTGCTTAATACAGGTTGGTTGCTTAATAGAGGTGACCACTAACACAGGTTTCACTGTATATGTTTGCAGTTTGAATGAAAACGTGTGTAATACAGTCAAACATGTGTTAGTGGTTACCTCTATTTAGCAGCCAACCTGTATAAAGCAGCCAGTTTCCAGATTCCCAATATGTTGCTTTATTATACATTTACCATTTATTAAGCAGACACTTTCTGTGATTCTCTTGGCTGGCTGGTTTAGACAGGTTTGACTGCATATGGATAAATAGTGATTAAGGGTGATTTTGGTAGTATTTTATGTACAACTGCTGTGCTCACACAAGGGAGATAGTGAACCCTTCACCTAGAGGACAGAAAATGAACATGCGTATATTATGGATATTCACACAGCTAATGCGGCAGTAAACAGTAATTTACATTATATCTCGGAAACTTCTGTTAAGTCGTCGTTTTTCGAAGACATTTAAGTTGGGACGAGTAAAGAAAGATGCCGATGCGGTTTCCTGAATGTGTCGCGAGCAAGACCTATGTCCGCTGCTCAAAGTACAAGGTAACGCATAGAGGTCAAATGGTTCAATAATAATAATGAAACCCAGAGCACATAAGATCCAGCTCCGTTGGCTTAAAGGTCAAAGTCACACTTGGAGGTCAAAACGATGAAAAGATCTTTTTGAGAGCAAGCATATGGAACAATACTGTGACGTGTCATGGTGATGTGTCATGGAAATCCCGGAATGTGACAATGGCCGTCCCTACCTATGGAAACCCCAGAATGTGACAATGGCTGTCTCTATGGAAACCCTGGAATGTGAAATGGCTGTCCCTATGGACACCCTGGAATGTGAAATGGCAGTCCCTATGGAAACCCCGGAATGTGACAATGGCCGTCTCTATGGAAACCCTGGAATGTGAAATGGCTGTCCCTATGGAAACCCTGGAATGTGAAATGGCCATCCCTATGGAAACACCGGAATGTGACGATGGCCGTACCTATGGAAACCCCAGAATGTGACAATGGCTGTCCCTATGGAAACCCCAGAATGTGACACTGGCCGTCCCTATGGAAACCCCGGAATGTGACAATGGCCGTCCCTATGGAAACCCCGGAATGTGACAATGGCCGTCCCTATGGAAACCCCGGAATGTGACAATGGCCTTCCCTATGGAAACCCCGAAATGTGACAATGGCCGTCCCTAAGGAAACCCTGGAATGTGAAATGGCTGTCCCTATGGAAACCCCAGAATGTGACAATGGCTGTCTCTATGGAAACCATGGAATGTGACACTGGCCGTCCCTATGGAAACCCCGGAATATGACAATGGCCGTCCCTATGGAAACCCCGGAATGTGACCATGGCCTTCCCTATGGAAACCCCGGAATGTGACCATGGTCTTCCCTATGGAAACCCCGGAATGTGACAATGGCCGTCCCTATGGAAACCCTGGAATGTGAAATGGCTGTCCCTATGGAAACCCTGGAATGTGACCATGGCCTTCCCTATGGAAACCCGGAATGTGACCATGGCCTTCCCTATGGAAACCCCGGAATGTGACCATGGCCTTCCCTATGGAAACCCCGGAATGTGACAATGGCTGTCCCTATGGAAACCCTGGAATGTGACCATGGCCTTCCCTATGGAAACCCCAGAATGTGACAATGGCCATCCCTATGGAAACCCCAGAATGTGACAATGGCCGTTCCTATGGAAACCCTGGAATGTGAAATGGCTGTCCCTATGGAAACCCTGGAATGTGAAATGGCCGTCCCTATGGAAACACCGGAATGTGACGATGGCCGTCCCTATGGAAACCCCAGAATGTGACAATGGCCGTCCCTATGGAAACCCCGGAATGTGACAATGGCCGTCCCTATGGAAACCCCGCAATGTGACCATGGCCGTCCCTATGGAAACCCCGAAATGTTACAATGGCTGTCCCTATGGAAACCCTGGAATGTGACCATGGCCTTCCCTATGGAAACCCCGGAATGTGACAATGGCCGTCCCTATGGAAACCCCAGAATGTGACAATGGCTGTCTCTATGGAAACCCCGGAATGTGACAATGGCCATCCCTATGGAAACCCTAGAATGTGAAATGGCTGTCCCTATGGAAACCCCGGAAAGTGACCATGGCATTCCCTATGGAAACCCTGGAATGTGACAATGGCCGTCCATCCCTATCTCTAGCTTCTTGTGTTTGCAGGCAATCAAAGCACTGAGAGAGGAGGGCATTCAGACAGTGCTGATCAACGCAAACATAGCCACCGTGCAGACGTCTAAAGGAATGGCGGAGAAAACCTACTTCCTACCAGTTACACTAGACTATGTGTCACAGGTAGGTAACCATGGCCACCTGCCAACCACATACCATGCTTAGTGGTCTGTAAGGCACTGACTCGGTACTACATGCCTCTCAGCACAGCGGTAGGTAACCATGGCCACCTGCCAACCACAGCCCATGCTTAGTGGTCTGTAAGGCACTGACTCGGTACTACATGCCTCTCAGCACAGCGGTAGGTAACCATGGCCACCTGCCAACCACAGCCCATGCTTTGTGGTCTGTAAGGCATTGCCTCGGTACTACATGCCTCTCACCACAGCGGTAGGTAACCATGGCCACCTGCCAACCACAGCCCATGCTTAGTGGTCTGTAAGGCACTGACTCGGTACTACATGCCTCTCAGCACAGCGGTAGGTAACCATGGCCACCTGCCAACCACAGCCCATGCTTAGTGGTCTGTAAGGCACTGACTCGGTACTACATGCCTCTCAGCACAGCGGTTACGCACTGAAAACCATCTTGTTCTGAAGCATTGCTCGTATAAGCCTTCACCACAGCGGTAGGTAACCATGGCCACTGCCACACAGCCATGCTTATGGTCTGTAGGCACTGACTCGGTACTACATGCCTCTCAGCACAGCGGTAGGTAACCATGGCCACCTGCCAACCACAGCCCATGCTTAGTGGTCTGTAAGGCACTGACTCGGTACTACATGCCTCTCAGCACAGCGGTTTTACTGCGAGTCCTGCTTGGGATCAAACAAACAAATACAAATAACGCAAACAATACTCTCCAAGCAAACGCGTATCCAAATATATATAATCCAAACACACATACTGCAACGAGACACAATAATAAAACAAGGAATCATAGGTAACAAACAGCATATACCAAACATATACCAAACATATACCAAACATATACCAAACATACCAAGCATATATCAAACAGCATATACCAAGCATATACCAAACACATACCAAGCATATACCAACATATACCAAGCATATACCAAGCATATACCAAACATATACCAAGCATATACCAAACATATCAAGCATATATCAAACAGCATATACCAAACATATACCAAACATATACCAAACATACCAAGCATATATCAAACAGCATATACCAAACATATACCAAACATATACCAAGCATATACCAAACATATACCAAACATATACCAAACATATACCAAACATATACGAAGCATATACCAAACATATACCAAACATATACCAAACATACCAATCATATATCAAACAGCATATACCAAACATATACCAAACATACCAAGCATATATCAAACAGCATATACCAAACATATACTAAACATATACCAAGCATATATCAAACAGCATATATCAAACATATACCAAACATACCAAGCATATATCAAACAGCATATACCAAACATATACCAAACATACCAAACATATATGAAGCATATACCAAGCATATACCAAACATATACCACACATACCAATCATATATCAAACAGCATATACCAAACATATACCAAACATACCAAGCATATATCAAACAGCATATACCAAACATATACCAAACATATACCAAACATATACCAAGCATATACCAAACACATACCAAGCATATACCAAACACATACCAAGCATATACCAAACAGCATATACCAAACATATACCAAACATATACCAAACATATACCAAGCATATACCAAACATATACCAAACAGCTTATACCAAACAGCATATACCAAACATATACCAAACATACCAAACAGCATACACCAAACAGCATATACCAAACATATACCAAGCATACACCAAACATATACCAAGCATATACGAATCATATACCAAGCATATACCAAACATATACCAAACATATACCAAGCATATACCAAACATATACCAAACATATACCAAACATACCAAGCACATACCAAGCACATACCAAACATATACCAAGCATATACCAAACATATACCAAGCATATACCAAGCATATACCAATCATATACCAAACATATACCAAGCATATACCAAGCATATACCAAGCATATACCAAGCATATACCAAGCACATACCAAGCACATACCAAACATATACCAAACATATACCAAGCATATACCAAACATACCAAACATATACCAAGCATATACCAAACATATACCAAGCATATACCAAGCATATACCAAGCACATACCAAGCATATACCAAGCACATACCAAGCATATACCAAACATACCAAACATATACCAAGCATATACCAAACATATACCAAACATATACCAAGCATATACCAAGCACATACCAAGCACATACCAAACATATACCAAACATATACCAAGCATATACCAAGCATATACCAATCATATACCAAGCATATACCAAGCATATACCAAACATATACCAAGCATATACCAAACATACCAAACATATACCACGCATATACCAAGCATATACCAAACATATACCAAGCATATACCAAACATATACCAAGCATATACGAAACATATACCAAACATACCAAGCAGCATATACCACCAAACATATACCAAACATATACCAAGCATACCAAGCAGCATATACCACCAAACATATACCAAGCATACCAAGCAGCATATACCACCAAACATATACCAAACATATACCAAGCATACCAAGCAGCATATACCACCAAACATATACCAAGCATATACCAAGCATACCAAGCAGCATATACCACCAAACATATACCAAACATATACCAAGCATACCAAGCAGCATATACCACCAAACATATACCAAACATATACCAAGCATACCAAGCAGCATATACCACCAAACATATACCAAACATATACCAAGCATACCAAGCAGCATATACCACCAAACATATACCAAGCATACCAAGCAGCATATACCACCAAGCATATACCAAGCATACCAAGCAGCATATACCACCAAACATATACCAAGCAGCATATACCACCAAACATATACCAAGCATATACCAAGCAGATACATAGCAGAAGGTACAGATACTTGGAAGGCTTGTGATAGTAAACAAACTTAGATGTACTATGGGCATGCATACCCTTTTGTGATAGTAAACAAACTTAGATGTACTATGGGCATGCATACCCTTTTGTGATAGTAAACAAACTTAGATGTACTATGGGCATGCATACCCTTTTGTGATAGTAAACAAACTTAGATGTACTATGGGCATGCATACCCTTTTGTGATAGTAAACAAACTTAGATGTACTATGGGCATGCATACCCTTTTGTGATAGTAAACAAACTTAGATGTACTATGGGCATGCATACCCTTTTGTGATATTAAACAAACTTAGAGGTACTAATGGCATGCATAACCTTTTGTGATATTAAACAAACTTAGATGTACTATGGGCATGCCTTCCCTTTTGTGATATTAAGCAAACGTATATGTACTATGGGCATGCATAACCTTTTGTGATATTAAACAAACTTAGAGCTCCAGCATTATTATAGCTTAGAAGGCAAGTTGTTGCAATTGTTATAAACTTGTTCTCAAGCTCAAGTGATACAATTGGTTGTGTCTGAGATTTGCTCTTGACTCAACCAATCAGAGAATATGGAGAAAATGTTTTATGACTTCTGAGCCAGAGGTTATAAAACTTTTCTCAGATCTCAATCTGATTGGTTGAGTCTGAGATATACACTCAGCTGAACCAATCAGAAGCTTGAGACTAGTAGAAGATTGGAGAACAGTTTTATAACCGTGGGACCAGATCCATGTATATACATGTATGATAGAGAAATTGTTTCTTCAAATGTTCAACCTATTAATGATATGTTTAGGTTATTCAGAATGAACGTCCTGATGGTATACTGTTAACATTTGGTGGTCAAACTGCCTTGAATTGTGGCATACAGCTGACCAATGCGGGAATATTGGACAAGTACAATGTTAGAGTCCTGGGAACACAGGTCAAGTCCATACAGTGGACCGAGGACAGGGAAATATTCGCCGAGAAAATGTCGGAGATAAACGAGCATGTAGCGCCGAGCGAGGCTGCTTATAATGTGGAACAAGTGAGTACTGCATCTTGAGTTCTAGGTAATTATCCGAGAAAAATAAGCATATAGCACCGATCAATAGTGCTAGCAGCACAGGACAGGTGAACACAACATCAGAGTCCAGGTAAAATGCCACCTCCAGTTCCAGTATTTATTAACTTGGCTGCTGTTGCATAAGCTGAGTTATTGTCCTTATTCTGACAGCATGTGACGCATGGCGTCCGTCTGTGTAATGTTAGTTTCTGTCTGTGTAATGTTAGTTTCTGTCTGTGTAATGTTAGTTTCTGTCTGTGTAATGTTAGTTACTGTCTGTGTAATGTTAGTTACTGTCTGTGTAATGTTAGTTTCTCTCTGTGTAATGTTAGTTTCTCTCTGTGTAATGTTAGTTTCTGTCTGTGTAATGTTAGTTTCTCTCTGTGTAATGTTAGTTTCTGTATGTGTAATGTTAGTTTCTGTCTGTGTAATGTTAGTTTCTGTCTGTGTAATGTTAGTTTCTGTCTGTGTAATGTTAGTTTCTCTCTGTGTAATGTTAGTTTCTCTCTGTGTAATGTTAGTTTCTCTCTGCGTAAGGTTAGTTTCTCTCTGTGTAATGTTAGCGTCTGTCTGTGTAATGTTAGTTTCTCTCTGTGTAATGTTAGCGTCTGTCTGTGTAATGTTAGTTTCTCTCTGTGTAATGTTAGCGTCTGTCTGTGTAATGTTAGTTTCTCTCTGTGTAATGTTAGCGTCTGTCTGTGTAATGTTAGTTTCTGTCTGTGTAATGTTAGTTTCTGTCTGTGTAATGTTAGTTTCTGTCTGTGTAATGTTAGTTTCTGTCTGTGTAATGTTAGTTTCTCTCTGTGTAATGTTAGTTTCTGTCTGTGTAATGTTAGTTTCTCTCTGTGTAATGTTAGTTTCTGTCTGTGTAATGTTAGTTTCTGTCTGTGTAATGTTAGTTTCTGTCTGCGTAATGTTAGTTTCTGTCTGTGTAATGTTAGTTTCTGTCTGTAATGTTAGTTTCTGTCTGTGTAATGTTAGTTTCTGTCTGTGTAATGTTAGTTTCTGTCTGTGTAAAGTTAGTTTCTGTCTGGTTTCTGTCTGTGTAATGTTAGTTTCTCTCTGTGTAATGTTAGTTTCTGTCTGTGTAATGTTAGTTTCTGTCTGTGTAATGTTAGTTTCTGTGTAATGTTAGTTTCTGTCTGTGTAATGTTAGTTTCTCTCTGTGTAATGTTAGTTTCTGTCTGTGTAATGTTAGTTTCTGTCTGTGTAATGTTAGTTTCTGTCTGTGTAATGTTAGTTTCTGTCTGTGTAATGTTAGTTTCTGTCTGTGTAATGTTAGTTTCTGTCTGTGTAATGTTAGTTTCTGTCTGTGTAAAGTTAGTTTCTGTCTGGTTTCTGTCTGTGTAATGTTAGTTTCTGTCTGTGTAATGTTAGTTTCTGTCTGTGTAATGTTAGTTTCTGTCTGTGTAATGTTAGTTTCTGTCTGTGTAATGTTAATTTCTGTCTGTGTAATGTTAGTTTCTGTCTGTGTAATGTTAGTTTCTGTCTGTGTAAAGTTAGTTTCTGTTTGGTTTCTGTCTGTGTAATGTTTGTTTCTGTCTGTGTAATGTTAGTTTCTGTCTGTGTAATGTTAGTTTCTGTCTGTGTAATGTTAGTTTCTGTCTGTGTAATGTTAGTTTCTGTCTGTGTAATGTTAGTTTCTGTCTGTGTAATGTTAGTTTCTGTCTGTGTAATGTTAGTTTCTGTCTGGTTTCTGTCTGTGTAATGTTAGTTTCTCTCTGTGTAATGTTAGTTTCTCTCTGTGTAATGTTAGTTTCTGTCTGTGTAATGTTAGTTTCTGTCTGTGTAATGTTAGTTTCTGTCTGTGTAATGTTAGTTTCTGTCTGTGTAATGTTAGTTCTGTCTGTGTAATGTTAGTTTCTCTCTGTGTAATGTTAGTTTCTCTCTGTGTAATGTTAGTTTCTGTCTGTGTAATGTTAGTTTCTGTCTGTGTAATGTTAGTTTCTCTCTGTGTAATGTTAGTTTCTGTCTGTGTAATGTTAGTTTCTCTCTGTGTAATGTTAGTTTCTGTCTGTGTAATGTTAGTTTCTCTCTGTGTAATGTTAGTTTCTGTCTGTGTAATGTTAGTTTCTCTCTGTGTAATGTTAGTTTCTGTCTGTGTAATGTTAGTTTCTCTCTGTGTAATGTTAGTTTCTGTCTGTGTAATGTTAGTTTCTCTCTGTGTAATGTTAGTTTCTGTCTGTGTAATGTTAGTTTCTCTCTGTGTAATGTTAGTTTCTGTCTGTGTAATGTTAGTTTCTCTCTGTGTAATGTTAGTTTCTGTCTGTGTAATGTTAGTTTCTCTCTGTGTAATGTTAGTTTCTGTCTGTGTAATGTTAGTTTCTCTCTGTGTAATGTTAGTTTCTGTCTGTGTAATGTTAGTTTCTCTCTGTGTAATGTTAGTTTCTGTCTGTGTAATGTTAGTTTCTCTCTGCTTAATGTTAGTTTATACAAATTTAGTTAAGCTCGATTGCGAAACAAGTTCCTACAACTTATTTTAATTACTCTCGAGACCTCATTCCTGATGGAATCCATCGCCACTAGGGGGAGAGAATAGACAATGTGGAATTTAAATAAAAAATGTCTTGCCTAAGGGCACAATCGCAATGTAATGGCTACAGCTGGGCGCAACTATGGGCTTTTCACACCTGAAGTGTACGGTATACCACTGTGCTATCATGACTTCCACATGTTTAATGTTGGCAATAATTTGTCATATGTTCACAGATATGGCTGATATTTTACGCTCCTAGTCACTAGTGTCCTGCATTAATTGAAAAATTTCAAGGTCAAGTAATTGTCAGCCGACTGATTAGGTAGCTAGCTGGCAGCTCATCGACAGATTAGGTAACTAGCTGGCAGCTCCATCAACTGATTAGGTAACTAGCTGGCAGCTCATCAACTGATTAGGTAACTAGCTGGCAGCTCATCAACAGATTAGGTAACTAGCTGGCAGCTCAACAACTGATTAGGTAGCTAGCTGGCAGCTCATCAACTGATTAGGTAACTAGCTGGCAGCTCATCAACTGATTAGGTAACTAGCTGGCAGCTCATCAACTGATTAGGTAGCTAGCTGGCAGCTCATCAACAGATTAGGTAACTAGCTGGCAGCTCAACAACAGATTAGGTAGCTAGCTGGCAGCTCATCAACTGATTAGGTAACTAGCTGGCAGCTCAACAACAGATTAGGTAACTAGCTGGCAGCTCATCAACTGATTAGGTAGCTAGCAGGCAGCTCATCAACAGATTAGGTAACTAGCTGGCAGCTCAACAACTGATTAGGTAACTAGCTGGCAGCTCATCAACTGATTAGGTAGCTAGCAGGCAGCTCATCAACAGATTAGGTAACTAGCTGGCAGCTCATCAACTGATTAGGTAGCTAGCAGGCAGCTCATCAACAGATTAGGTAACTAGCTGGCAGCTCCATCAACAGATTAGGTAGCTAACTGGCAGCTCCATCAACGGATTAGGTAGCTAACTGGCAGCTCCATCAACGGATTAGGTAGCTAGCTGGCAGCTCCATCAACGGATTAGGTAGCTAACTGGCAGCTCCATCAACGGATTAGGTAGCTAGCTGGCAGCTCCATCAACTGATTAGGTAGCTAGCTGGCAGCTCCATCAACGGATTAGGTAGCTAACTGGCAGCTCCATCAACGGATTAGGTAGCTAGCTGGCAGCTCCATCAACGGATTAGGTAACTATCTGGCAGCTCATCAACTGATTAGGTAGCTAGCAGGCAGCTCATCAACCGATTAGGTAACTAGCTGGCAGCTCATCAACTGATTAGGTATCTAGCAGGCAGCTCATCAACAGATTAGGTAGCTAGCTGGCAGCTCCATCAACAGATTAGATAGCTAGCTGGCAGCTCCATCAACGGATTAGGTAACTAGCTGGCAGCTCCATCAACGGATTAGGTAGCTAGCTGGCAGCTCCATCAACGGATTAGGTAGCTAGCTGGCAGCTCCATCAACGGATTAGGTAGCTAGCTGGCAGCTCCATCAACGGATTAGGTAGCTAGCTGGCAGCTCCATCAACGGATTAGGTAGCTAGCTGGCAGCTCCATCAATGGATTAGGTAGCTAGCTGGCAGCTCCATCAACGGATTAGATAACTAGCTGGCAGCTCCATCAACGGATTAGGTAACTAACTGGCAGCTCCATCAACTGATTAGGTAGCTAGCTGGCAGCTCCATCAACGGATTAGGTAACTAGCTGGCAGCTCCATCAACGGATTAGGTAACTAGCTGGCAGCTCCATCATCGGATTAGGTAGCTAGCTGGCAGCTCCATCAACAGATTAGGTAGCTAGCAGGCAGCTCATCAACAGATTAGGTAACTAGCTGGCAGCTCATCAACTGATTAGGTAGCTAGCAGGCAGCTCATCAACTGATTAGGTAACTAGCTGGCAGCTCCATCAACAGATTAGGTAGCTAGCAGGCAGCTCATCAACTGATTAGGTAACTAGCTGGCAGCTCATCAACTGATTAGGTAACTAGCTGGCAGCTCATCAACTGATTAGGTAGCTAGCTGGCAGCTCATCAACTGATTAGGTAGCTAGCTGGCAGCTCATCAACAGATTAGGTAGCTAGCTGGCAGCTCATCAACTGATTAGGTAGCTAACTAGAGGCTCATCAACGGATTAGGTAACTAGCTGGAGGCTAAATGTTCGTTATTTCAAATGGAAACCAGCGATGAAGGTTCTATTTTATAATGTTATTAATTAAGTGATTTCATGTGGCCTTGTTATTGAGAAGAAGCCAGTCATTTTGTTCTATATTTTGTTATTGTTCCTGTGAACTGTCAGTTTCTGAAATGTTAATAGCCATGCTCATGATGCATAATATAATATTCACTAACATTTTGAGCATCAGCTCACCTTCATCGTCGCTTATCACTCTCTGGTATTTGTAAAATTTAATTAAATGTAGATCTACTTTCTGTTTACTGCTTACCCAGCCAGACGATAGTTTACACTGTAGACGTGAGAAGTTCTGAACTGTGCGAATTACAAATGCTAGGCTTATCACAACTAAAATTTAATTAATTCTAAATAGCTATGACCAAATAAAGATTCTAACTAGCAAAGTAGCATGAAGAGTTATGTTTCCAAGATGTCGACTGCAAAAGAATTTCGCCAGGCAATCTCATACAGGCCGAGATCCAACAACCAATCAGATTTCGAAGTTTTCATACAGGCCTCGTAAATCCCATATTTGGCCATACTAGCTCCATATTGGCTCAGTTCAGCATCGATATTGACGAGTTAACACTCGTATTGGACTAGTTAACGCTCGTATTTGACTAGTTAACGCTCGTATTTGACTAGTCAACACTCGTATTGGACGAGTTAACACTCGTATTGGACTAGTTAACGCTCATATTGGACGAGTTAACACTCGTATTGGACTAGTTAACGCTCGTATTGGACTAGTTAACGCTCGTATTGGACTGGTTAACGCTCGTATTGGACTAGTTAACACTCGTATTGGACTAGTTAATGCTCGTATTGGACTAGTTAATGCTCGTATTGGACTAGTTAACACTCGTATTGGACTAGTTAACACTCGTATTGGACTAGTTAACACTCGTATTGGACTAGTTAACACTCGTATTGGACTAGTTAACACTCGTATTGGACTAGTTAACGCTCGTATTGGACTAGTTAACACTCATATTGGACTAGTTAACGCTCGTATTGGACTAGTTAACACTCGTATTGGACTAGTTAACACTCGTATTGGACTAGTTAACACTCGTATTGGACTAGTTAACACTCGTATTGGACTAGTTAACACTCGTATTGGACTAGTTAACACTCGTATTGGACTAGTTAACGCTCGTATTGGACTAGTTAACACTCGTATTGGACTAGTTAACAGTCGTATTGGACTAGTTAATGCTCGTATTGGACGAGCTAACACTCGTATTGGACTAGTTAACACTCGTATTGGAGGAGTTAACAGTCGTATTGGACTAGTTAACACTCGTATTGGACGAGTTAACACTCATATAGGACGAGTTAACACTCTTATTGGACTAGTTAACACTCATATTGAACTAGTTAACTCTCGTATTGGACGAGTTAACACTCGTATTGGACTAGTTAACACTTGTATTGGACTAGTTGACAGTCGTATTGGACTAGTTAACACAAGTATTGGACGAGTTAACACTCATATTGGACTAGTTAACACTCGTATTGGACTAGTTAACACTCGTATTGAACTAGTTAACACTCGTATTGAACTAATTAACGCTCGTATTGATCTAGTTAACACTCGTATTGAACTAGTTAACACTCGTATTGGACGAGTTAACACTATTATTGGACGAGTTAACACTCGTATTGAACTAGTTAACACTCGTATTGGACTAGTTAACACTAACACTCGTATTGGACTAGTTAACGCTCGTATTGAACTAGTTATCGCTCGTATTGAACTAGTTTACACTGGTATTGGACGAGTTAACACTTGTATTGGACGAGTTAACACTCGTATTGGACTAGTTGACACTCGTATTGAACTAGTTAACACTCGAATTGGACTAGTTAATGCTCGTATTGGATGAGTTAACACTCGTATTGAACTAGTTAACACTCGTATTGGACGAGTTAACGCTCGTATTGGACTAGTTAATGCTCATATTGGACTAGTTAACACTCGTATTGAACTAGTTAACACTCGTATTAGACGAGTTAACACTCGTATTGGACGAGTTAACACTCGTATTGAACTAGTTAACGCTCGTATTGGACTAGTTAACGCTCGTATTGGACTAGTTAACGCTCGTATTGGACTAGTTAACGCTCGTATTGGACTAGTTAACGCTCGTATTGGACTAGTTAACACTCGTATTGGACGAGTTAACGCTCGTATTGGACTAGTTAACACTCGTATTGAACTAGTTAACACTCGTATTGAACTAGTTAACACTCGTATTGGACGAGTTAACACTCGTATTGGACGAGTTAACGCTCGTATTGAACTAGTTAACGCTCGTATTGGACTAGTTAACACTCGTATTGGACTAGTTAACACTCGTATTGAACTAGTTAACACTCTTATTGAACTAGTTAACACTCGTATTGGACGAGTTAACACTCGTATTGGACGAGTTAACACTCGTATTGAACTAGTTAATGCTCGTATTGGACTAGTTAACGCTCGTATTGGACGAGTTAACACTCGTATTGGACGAGTTAACACTCGTATTGGACTAGTTAACACTCGTATTGGACTAGTTGACACTCGTATTGAACTAGCAAATGACGTTAAGTAGCAGACAATATTCTATAATCGATTAATAATACTACATATGACTTTATTGCAATGACTTCATATAGTTAGCTCCATGCATTTATTGCTCCACTAAAGCAGCAGTGGGTGGGGGAGACATACGTTTCTTTCAAATACAATTTTTAGTTAGTTTTCTGTTTACTGAAATACTGACATTCACCTACCTTGCAGGCCGTGAAAGCAGCGGGCCGGATTGGCTACCCAGTATTGGTTCGAGCAGCATTCGCTCTAGGGGGGCTTGGTTCAGGATTCGCTGACAATGAGGAAGAACTGATCATCGTTGTGACAGCAGCATTTGCTCACACAAGCCAAGTGTTGGTTGATAAATCACTGAAAGGCTGGAAGGAAGTGGAATATGAAGTGATACGAGATGCATACGACAACTGTATTACTGTATGTATTATACACACGACAACTGTATTACTGTATGTATTATACACACGACAACTGTATTACTGCATGTATTATACACACAACAACTGTATTACTGTATGTTACTGTATGTATTATACACACGACAACTGTATTACTGTATGTATTATACATACGACAACTGTATTACTGTATGTATTATACACACGACAACTGTATTACTATATGTATTATACACACGACAACTGTATTACTGTATGTATTATACCTACGACAACTGTATTACTATATGTATTATACACACGACAACTGTATTACTGTATGTATTATACCTACGACAACTGTATTACTATATGTATTATACACATGACAACTGTATTACTGTATGTACTATACACACGACAACTGTATTACTGTATGTATTATACACTCGACAACTGTATTACTGCATGTATTATACACACGACAACTGTATTACTGTATGTATTATACACATGACAACTGTATTACTGTATGTACTATACACACGACAACTGTATTACTGTATGTATTATACACTCGACAACTGTATTACTGCATGTATTATACACACGACAACTGTATTACTGTATGTATTATACACATGACAACTGTATTACTGTATGTACTATACACACGACAACTGTATTACTGTATGTATTATACACTCGACAACTGTATTACTGCATGTATTATACACACGACAACTGTATTACTGTATGTATTATACACATGACAACTGTATTACTGTATGTACTATACACACGACAACTGTATTACTGTATGTATTATACACTCGACAACTGTATTACTGCATGTATTATACACACGACAACTGTATTACTGTATGTATTATACACATGACAACTGTATCAATGATACTCTATATGAATGGTGATAACATTTTACTGTTTGTACAGTGTATTGATATATGTATATTTTGTGCACAGTGTATTGATATATGTATATTTTGTGTACAGTGTATTGATATATGTATATTTTGTGCACATTGTATTGATATATGTATATTTTGTGTACAGTATATTGATATATGTATATTGTGTGTACAGTATATTGATATATGTATATTTTGTGTACAGTGTATTGATACATGTATTTTGTGTACAGTGTATTGATATATGTATATTTTGTGCACAGTGTATTGATATATGTATATTTTGGGCACAGTGTATTGATATATGTATATTTTGGGCACAGTGTATTGATACATGTATATTTTGTGTACAGTGTATTGATATATGTATATTTTGTGTACAGTGTATTGATATATGTATATTTTGTGTACAGTGTATTGATATATGTATATTTTGTGTACAGTATATTGATATATGTATATTTTGTGTACAGTGTATTGATACATGTATATTTTGGGCACAGTGTATTGATATATGTATATTTTGGGCACAGTGTATTGATATATGTATATTTTGGGCACAGTGTATTGATATATGTATATTTTGGGCACAGTGTATTGATACATGTATATTTTGTGTACAGTGTATTGATATATGTATATTTTGTGTACAGTATATTGATATATGTATATTTTGTGTACAGTGTATTGATATATGTATATTTTGGGCACAGTGTATTGATATATGTATATTTTGTGTACAGTATATTGATATATGTATATTTTGTGTACAGTGTATTGATACATGTATATTTTGTGGACAGTATTGATATATGTATATTTTGTGTACAATGTATTGATATATGTATATTTTGGGCACAGTGTATTGATATATGTATATTTTGGGCACAGTGTATTGATATATGTATATTTTGTGTACAGTGTATTGATATATGTATATTTTGTGTACAGTGTATTGATATATGTATATTTTGTGCAGTGTATTGATATAAGTATATTTTGTGTACAGCGTATTGATATATGTATATTTTGGGCACAGTGTATTGATATATGTATATTTTGTGTACAGTGTATTGATATATGTATATTTTGGGCACAGTGTATTGATATATGTATATTTTGTGTACAGTGTATTGATACATGTATATTTTGTGTTTATTAAACTGTTGTGTTGTATCTTACCCCTCCTATTTTATAGGTATGTAACATGGAGAATGTAGACCCGCTTGGCATACACACTGGGGAATCAATAGTGGTCGCCCCTAGCCAAACGCTCACCAACATGGAATACAACATCCTGCGCAGTACGGCCATCAAGGTGATCAAACACCTGCAGATCGTGGGAGAATGTAACATACAGTACGCCCTCAACCCGGAGTCCCAGGAGGTTTGTTATTGAGGCATTTTTAAAAAAAAAATTTACATTTATTTATCGTCGCTACCGGTTGCCCATATGAGCAACGCCTCTTGAAGATATTAGTCATTTTAGATTTTGGAGGATAGTGTGCAATGATACAGAGAGAGACCCATTCCAGAGTCTCCTCTTGTTCTTTTACGTGCACGGTGTAAAGCACCGACACGAGACCTCGGTTTAACGTCCCATCTGAAAGACTGTTAATTTTATTAGGGTCAGACGGGGGATCGAACCTGCGATCCCTGGATTACCAGTCCAGCGTGTTACCACTGGCCTACAGATCCGTCTGTGATTGAGGCATCATATGCTTAACTGCTTATAACACCACAGAAAATCACTCATCCCTAACATTTTTTCATGAAATGACAACATTTTCATGGGCAAAATCTCAATTTGACCAGCTATTTTCTTGACTCGCGTATCTTGCGTTTCAGGGTCATTTATTTCTTTTCTTCATGTCAAAAAATGAGCACACAGTTCCAAGTGACAATGATGTGAATTAGAAACAACTGCTGGGGCACAGTGGTGCATGTATGCTGAACTATACTGGGGCAACATAAAACCAAACTGGAACTCCAGCCAATTCTGTAATGTACGTTGGATTGTCATAGATAAATTGAGAGAACTTGGAAAAGCAGGACAAATATTTTATATGAAATTATCTGCCAATCTCTTCTAGCACGCCTAAACTATTTATTGGCTGTCTGATTAGTGCAGTGGTTAACACGCTCGCTTTTCACCAATGCAACCCAGGTACAATACTCGGACTGGAAAGTGTGTGAAATTGTTCGGTTGTCGCTAGATAAATAGCATCACTTGACTGGACTTTCACACCTGTCACCCCGACTGCTCTTGCACGCCTGTCACTCCGACTGGGCTTGCACGCCTGCCACTCCGACTGCTCTTGCACGCCTGTCACTCTGACTGGACTTGTATGCCTGTCACTCCGACTGGACTTTCACGCCTGTTACTCCGACTGGACTTGTATGCCTGTCACTCCGACTGGACTTTCACGCCTGTCACTCCGACTGGACTTGTATGCCTGTCACTCCGACTGGACTTTCACGCCTGTTACTCTGACTGGACTTGTATGCCTGTTACTCCGACTGCTCTTGCACGCCTGTCACTCCGACTGGACTTGTATGCCTGTCACTCTGACTGGACTTGTATGCCTGTCACTCCGACTGCTCTTGCACGCCTGTCACTCCGACTGGAC
The DNA here is from genome assembly GCA_014843695.1 of Archivesica marissinica. Lineage (NCBI taxonomy): Eukaryota > Metazoa > Mollusca > Bivalvia > Venerida > Vesicomyidae > Archivesica > Archivesica marissinica. The sequence goes on from CM026401.1 coordinate 30,879,472, forward strand.
TTGTATGCCTGTCACTCTGACTGGACTTGTATGCCTGTCACTCCGACTGCTCTTGCACGCCTGTCACTCCGACTGGACTTGTATGCCTGTCACTCTGACTGGACTTGCATGCCTGTCACTCTGACTGGACTTGCATGCCTGTCACTCCGACTGGACTTGTATGCCTGTCACTCCGACTGCTCTTGCACGCCTGTCACTCCGACTGGACTTGCACGCCTGTCACTCCGACTGCTCTTGCACGCCTGCCACTCCGACTGCTCTTGCACGCCTGTCACTCCGACTGCTCTTGCACGCCTGTCACTCCGACTGCTCTTGCACGCCTGTCACTCCGACTGCTCTTGCACGCCTGTCACTCCGACTGCTCTTGTACGCCTGTCACTCCAACTGGACTTGCACGCCTGTCACTCTGACTGCTCTTGCACGCCTGTCACTCCGACTGGACTTGTATGCCTGTCACTCTGACTGGACTTGTATGCCTGTCACTCTGACTGGACTTGCACGCCTGTCACTCCGACTGGACTTGCATGCCTGTCACTCCGACTGGACTTGATTTGGTCATAGTTGAATTGTATCTATAACTTATACAAATTTATTTTAGCTCGATTGCGAAACAAGTTCTTACAACTTATATTAATCACTCTCGAGACCTCATTCCTGATGGTATCCATCTCCACGAGGGAGAGAGAAGAGCCAATGTGGAAATCAAATTCCTTACCTAGGGGCACAATCGTAATGGCTACAGCTGGGCACAAACCCTCGGCCTTTCGCACCTGAAGCGAACCCGCTACCACAGCACTATCACTTCTTCCAACGTGTATCTGTATATGCTGGATGAAAGATACATAACTATGTTATGGTTTATGGTTAATCTTACAGTATTTCATCATAGAAGTGAATGCACGTCTATCAAGAAGTTCAGCACTGGCCAGCAAGGCTACAGGCTACCCTCTCGCATACATCGCTGCCAAACTCTCTCTCAATATGCCGCTTTCGGAACTGAAGAATTCCGTCACCAATTCTACAACAGCTTGCTTTGAGCCCAGTCTCGACTACTGTGTAGTGAAGATCCCAAGATGGGATTTGAGGAAATTTTCTCGAGTTTCATGTAAGGTAAGTGGCAAAAGTTGTTTCTAAGTTTCATGTAAGATATGTGGCTAACTCTGGAGTAGGGAAACGTTTCCCAAAGTTACATGTAAGATATGTGGCTAACTCTGGAGTAGGGAACCATTTCCCAAAGTTACATGTAAGATATGTGGCTAACTCTGGAGTAGGGAACTGTTTCCCAAAGTTACATGTATGGTTGTTAGCCAGCTCCTGTTTATGTAAGAGACATCCCTGAGTTACAGTCATGTACTGCTGTTGTTTATGTAAGAGATATCCTGAGTTACAGTCATGTACTGCTGTTGTTTATGTAAGAGATATCCTGAGTTACAGTCATGTACTGCTGTTGTTTATGTAAGAGATATCCTGAGTTACAGTCATGTACTACTGTTGTTTATGTAAGAGATATCCCCGAGTTACAGTCATGTACTGCTGTTGTTTATGTAAGAGATATCCCCGAGTTACAGTCATGTACTGCTGTTGTTTATGTAAGAGATATCCTGAGTTACAGTCATGTACTGCTGTTGTTTATGTAAGAGATATCCTGAGTTACAGTCATGTACTACTGTTGTTTATGTAAGAGATATCCTGAGTTACAGTCATGTACTGCTGTTGTTTATGTAAGAGATATCCTGAGTTACAGTCATGTACTGCTGTTGTTTATGTAAGAGATATCCTGAGTTACAGTCATGTACTGCTGTTGTTTATGTAAGAGATATCCCCGAGTTACAGTCATGTACTGCTGTTGTTTATGTAAGAGATATCCCCGAGTTACAGTCGTGTACTGCTGTTGTTTATGTAAGAGATATCCCCGAGTTACAGTCATGTACTGCTGTTGTTTATGTAAGAGATATCCCCGAGTTACAGTCATGTACTGCTGTTGTTTATGTAAGAGATATCCTTGAGTTACAGTCATGTACTGCTGTTGTTTATGTAAGAGATATCCTTGAGTTACAGTCATGTACTGCTGTTGTTTATGTAAGAGATATCCTGAGTTACAGTCATGTACTGCTGTTGTTTATGTAAGAGATATCCCCGAGTTACAGTCATGTACTGCTGTTGTTTATGTAAGAGATATCCCCGAGTTACAGTCATGTACTGCTGTTGTTTATGTAAGAGATATTCTGAGTTACAGTCATGTACTGCTGTTGTTTATGTAAGAGATATCCTGAGTTACAGTCATGTACTGCTGTTGTTTATGTAAGAGATATCCTGAGTTACAGTCATGTACTGCTGTTGTTTATGTAAGAGATATCCTGAGTTACAGTCATGTACTACTGTTGTTTATGTAAGAGATATCCCCGAGTTACAGTCATGTACTGCTGTTGTTTATGTAAGAGATATCCCTGAGTTACAGTCATGTACTGCTGTTGTTTATGTAAGAGATATCCCCGAGTTACAGTCATGTACTGCTGTTGTTTATGTAAGAGATATCCTTGAGTTACAGTCATGTACTGCTGTTGTTTATGTAAGAGATATCCCCGAGTTACAGTCATGTACTGCTGTTGTTTATGTAAGAGATATCCTGAGTTACAGTCATGTACTACTGTTGTTTATGTAAGAGATATCCTGAGTTACAGTCATGTACTGCTGTTGTTTATGTAAGAGATATCCCCGAGTTACAGTCATGTACTGCTGTTGTTTATGTAAGAGATATCCTGTTGTTGTTTTGTCCGAGTTACAGTCATGTACTGCTGTTGTTATGTAAGGACCGAGTGTGTTGTTCCGAGTTACAGTCATGTACTGCTGTTGTTTATGTAAGAGATATCCCCGAGTTACAGTCATGTACTGCTGTTGTTTATGTAAGAGATATCCCCGAGTTACAGTCATGTACTGCTGTTGTTTATGTAAGAGATATCCCCGAGTTACAGTCATGTACTGCTGTTGTTTATGTAAGAGATATCCCCGAGTTACAGTCATGTACTGCTGTTATTTATGTAAGAGATATCCCCGAGTTACAGTCATGTACTGCTGTTGTTTATGTAAGAGATATCCCCGAGTTACAGTCATGTACTGCTGTTGTTTATGTAAGAGATATCCTTGAGTTACAGTCATGTACTGCTTGACAAATGTAAAAAATATGATGTGAGGATGTTTTTTCCAAGTTACACGTCCTAAGGCCCGTCCGTCCGTGGCCAAGTGGTTTACGTTGTTGACTTCATATCAGTTGACCATCACTGCTGTAGGTTCGAATCCAACTAGTAGTGTCGAATTCTGTCATATGAGGGAGCTATTCAACTGACTTGCAGAAGATCGGTGGTTCTACCTGCCAGTGCTTGATATACTGCTCTAAGGGGCACCCAGGGTATTTCCTACACCAATAACAGCTGAAGAGAAAGATAAGATTAATGAAAGCACAGTCTAACTGGTTTCATTAACCTACAGTGCAACCCTGACCCTAATCGTTTGCTATTCTTTAAATTGTCATGTTTCGTATTATATATACATTTGTATTTAAAACGAATCGAGCAATAAAATATGATTAAAACTGTTAAACCCTTATAATTTCAATTTTGGTTTGGTTTAAACATATTTATTATTTTATGTACACAATTAATACAAGTGGATTGAAATGAAAGCTAAAAGCTTATTGGATTTCTCTCCACATAAATTTTAACATTGTTTGATATTTTGTTCCTATAAACAAAGAACAAATTACCGTTTTTAAATCTGCAATAAACAACGGGTAGAGCCGGTCTATTTTATGTCCGCCTCTATGGTCGAGTGGTTACGGTCGCTGACTTGTATACCACTGTAACCTATCATCACTTATGGTCACGGGTTCGAGCCCCGCTCAGGCTGTGTCTCATTTATATGAAAAAGTTGGCCGTTTCTTACGGAGGTTGGTACACCCAAGTACTGGTTAACCGCTGGAGCCTACCCAGGAAAGGTGTTGTTAAGTAAACTGCCCGCCGGCGATATAGCCCGAAATGGTGCTGATGCAGGCGTAAAACCCGAAATATAACATATAACCGGTCTATTTTATGGCTGTTGAATTTTGGTGCGCCGACAAAATAACACACATTTATTCGTTCGTAGCATTATATTGGGTCATGTTAGAATGGAAATAATATTTGTTGTTTATCGGAGAATAAGACACGGTTTGTCGTTCTGATGCGTAGGAATTGTGCGGTTAATTCCTATGCATCCATAGAATTCCAAACCGTGTTTTATTTAAGGAATGAATCCCGAATTAATAGTTGAGTGTGTTTAAAGTGTGTGGAGGTTGAAGGCATCCACGGTAACTTGCACACACAATGTAGTTCATACCCCAATGGAAACTATTAACTCGCGATTCATTACTTATATTTACATTAATTATTCTTTTCAATAAGACAAAGAAAGAAAAAAATTATCACACTTTCCAATTATCGTTTGGCGGAGATCTGGTATTTAGTTAATCCTTGGAACAGCGTAAACTGTAAGACACGCCTTTTCTCACGACGAAAGCTGCCTAACACAGCGAATGCGCATTCCCGTAACATCGAGTGCACATGTCAGCTGCATATCATTAGTTGGAAACCCATCGTAAAAAATTGTATACATCAGCATACATACATTCATGGAAGAAAATGCAATAACAATGTAAATATTCGCCAATAAACAACAGCAAAACAAACATTTCCAAAATAAAATTGTCAGTATCCTAAGTAAGACATTAAACCTAAATAAGACATTAAGCCCGAAATAAAACATTAAACCTAAATAAGACAATAAACCAAATAAAACATTAAACCTAAATAAGACATTAAACCTAAATAAGACATTAAACCTAAATAAGACATTAAACTTAAATAAGACATTATTACAGTACACAGTTGCTTTAATCAAAACAATTTATTTTCCTATTAAAACAGAAACAAAACCACCTATAAGATGGGCAGACATACCTGTAAAAACTCAAAGCACAAACACGTTTAGATGTCCGACTGATCTGTGGTATATTTGGCATTTCAGATCGGAAGCTCCATGAAGAGTGTCGGAGAGGTGATGGCTATAGGTCGTAAATTTGAGGAGGCGTTTCAGAAAGCTCTCCGAATGATGGATGAATCCCTGCTTGGATTTGATCCACAAAACTCAAATGCGTCGGAAACGGTAATTACTTTTTTAATCTGATAATTTGTTTGCTCCCTTGTTACAGTTCATTTATCAACGTAGCGTTATCTTAGGAAGTATCAACAGTTCAATTCAATTCATGTTTATTAGCACAATCAGCAAAATACAATTTGCTTATGACCAGCAAATACAATATGAATGATGGTGTATTGTTCCCAGGGCTCTACTTACACGCAACATGCGTCATAGAGAGTGATTGTATTTCTGTAGGTTGATGTTTGGTTACTTGGGGCAACTACCCTCTATATAGTCTGCTTGCGCATGGTTCACATGCTCGCTTCTCACCAATGAATCCTAGATTCGATCCTGGGACTGTCCGGTGGTCGTCAAATCAGTCATGTGAGTTGTCTCCAGGTACTTTGGTGTCCTCCAGCACTCGTATCCACCTCAACGAGAGTGTTTAAGTTTATACCCTATGCTTATTCTCATTGAAACAATTGAAGCACACTGACTGATGTCACAGTGATGGTGCATGCTGTACATAGATGTTTGTAAATGTCATAATGTCACAGTGTTTAATGTAGTTACGGGTGACTTGTCACATGGTTACAGTGTTTAATGTAGTTACGGGTGACTTGTCACATGGTTACAGTGTTTAATGTAGTTACGGGTGACTTGTCACATGGTTACAGTGTTTAATGTAGTTACGGGTGACTTGTCACATGGTTACAGTGTTTAATGTAGTTACGGGTGACTTGTCACATGGTTACAGTGTTTAATGTAGTTATGGGTGACTAGTCACATGGTCACAGTGTTTAATGTAGTTATGGCTGACTAGTCATATGGTTACAGTATTTAATGTAGTTATGGCTGACTAGTCATATGGTCACAGTGTTTAATGTAGTTACGGGTGACTTGTCACATGGTTACAGTGTTTAATGTAGTTATGGGTGACTAGTCACATGGTCACAGTGTTTAATGTAGTTATGGCTGACTAGTCATATGGTTACAGTGTTTAATGTAGTTATGGCTGACTAGTCATATGGTTACAGTGTTTAATGTAGTTATGGCTGACTAGTCATATGGTTACAGTGTTTAATGTAGTTATGACTGACTAGTCATATGGTTACAGTATTTAATGTAGTTATGGCTGACTAGTCATATGGTTACAGTGTTTAATGTAGTTATGGCTGACTAGTCATATGGTTACAGTGTTTAATGTAGTTATGGCTGACTAGTCATATGGTCACAGTGTTTAATGTAGTTATGGGTGTTATAAACACTCGGCCATCACCGCTGTAGTTTCCCACTGGGTGTGTCGATTTTTGTCATGTGAGAAAGCTATCCAGCTGGCTTGTGGAAGGTCGGTGATTTTACCCAGATACCCGCCCACATCTGAAATACTTCTTGTAAAGTGCACCTGGGGTCTTCCTCCACCATTAATAGCTGGTCAGTTGCCATGTATCCACCCGGATACCCGCCCAGATCTGAAATACTTCTCGGAAAGTGCACCTGTGGTCTTCCTCCACCATTAATAGCTGGTCAGTTGCCATGTAACCACCCGGATACCCGCCCAGATCTGAAATACTTCTCGGAAAGTGCACCTGGGGTCTTCCTCCACCATTAATAGCTGGTCAGTTGCCATGTAACCACCCGGATACCCGCCCAGATCTGAAATACTTCTCGTAAAGTGCACCTGGGGTCTTCCTCCACCATTAATAGCTGGTCAGTTGCCATGTAACCACCCGGATACCCGCCCAGATCTGAAATACTTCTCGTAAAGTGCACCTGGGGTCTTCCTCCACCATTAATAGCTGGTCAGTTGCCATGTAACCACCCGGATACCCGCCCAGATCTGAAATACTTCTCGGAAAGTGCACCTGGGGTCTTCCTCCACCATTAATAGCTTGTCAGTTGCCATGTAACCACCCGGATACCCGCCCAGATCTGAAATACTTCTCGTAAAGTGCACCTGGGGTCTTCCTCCACCATTAATAGCTGGTCAGTTGCCATGTAACCACCCGGATACCCGCCCAGATCTGAAATACTTCTCGTAAAGTGCACCTGGGGTCTTCCTCCACCATTAATAGCTGGTCAGTTGCCATGTAACCACCCGGATACCCCCCAGATCTGAAATACTTCTCGTAAAGTGCACCTGGGGTCTTCCTCCACCATTAATAGCTGGTCAGTTGCCATGTAACCACCCGGATACCCGCCCAGATCTGAAATACTTCTCGGAAAGTGCACCTGGGGTCTTCCTCCACCATTAATAGCTGGTCAGTTGCCATGTAACCACCCGGATACCCGCCCAGATCTGAAATACTTCTCGTAAAGTGCACCTGGGGTCTTCCTCCACCATTAATAGCTGGTCAGTTGCCATGTAACCACCCGGATACCCGCCCAGATCTGAAATACTTCTCGGAAAGTGCACCTGGGGTCTTCCTCCACCATTAATAGCTGGTCAGTTGCCATGTAACCACCCGGATACCCGCCCAGATCTGAAATACTTCTCGTAAAGTGCACCTGGGGTCTTCCTCCACCATTAATAGCTGGTCAGTTGCCATGTAACCACCCGGATACCCGCCCAGATCTGAAATACTTCTCGGAAAGTGCACCTGGGGTCTTCCTCCACCATTAATAGCTGTCAGTTGCCATGTAACCACCGAACCCCCAATCGAAAAATATGTTTCATTATTTAGCTCGATTGCGAAACAAGTTTTTATTGCTTATATTAATCACTCTCGAGACCTCATTCCTGATGGAATCCATCGCCACGAGGGAGAGAGAAGAGACATTGTAAGCGCCGCCTTGCCCAAGGACATAATGGTAATGGCACCAGCTGGGCTCGAACTCCGGGCCTTTCGCACATGAAGCGAAGCGCCACCACTGCGCTATCATGACTTCCACTTATGATTGCCCTCTGCTATATGCAATTCTCTGTTTCCAATCAATGGAATCTTATGAAAGTTAGAATAAATATGTATCACCATAGCTCTTGGTGCAATATTCATTGGGATTAGCCCTGAAAAAACAGCTTTTGATTTGTCGTTGAATAAAAATCTACAAATTTTTCCGTAACCAAATGGTGGAATTTTATGAAATTTAAAATTATTATGTATTAACATAGTGTGGGGTGTACGTTTACTTTTAGTTGGGCATGACCGAGTAACTTGTCCGGCCAGCTCCTGTTCAGTGTGGGGTGGAGGGGGTATCAATTCAGCGAATTTGCTTGTTAGTGAATGGTTGATTGAACTTAATGTTATTGTATGCAGGAATTAGAAGAACCTACAGACAAGAGGATACTTGTGTTGGCTGCTGCCCTACAGGCTGACTACAGCATAGACAAGTTGTACGCACTCACGAAAATAGACCGCTGGTTTCTACACAAGTTTAAAAACATCACCAATATCTACAAGAACCTTTATGAATACAAGGGAAAGGTAATATAATGTATAGTCGACATCATGCATTTGACCACATGCATTAAATGACCATCTTAAATCCCGCCCGAACATATTTACTACATGTATGTAAATACATTCCATTGGACAATTATTTACATTATGCGACTACATGAAATCCCGCCCAGTACGTAGAGTGGTGGAACCTATGCTCGGCGTATTTCTATGCTCGGCGTATTTTCCATTTTCATCAGTATTTAAAATATTTATATAGTTCTAGGCTAATTTCGCTGACAAAGCTGAAGCATGGTTCAATAGCATTCCGTTGAGTGTATCGGTAGGCTGATGCAACTGTCACGTGACTTCTCCAGCAGATGAATATAAACAAGCAAATCATTGGAAGAATATTTCCACCGAAACTGTTACTGAATGAGCAATTCGGGTAGCTAGCCGAATTAAAAAAATCTACACCTAACCCGAAAAATAGTTTCTATACCATTTCTGATTAATACCAATAAATGTTTTTACTCAATGATGTACTATATCAAAATAAGATATTCAACAAGTTATGGTGGATAAATAAAATAATAACAAGTATGCCGTGTATAGGTGCCCGGAAGTCTTCAGTTTCCCCATATAAACGTGTGACGACCGACACTGTTGCGATAGCTGTATTGAGTAGCAAGGTCATGTGATGAAGCTAAAACTGTGTTTTGAAAGTTGTTTTCACAACTTAAGAAAATAATAATATACAGCAAGTGCAATTAACATTTTATACTGGTCATTATATGTGGCATTTACGCCGAGCATTGGTTCCACCACTCTATAATTATATATAAAAGACCGTGTATGAAACTAGGCAAAATTTCCCTTGGCTTTCAGGAATTTTGCTCATGTCTAAACTCGCGAGTATGTTTGAACATGTATACAATTGACCTAGATTTCCAACTGTCAAGCAAACAGTGGCCTGGGAGAAACCCATTATAATTATTCAATATGGTATCGTACCACTAATATTTGAGTCGTGTGAAGTCACAAATAATAAATGAGGGTACTTCTGTCTACTTCTAGCCTTGTCTACCTGGTTAGACAGATTTACCTCGCCCCCCCCTTCCAAAACAGCGCAAAAAGCATGTCTATTGGTGGGAGAATTAATCCTTTATCATAGGTACAGCTGTGCAGTATCAGTAGACATAGCGATGTCAAAATGTGGTCCTTTTTGACAAGTGGCCTCTCATAACATTGATAGTGGCTTGATGATAGATCAAAATGGTGCTGATGCAAGCATAAAAATCCAACAAAACAAACAAAATGGTATTGTTTAAAAAAGAATAGTTACAGTTGTATTATTTTTTAAGTTTTCTTTGTGTCTAGATTTGAAAATGCCAGTACTGATAACTTAATGTGGTTAGTTTAGTGTCATTTGAATCCCACATCAGACCGTGTCTCATCTATATGAAAAAGTTGGCAGTTTTTTACGGAGGTTGATGCACCAAAGTACTGGTTAACTGCTGGAGCCTGCCCAGGAAACGTGTTGTTAGGTAAACTGCCTGCCAGCGATATAGCCCAAAATGATGCTGATGCAGGCGTAAAACCCGAAATATATCATAACATATCATTTGAACCCCAAACCTGCTACAGCATAATATTGATTATCTTTCAGGCTAGTCAGGTGCCTTGTGATCTACTGAGACTTGCCAAACAGCTGGGATTCTGTGACGAACAAATTGCCCACTCCATTGAGAGGTAAATCATATTTTCTATCAACTGTCTTAACCCTTAAGATGTTGAATAAATTGGAAGGAATGTGCAAACACATACATGTAGATCCAGATCAGCCGCAGCGTAATGTGTAATGTCACGTCTGTTCAGGATCTATGTTGTTTGCTATTCAGCCATGTGTTTTAGCTCCACTATCCGAATAGCACACAGCATAGAGCCTGATCGACATTTGTACATTTGTGTCTGAGTACGTTACATATATGCCTACATTTAGTATTGTTTGTATAATAGCGTAACATTACCGTGTATCACATATTGCCCCTCAGATAAGACAGACATCGATACTCTCCCTTGAAACGAGGAGATCTGTCCATTGCAGTTATCTACCCAGAAATGTAATTATTTATAATCAATTTTATGGTTACTACAGTAAAACCTGTCTTAAGCAGCCAGCCAAGGGAATCACAGAAAGTGGCTGCTTAGCGTAGATTGTTGCTTAATAGAAGTCAAATGTATAGTAAAACAACATATTGGAGAACTGACTGCTTAATACAGGTTGGCTGCTTAATGGAGGTGACCACTAACACAGGTTTGACTGTATTTACAATTATCCCATGTCTGCAATGTACACTGCATAGCTTCCAATGAGTTGCATTTTAAATTGACATTCTGTGGTTGGGGGGGGGGGGGGGTGGAGGGAGGGTTGGGGACTGCTGGCAGACATTGTATTGATAATATTCTTTGTTTTACAGCTCTCTACCTGTTGTAGAATGAAATGCTGAAACGATTACATTTGTTCGAAGTCAGACATACAGTCAAACCTGTGTTAGTGATCACCTCTATTATACAGTCAAACCTGTGTTAGTGGTCACCTCTATTATACAGTCAAACCTGTGTTAGTGGTCACCTCTATTATACAGTCAAACCTGTGTTAGTGGTCACCTCTATTATACAGTCAAACCTGTGTTAGTGGTCACCTCTATTATACAGTCAAACCTGTGTTAGTGGTCACCTCTATTATACAGTCAAACCTGTGTTAGTGGTCACCTCTATTATACAGTCAAACCTGTGTTAGTGGTCACCTCTATTATACAGTCAAACCTGTGTTAGTGGTCACCTCTATTATACAGTCAAACCTGTGTTAGTGGTCACCTCTATTATACAGTCAAACCTGTGTTAGTGGTCACCTCTATTATACAGTCAAACCTGTGTTAGTGGTCACCTCTATTATACAGTCAAACCTGTGTTAGTGGTCACCTCTATTATACAGTCAAACCTGTGTTAGTGGTCACCTCTATTATACAGTCAAACCTGTGTTAGTGGTCACCTCTATTATACAGTCAAACCTGTGTTAGTGGTCACCTCTATTATACAGTCAAACCTGTGTTAGTGGTCACCTCTATTATACAGTCAAACCTGTGTTAGTGGTCACCTCTATTATACAGTCAAACCTGTGTTAGTGGTCACCTCTATTATACAGTCAAACCTGTGTTAGTGGTCACCTCTATTATACAGTCAAACCTGTGTTAGTGGTCACCTCTATTATACAGTCAAACCTGTGTTAGTGGTCACCTCTAGTATACAGTCAAACCTGTGTTAGTGGTCACCTCTATTATACAGTCAAACCTGTGTTAGTGGTCACCTCTATTATTATACAGTCAAACCTGTGTTAGTGGTCACCTCTATTATACAGTCAAACCTGTGTTAGTGGTCACCTCTATTAAGCAGCCAACATGTATTAAGCAGCCAGTTTCCAGATTCCCAATATGTTGTTTTATTATAGAATTTGATCTCTATTAAGCAGTCACCTGTCCAAGTTGCCACTTTCTGTGATTTACGTGGCTGGCTGCTTAAGACAGGTTTGACAGTATACCAAACAGAGTTATGGTATAAACAGAACTAAAATATGCATAACTATATCTTTCAACGGGATTATATTTTCAGCACAAGCGTTGTGGTTAGACAGATTCGGCGGCAGAATGGAATCACACCGTATGTGAAGCAAATCGACACCGTGGCTGCAGAATGGCCGGCTCAGACCAACTACCTCTATCTGACTTACAATGCGTCCGATCACGACCTAAGCTTTACTGGGGGTCATATCATGGTGCTAGGGAGCGGGGTGTATAGAATAGGAAGTAGTGTGGAGTTTGACTGGTGTGCAGTCAACTGTATCAAGGAACTCAGAAAGGTAACAACAAGTGTATTTCACCAGATGTTTGTATTTCACCAGCTGTTTGTATTTCACCAGATGTTTGTATTTCACCAGATGTTTGTATTTCACCAGATGTTTGTATTTCACCAGATGTTTGTATGTCACCAGATGTTTGTATTTCACCAGATGTTTGTATTTCACCAGATGTTTGTATTTCACCAGATGTTTGTATTTCACCAGATGTTTGTATTTCACCAGATGTTTGTATTTCACCAGATGTTTGTATTTCACCAGATGTTTGTATTTCACCAGATGTTTATATTTCACCAGATGTTTGTATGTCATCAGATGTTTGTTGTTGTGTTTGTATTTCACCAGATGTTTGTATTTCACCAGCTGTTTGTATTTCACCAGATGTGTATTTCACCAGATGTGTATTTCACCAGATGTTTGTATTTCACCAGATGTGTTTTTGTTTGTTGTTGTGTTTGTTTTCACCAGCTGTTTGTATTTCACCAGATGTTTGTATTTCACCAGCTGTTTGTATTTCACCAGATGTTTGTATGTCACCAGCTGTTTGTATTTCACCAGATGTTTGTATTTCACCAGCTGTTTGTATTTCACCAGATGTTTGTATTTCACCAGATGTTTGTATTTCACCAGATGTTTGTATTTCACCAGATGTTTGTATTTCACCAGATGTTTGTATTTCACCAGATGTTTGTATTTCACCAGATGTTTGTATTTCACCAGATGTGTATTTCACCTGATGTTTGTATTTCACCAGATGTGTATTTCACCACATGTTTGTATTTCACCAGATGTTTGTATTTCACCAGATGTTATTTCACCAGATGTGTATTTCACCAGATGTTTGTATTTCACCTGATGTTTGTATTTCACCAGATGTTTGTATTTCACCAGATGTTTGTATTTCACCAGATGTTTTATTTCACCAGATGTTTGTATTTCACCAGATGTTTGTATTTCACCAGATGTTTGTATTTCACCAGATGTTTGTATTTCACCAGATGTTTGTATTTCACCAGATGTTTGTATTTCACCAGATGTTTGTATTTCACCAGATGTTGTATTTCACCAGATGTTTGTATTTCACCAGATGTTTGTATTTCACCAGATGTGTATTTCACCAGATGTTTATATTTCACCAGCTGTTTGTATTTCACCAGATGTTTGTATGTCACCAGATGTTTATATTTCACCAGATGTTTATATTTCACCAGATGTTTATATTTCACCAGATGTTTATATTTCACCAGATGTTTGTATTTCACCAGATGTTTGTATTTCACCAGATGTTTGTATTTCACCAGATGTTTGTATTTCACCAGATGTTTGTATTTCACCAGATGTTTGTATTTCACCAGATGTTTGTATGTCACCAGCTGTTTGTATTTCACCAGATGTTTGTATTTCACCAGATGTTTGTATTTCACCAGATGTTTGTATTTCACCAGCTGTTTGTATTTCACCAGATGTTTGTATGTCACCAGATGTTTATATTTCACCAGATGTTTATATTTCACCAGATGTTTATATTTCACCAGATGTTTATATTTCACCAGATGTTTGTATTTCACCAGATGTTTGTATTTCACCAGATGTTTGTATTTCACCAGATGTGTATTTCACCAGATGTTTGTATTTCACCAGATGTTTGTATTTCACCAGATGTGTATTTCACCAGATGTGTATTTCACCAGATGTTTGTATTTCACCAGATGTTTATATTTCACCAGATGTTTATATTTCACCAGATGTTTGTATTTCACCAGATGTTTGTATTTCACCAGATGTGTATTTCACCAGATGTGTATTTCACCAGATGTGTATTTCACCAGATGTTTGTATTTCACCAGATGTTTGTATTTCACCAGATGTTTATATTTCACCAGATGTTTATATTTCACCAGATGTTTATATTTCACCAGATGTTTGTATTTCACCAGATGTGTATTTCACCAGATGTTTGTATTTCACCAGATGTTTGTATTTCACCAGATGTTTGTATTTCACCAGATGTTTGTATGTCACCAGATGTTTATATTTCACCAGATGTTTATATTTCACCAGATGTTATTTCACCAGATGTTTGTATTTCACCAGATGTTTGTATTTCACCAGATGTTTGTATTTCACCAGATGTTTGTATTTCACCAGATGTTTGTATTTCACCAGATGTTTATATTTCACCAGATGTTTATATTTCACCAGATGTGTATTTTACCAGATGTGTATTTCACCAGATGTTTGTATTTCACCAGATGTTTGTATTTCACCAGATGTGTATTTCACCAGATGTGTATTTCACCAGATGTGTATTTCACCAGATGTTTGTATTTCACCAGATGTTTATATTTCACCAGATGTTTATATTTCACCAGATGTTTGTATTTCACCAGATGTGTATTTCACCAGATGTGTATTTCACCAGATGTGTATTTCACCAGATGTTTGTATTTCACCAGATGTTTGTATTTCACCAGATGTTTATATTTCACCAGATGTTTGTATTTCACCAGATGTTTGTATTTCATCAGATGTTTGTATGTCACCAGATGTTTGTATTTCATCAGATGTTTATATTTCACCAGATGTTTGTATGTCATCAGATGTTTATATTTCACCAGATGTTTGTATTTCATCAGATGTTTGTATTTCACCAGATGTTTGTATGTCATGAGGTGCTTGAATTTCATTATTTACTTTTGGCAGTAAATAAGGCCAGTAGTTGTTATTTCAAATTTATAACATGTCTTTTTTTATATATAAAATAAGTGATTGATATTCGTACCTACATGCCCAATTATGTGCCTTATTCCAATATATACTGTATGTTACAGGAGCACCAAACTCAATGGATGTTTGTTAATATATGCAATAAATAATGTATTGACACTCTGTGTTATATATATATAGGTCACAGGATTGTGGACACTGTATTATATATATATATATAGGTCACAGGATTAGTATCATGTGGACACTGTATTATATATATAGGTCACAGGATTGTGGACACTGTATTATATATATATATATAGGTCACAGGATTGTGGACACTGTATTATATATAGGTCACAGGATTGTGGACACTGTATTATATATATATAGGTCACAGGATTGTGGACACTGTTATTATATATATATAGGTCACAGGATTGTGGAAACTGTATTTATATATATATATATAGGTCACAGGATTGTGGACACTATTATATATATATATATATAGGTCACAGGATTAGTATCATGTGGACACTCTGTATTATATATATAGGTCACAGGATTAGTATCATGTGGACACTGTATTATATATATATATAGGTCACAGGATTAGTATCATGTGGACACTCTGTATTATATATATATATATAGGTCACAGGATTAGTATCATGTGGACACTATGTATTATATATATATATATATAGGTCACAGGATTGTGGACACTGTATTATATATATATATATATAGTTCACAGGATTAGTATCATGTGGACACTCTGTATTATATATATATATAGGTCACAGGATTAGTATCATGTGGACACTGTATTATATATATATAGGTCACAGGATTAGTATCATGGACACTCTGTATTATATATATATATAGGTCACAGGATTAGTATCATGTGGACACTCTGTATTATATATATATATATAGGTCACAGGATTAGTATCATGTGGACACTCTGTATTATATATATATATAGGTCACAGGATTAGTATCATGTGGACACTCTGTATTATATATAGGTCACATGATTAGTATCATGTGGACACTCTGTATTATATATATATATATATATATATATATATATATATATAGGTCACAATATTAATATCCTGTTGACACTATGTATTATATATATATATAGGTCACAAGATTAATATCCTGTTGACACTGTGTATTATATATATATATATATATATATAGGTCACAAGATTAATATCCTGTTGACACTATGTATTATATATATATATAGGTCACACGATTAATATCCTGTTGACACTGTGTATTATATATATATATATATAGGTCACAAGATTAATATCCTGTTGACACTGTGTATTATATATATATATATATATATATAGTCACAAGATTAATATCCTGTTGACACTATGTATTATATATATATATATAGGTCACAAGATTAATATCCTGTTGACACTGTGTATTATATATATATATATATATATAGGTCACAAGATTAATATCCTGTTGACACTATGTATTATATATATATATATATATAGGTCACAAGATTAATATCCTGTTGACACTATGTATTATATATATATATAGGTCACAAGATTAATATCCTGTTGACACTATGTATTATATATATAAAGAGAAAACAAAATTAAGACTATACTGTGCATGATGTGTCGTGTATTACAGATGGGACACAAGACGATCATGGTAAACTACAACCCGGAGACCGTGAGCACAGACTACGACATGTGTGATAGGCTCTACTTCGATGAATTATCATTCGAGGTGGGCAATTGTTTTATGTTATGTTCGACCATTGATTTAATTTAGAATTATTACGACTTCCTCTCCATTGCTACATTATAAGGACTCGACCATCCATTTAATTTAGAATTATTGCGGCTTCCTCCCCCTTGCTACATTATAAGGACTCGACCATCCATTTAATTTAGAATTATTGCGGCTTCCTCCCCCTTGCTACATTATAAGGACTCGACCATCCATTTAATTTAGAATTATTGCGACTTCCTCCCCCTTGCTACATTATAAGAGTTCGACCATCCATTTAATTTAGAATTATTGCGACTTCCTCCCCCTTTCTACATTATAAGGGCTCGACCATCCATTTAATTTAGAATTATTGCGGCTTCCTCCCCCTTGCTACATTATAAGGGCTCGACCATCCATTTAATTTAGAATTATTACGACTTCGTCCCCCTTGCTACATTATAAGGGCTTGACCATCCATTTAATTTAGAATTATTGCGACTTCCTCAGCCACCTGTGCTAAGCAGCCACTTTCTGTGCTTCCCTTGCTGTCTGCTTAAGACAGGTTTGACTGTATATATATATTGGGACTCTAAAGGAATCACCGTTTGCACCTTAAGGCTGTGCCTCATAGTTATGACAATGATGTGAGATTGCTTGTGATGTATCTATCAAACATTATCTATTTCAGACTGTGATGGACATATACTTGCTGGAGAATCCTGAAGGAATCATTCTGTCTGTTGGTGGCCAGTTACCAAACAATATTGCTATGCCCTTACAGAGAAATAAAGTATGTATGCATGGTCAATGTCAGTAAATAATATATGTCAGTAAATAATAACAACTTCTTACAACGTCTTGATTCTGATTGGTTGATTCAGTCCATGTGATCGCCGTTCATAACCCGATGAAACGCAAAACTCTTTGTTATCACTTATAGCACATCTATTTATATTACACATGCTGTGTCTTAGAACTTGTTTATATCGTGTACAATGTTTGTTTATTGGTTGATATACCCAATGAGGGACTTCGCTTTCTTTTCTATTACCTTTGTAGATAAAGTCCGATTTATCCATAAATGTATAGCGTCCTTTCAGTTGGAATCCTTTGTTTTTACAGTTGTTCCCTATCCCGATGTTGTGTTATGATAAATGTGATTTTATCCAAATCATGTTAATTAATTGATAACAAAATGTTACAGATATTTTACCCATTAGATATACTGTAGGATATCTGTCGAGATATAGTAACTTAATAATTATAAAATGAGAAAGTGGAAGAAAATAAATAACATAATATAATAGGAAAATTGATATCTAACTTTATGGGTTTTTTGCTGTAGGCAAGAATTCTTGGAACTTCGCCAGAGATGATAGACAATGCAGAGAACAGATTCAAGTTCTCCAGAATGTTGGACAATATGGGTATTAGTCAACCCAGATGGAAAGAACTCTCCACTATTGAGGTATGTTTGATCTGTGATTAGATGTACATTTAGTCTGTGATGGAAAACAAAAGATTTATAACATATTTGAAAAGACAGTGTTCTGGTCATAATTGACCTTTCTGCCGATTTTGATTGACAGCTGGCGTTAGCCAATCGCATCGCACCATTTGCGCACACCCCTGGCAACGGCTTATCGCTGCCATCTTGTTAGACAAACAATGCATATTAGACAAACTAGTAACGAGTAGACAAATTTGAAAAGGCGTGAATTTGATCGAAAATACGGGTTTAAAATTGTTTTAATGATGTTGAAAATGTGTAGCTTTGGTGTGTGGGTTAGTTATAGTACAAAATTAGTCGACATCCTGGTGATCGACGTTAAATTCAACTCATTTCAAAATCCTTGGACAAATCTAAAAGTGTGTATATGAACCACAAAATACCAGACAGCTGCTTTAAAAACAATGCATCTATAAAAACACCGACTGACCCCATATAGTCATTCTTTTCTAGCAAACACAGCAATCAAATTTAAGCGTGTCACACTGTTTATTGGGAGTAATCAACAACTAATCGACTACCGGTACATCACAGAGATCGCCGACTTTATCATATCCCGGATAGGGGCCTACTGCTATTATCAAGATCAAAATTGCACATCGTAATTTAGCACTGATTGTGCTAATTGGTCAATTATAAAATGTGTGCACATAATTATAGCATTGATTACTACACCGAATCATTGTTTTATCGTTCTGTCAGACAAACTAGTTATTTAGTAACGTTTTAATCAAATCTGATAACGAGTGATCGTGATCTGAAATTATATTTTGAAAAATAATTACAAATTAATTAATGCTGTCTGTCATTGACAATGGTGAAACCATGTAGTTACGGTCTGTGTGATAGTAGATATCCAGATCGATTGATAGGTGACGTTAAATTCGTGCCATTTCCAAAACCTAAGACAAATCTTGAAACATGTCTAAGGTGAATTAAACGACCAGCTGAATACATCCAAAATTAATGCAAACAGATACATTTGCACAAAAATAAGTTGAAATTAATTTATTTATGCATAATAAAATATTTCGAAAAAATATATTCTGCATTTATAGATTAGAGATATGTGAGTATAATGGTGATTAAAATTATACATGTGGTTCATACATATTGTCGTGGATGGTGGACTAGGGATCAGATAGTAGTAATAGTACCCATGCATGTGCAGAGCTGTGGGATTCCCATATTAGCTCAGTGAACTTATTGGTGTTCAGTTTTTGGGCCTAATGTTCGAGTCGTCTAGGAGGCATAGGGTCGAGTCTCTCAAGACGGTGGCATATTTCATTTCTTTTGATGTCAAAGTTGACACGATATGGTTGTTCACTCTTCCGTTGACTGCGAAAGCATTTTCCACGAACACTTAACATGTCCTCAACCGTTAAATATATCTGTACTTTAGAGAAATAACCATCATTGAAAAACTTTGCTTTCAACGAGATATTCTTATCTGGGTGAAATAAAACCGAGAAATTCGACGGAATTTATCTAGATTAACTCATGCAGGACTGCGTTAGACGTCATTTTGTTAGATAGCTTGTCTCGCGTGGTTACAGCGAACACCGGTAACTATGGGGGCGTGCCTAAGTAGCGTTTGCAGAAAGGTCAGTTGTATTATTCTGACCAGCCAAGAACTTGTGCAGTTACATATCTTGGTTTATACAAATTGATTTTCGCTTGATTGTGAAACAAATTCTTACAACTTATATTAATCACTCTCTAGACCTCATTCCTGATGGAATCCATCGCCACGATGGAGAGAGAAGAGGCAACGTGGAATTTAAATACCTTGCCTAAGGGCACAATCGTAACTGCTCCAATATTAATAAGAATGTAGATTGAATTTAACCCTTAAATATGCTGAATTATTTAATCAAATCGACGCAACTAATGTTGTCGTATTTTTCTCAAAGCTATGCATTGTGGGTACTTGTTAGAATTACCACAAAGTGACAATTGAAATGAGGCCATTCACACATGATTCCATGGAATAGTAAAGAAAATATAGTTAACTAACTAAATTAATAGATTGAATTCAGCACTTCAACGGTAGACAATACCATTGATTGCAGTATATGTAAACCTACATACATATTAGTTTGGTTCAAGCAATCATGTTGTGCCATATTTCCTCAACTGAATTATAAGACGGGAATATTGCCTAGCATTGTTTCAGTATTATTATGTTTTTTGGAGCAGAATGGCAGAGCGCATCGCCCTGCCCTTTTTAGCCCTCGTCATTTTGCCTTTAAACATTTTTAATATAAATCTCAACAGGTGGGCAGTCATATATAACTTAGAACTCGTCTGCCTATTTCACCAATATGTGCGGCCTCTGATCAATCACCATAATTTAGCAAAGTTTTCTAGAGTCCAACCCCAATATACCACCCCTCACGCATCTCATCGCAGCTCAAATTACACCCTGCCCATTTTCTGACCCACCCTGCCCATTTTCTGACCTACCCTGCCCCTTTTTGACCCACCCTGTCCCTTTTCTGACCCACCCTGCCCCTTTTTTGACACACCCTAACCCTTTTCTGACCCACCCTGCCCTTTTTTCCACACTAGAAACCTACGTATTATAGTGTGAGTTTCATACTGCAGATCTAGGCAATATTGGGGACCCGTCTGATCTGCCTCAATAATGAATACACTGCTACTACCAGCTTTTCACTCTTGATCAATTGTTATTTAAAGTCAAGCCTGTTTTAAGCAACCAGCCAAGGGAATCGCACAAAAAAGTGGCTACTTAGAACAGGTGGTTGCTTAATAGATGTCAAATGTATAATAGAACAACATATTGGGAATCTGGAACTGGCTGTTTAATGGAGGTGACCTCTAACACAGGCACATTATAGCATGACGTTCCTTAGATTAACCTGCCGAATAAATTGGACGGAATGTGCAAACAACAAGATCCAAATCAGCCGCGGTGTACCGCCACGTCTGATCAGGATCTATGTTATTTGCTATTCAGGATACGTGTTTTAGCTCCACAGCATAGAGCCTGATCAGACGGCACGTTCTGTACGTCTGATCTGGCTCTATGTTGTTTGCAAAAGCAACTTTAGTTATGATTGGCATTGTTATGGGTTAGATAACTTAACATGTTTTAATATCTGGAAAAGTCGTATCGATTGTTGCTAGAACTTGAGGCTCAACCCACTTGCTGTTTCTTCTTCCCATTAAAGGACCGGTACTCCAACTCTGAAATGTACATTGTCCTTGCCGAATTTCCTAAGCAGGCTTAGCCGGCATAATCTGTTAACCAGTACTAAGCAATGTGTGCGATGTGCCATGCGTTGCAGGCCATGACCGAGTATTGAACCCGGGACCCAATGATTCTTATTCTGACGCTATACCACTGGATCTCTGACACCACACGGTATCGAACCCGGGACCCAATGATTCTTATTCTGATGCTCTACCACTGGATCTCTGACACCACATGGTATCGAACCCGGGACCCAATGATTCTTATTCTGACGCTATACCACTGGATCTCTGACACCACACAGTATCGAACCCGGGACCCAATGATTCTTATTCTGACGCTATACCACTGGATCTCTGACACCACACTGTATCGAACCCGGGACCCAATGATTCTTATTCTGATGCTCTACCACTGGATCTCTGACACCACACAGGATTATTGCTTCTCTTTGTATTGATTGACCTGTCAGGATTCATCATACTTCAGAAAGTGAGTGAAAGTTGTGAGAACGCAGTGGTAGAGTATTCGCTTCAGACCCGGAGATTTGGAAGTCATGATAGAGCAGTGGTAGAGCATTCGCTTTGGCTCGAAGATCGCTCCCCTCTGGAGCCGTTACGAATCTGCCCTTAGGCAAGGCATTTAAATTCTCTCCCCCTCGTGGTGGTGGATTCCATTAGGAATGAGGTCTCGAGAGTGATTAATTGTAATAACTTGTTTCGCAATCAAGCTAAACTAAATTTGTATGAACTAGAAAGCGAGCGATTGTATCTTTGTATGGTGTTATTTAATAAAACAGGCTTAAAATACACAATATGACCATTTGAATACAAATAATGCTTTACAATGACAATGTATCTTACTCAGGGATCATTTTAGAGGGCGAAATTGTCGCCCTAGGGACCCTGGCTTCGCCCTAGGGACCCTGGCTTCGCTCTCTGGGGGCCCCACTTCTCCCTAAAAAATTTTTTTTTTTTTGATTTTACGATATTCAAACAAAATATTGTCTAGTAAGATACACTGGCCCATTATATAGCACTCCTTCTATTCAAATGTATTTAATGGTTGTACTGTGCATTTTAACCCTATTTTGCAGAAGTATATTAAAGAACACCATTTAAGGAAGCGATCACGTGCTTTCTCACTTCTCCCAAAAATTCTGACCTAGAATGAACCCTGCTTACTGGACAACATTTTGTATGAAAATTGTAAGAACTGGACCGATAGAAACAATAGAATATCCTTAATGTATTCACAGAGTGCCAAGCAGTTTTGTGACGAGGTTGGTTTCCCGTGTCTTGTGAGGCCCTCGTACGTTCTCAGTGGGGCTGCGATGAATGTGGCTCACAATCACACAGACCTGGAGAAGTACCTGTCACAGGCCAGCGCAGTCTCCAAGGAGCATCCCGTCGTCATCTCCAAGTTCATTCTCGAAGCCAAGGTACATGAGTACACAGTTGTATAATATCACAATGGTTCCTGCGTAAATATTTAAATTAGATGTAGTCTATTTTAGCCCTTAAACCCCTTAAGGGTGAATATTTTTGCTCATAGACTAAATATTGACCAAATATGTCTGTTTGTGCGTCTGTCTGTCCTGCCTCATTTATCATCCTCCCTTCATCTCCACGTTGATGCATTTTCATGAACTTACGGTTGAACTATGTCTCTGACAACTTTAAGCAACACAGTTTTGTCCATGCATCATCTTCGAAACCCCTTGTCGACTTGTACATGAAACATCAATATTACGTGTAATTGAGCGTATTGCAATGGTGTTCCACTTGTTTGAATTCTGACACAGCTATGGCTCACTGTATAGTGTATAGTTTGTTCAAGCTCGTTCTACTAATTTTTACAGTTTGTCCACACAAAAAAATTAAATTTATGCACATAAACCAAGATACCATTTTAAAAAACCCTGATTAGACAGTTTCGCATAACTTATTGCTTTTTAGGAAATAGATGTTGATGCTGTAGCTAATGATGGTGAAGTGGTTTGTATGGCAGTGTCTGAACATGTGGAAAATGCTGGGGTACATTCCGGGGACGCTACCCTAATCACACCACCACAAGATCTCAATGAGGAAACGCTAGCAAAGATACGTCTAATATGCTGCTCCATAGGACAGGCTCTAGAGGTGACCGGACCATTCAACTTGCAGCTAATAGCTAAGGTATGGTTATATCGGACAGATTCTTGAAGTGACCGGACCATTCAACTTGCAGCTAATAGCTAAGGTATGGTTATATCGGACAGGCTCTAGAAGTGACCGGACCATTCAACTTACAGCTAATAGCTAAGGTATGGTTATATCGGACAGGCTCTAGAAGTGACCGGACCATTCAACTTACAGCTAATAGCTACGGTATGGTTATATCGGACAGGCTCTAGAAGTGACCGGACCATTCAACTTACAGCTAATAGCTAAGGTATGGTTATATCGGACAGGCTCTAGAAGTGACCGGACCATTCAACTTGCAGCTAATAGCTAAGGTATGGTTATATCGGACAGGCTGTAGAGGTGACCGGGCCATTCAACTTATAGCCAATAGCAATGGTATGGTTGCCAATTGCCAATGGTCAATTATTTAGTAATAAAAATAATAATAATGCAGCTGACTTGTGATAGGTCGGTGGCTGGGTTCCCGCTGTCGGTCTTTGTAATTAAAATGTTATAATTATGATGCACCAAGAGAAATACTGACTGTTAAAAACAATTCTAACATGACCCAGCTAATAACATACATACTTGTAGAGTAAAATCTACCTCAGGTTATTCTGCGATATACCTACCTTGAACTATGCTGCGCGCGCACCGTGTTTTGGCTATTCCATTTATCAATGCGTGTAAAGTTTTATGAATGAAAGTCACGTGATGTTTGTAAATACTACCGTGGGAATTCGCGGAAGTGAGCTATTTTTAGAATCAGATAATCTCTTGTCCGTCTTGTTTTTCTGTTAAGTAACGTTTCAGTTACTATTCTGTACAGTTTTATTTGACAAAATAAATAAAATTATTGATCAGTTACAACTTTTGTTCATTTATGCACTAGATTGATATTTTCCATAAAAAATAACGTCATCACCCCTTATGCGGGAGGAAATTTCGAAAGCCAAATGCAGCGGAGTAGCACCGCGTTTGAAGAAAATACTCCTTTGATTCTCGTCTAAAATTATTAGAAGTAAGTCGTGTTAGAATCAAAATAATAAGTATCAACCGTGGTATATCGCAGAATAACCGGAGTTTGAAGTTATTATGCGTAGAAATATATCACTTAAATACAATCCTAATACAAATAAGTGCAAAAGTAATATTTCTTGTGGGAAAGTTGCACGATGACTTAGTCGTTAGTTCACCGGAATACTGAGGGTTATAACCCCGACAATATCTTACCGAAATGAGCTCTAGTATTTTCCAATATCTTAATTTCTTTTTGATGAAACTGTGTAAAGTGAGGTATTATCTTCTGTACGGTACCTTTGTTTATATAAATTTATTTTAGCTCGATTGCGAAACCAGTTCTTAGAACTTGTATTAATCACACTTGAGACCTCATTTGAAGAGGCAACAGGGAATATAACTGCCTTGCCTGTTTATAGTATTGCACTAAGTACTTCATGTTAGGGTGGGGAAGTACAAGGAAGTCTTGCAATGCACTCAGCCAAGGATCTTATCAATGTGTGATGGAATGGTAGCTACAATCCAGAGAATGAACCACTTAGTTAAACTTTATTTATTTTACAACGATTGCGAAGCAGTTCTAACAAATTATATTAATCACTCTCGTTCGTGCGGATGAAAGCGTATATGTGGTCATTCGTGTGAGAGGAAAACGGAGTACCCGGAGAAAACCCACCTGTCCTATCTGGCGACCACCGTACCACTTCGTCACCGCGCTGCCCACTGTTCAACTGTTTATTGACTTTAATTGCAAATAAGTGTTGTCGTCAATAGTTCATGCCATACTAAACATGTTGTCGATGTGATGATACATTGATAGATTTAGATTAGATTTATTTGAGTTGTTGTGGCATACTTTTATTATGTGGTCGGATTTGTTGCTAGGCAATGTTGCCTTAGTCGCGATGGTTTGAAGCCTTATATTTATAATTGAATTGACTATCTTGTATTGTTTCTGAATAGGATAACCAACTGAAGGTCATTGAGTGCAATGTTAGAGTGTCAAGGTCGTTTCCATTCGTGTCCAAGGCATTGGACTATGATTTCATTACTATGGCAACCAGAGTCATCTTAGGAGAGGTTGTAGAGCCTGTCAATGTATTACATGGCTGTGGACGGGTTGCTTGCAAGGTAAATATTTACTTCTTTAGTAGGGGTACAGTCCGCCTCCGTGGTCGAGTGGTTAAGGTCGCTGACTTGTATACCATTGTAACCTATCATCACTGATGGTCAAGGGTTCGAGCCCCACTCAAACCTTGTCTCATTTATATGAAAAAGTTGGCAGTTTCTTACGGAGGTTGGTGTTCCCAAGTACTGGTTAACCGCTGGAGCCTGCCCAGGAAAGGTGTTGTTAGGTAAACTGCCCACCGGCGATATAGCCCAAAAATGGTGCTGATGCAGGCGTAAAACCCGAAATATAACATTTATAACATAAGTAGGGGTACAAACAAGCTATCCATTAGAAATGATATGATAAGATGTTCTCCATTGAAGCGGACATACTAGCCAGCTTGTTTGTTCAAACATATAAATATATACACATACATCTAACATTATAATGGACACAGTGTCTCTCTGGCGAAAATGTTTGGGAACATTTGTTTCATTTCACACTAAATAAACATGACTTAAGCAATGCACCTTAATATTAACAACTTTACTGCATTTGCCTAAGCCCCAACGAATCTGTACTGGCCATCCTCAATGAGCAAGGATTGGCACTCAGTGTAGCGGGTCGTGTGTAATACAGTCTTGTCTGTATTTCAGGTACCAGTATTTTCCTTCTCCCGTCTCCAAGGGGCAGACGTATTGCTAGGAGTAGAGATGGCCAGCACGGGCGAGGTGGCATGTTTTGGTGAGAACCGTTTCGAGGCGTATCTTAAAGCACAGTTGGCGACAGGATTTAAAATTCCCAAGAACAATATCTTGGTCTCGATTGGAAGCTACAAGGTTAGTTATGTGCCTCCTACATTCCTCCTATATAGTTATGTCACAAACTCTGCAGTTTTGTCTTCTGGCAATACTCCTATGTTGTTGCTATATTTATTATCTTTTTTGTTGTTGACCCATTCAATTATCATGCCCCCTTGTTAATTGAGGCAACACCTCCAGAAGTATGTTAATCATGTTATTTTATGGAGGATATGTACCTTTCTCTCTCTGTGATGGCTGAGTGGTTACGGTTATTGGCTTCAAATCACTTGCCCCTCACCGCTGTAGGTTCGAATCTCAATGGGGGTGTCAAATTCATTCTTTCAAGTGACAAAGCTATCCAGCTGGCTTGCAGAAGGTTGGTGATTCTACCAGGGTGCCCATCCATGCCTGAAATATTGTTCATAGGGACACCCGGGTCTTCCTCCATCATAATAGCTGGAGCGGCGCCATATGACCTAAGCTGTTGGTGCGACGTTGCAACAAACTTTCTCTCTATTTTGATGTAATAGTATTTTTAAACTTTACTTATCTTACAACGATTGCGAAACAAGATTTAGCAACTTATATTAATCACTCTCGTTGGCGCAGATGAGAGCGTAAATGTGGTCATGCGTGTGGGAGGAAACCGGAGTACCCGGAGAAAACCCACCTGTCCGATCTGGCGACCTGTAATAGTATTGAAGGATAACTATCCATAGATATCTGTGGTGTATGTCTGTGCAAACTGAAGCTGAGTATTACTGGCTAGATCACTGTGGCATGTCGGTGCCAGGTCCAAGTCTGTTTTGTAAAACTCTGACAATAAATAAAAAGTTTGAATTGAATTGTAGCCAGACTCACCTTGTGTTGTGGGTGGGGAAGAGACAGGGAAGGGTGGACTATTCACATAATTTTGCAACATGGAAATCTACAACATCAGTTTATACAAATTTATGTTAGCTCGGTTGCGAAACAAGTTCTTACAACTTATATTAATCACTCTCGGGACCTCATTCCTGATGGAATCCATAGCTACCACGAGGGAGAGGGAAGAGACAATGTGGAATTTAAATGCTTTGCCTAAGGGCACAATCGTAACGGTTCCAGCAGAGCGCGAACACGCTACCATTGCGCCATCACGACTTCCACATCTACAACATTCTGGGAACTGTTTGTAAATATAGCTATAACTATCTACTTATGGTATGTGTTACCGATCTAGGGATACCAGGGATGGTGATATGCCATACTGATCTATCTCACTACCAGGGATGGTGATATGCCATACTGATCTATCTCACTACCAGGGATGGTGATATGCCATACTGATCTATCTCACTATCAGGGATATGCTTGTAGAAGTCTCTATGACGTCTCTGATTTCAGCACAAGAATGAATTGATATCGACAATGAGGACATTGGTTGATCTCGGTTATACCCTGTATGCAAGCATGGGCACGGCTGATTTCTACAATGAACACGGGTTCCAGGTAAGCTATATACCCATCCATTAAGGGCAATGAACAAGGGTACCAGGTAAGCTGTATACCCATCCAATAAGGGCAATGATCACGGGTACCAGGTAAGCTGTATACCCATCCAATAAGGACAATGAACACGGTACCAGGTAAGCTGTATACCCACCCAATAAGGACAATGAACACGGTACCAGGTAAGCTGTATACACACCCAATAAGGACAATGAACACGGTACCAGGTAAGCTGTATACCCACCCAATAAGGACAATGAACACGGTACCAGGTAAGCTGTATACCCACCCAATAAGGACAATGAACACGGTACCAGGTAAGCTGTATACCCACCCAATAAGGGCAATGAACACGGGTACCAGGTAAGCTGTATACCCACCCAATAAGGACAATGAACACGGTACCAGGTAAGCTGTATACCCACCCAATAAGGGCAATGAACACGGGTACCAGGTAAGCTATATACCCATCCATTAAGGGCAATGAAAATATGTGTATCGGGGTGCGTAGCGGCAAGATGGGATTATGTGTTGGAGGGGCAGACCCCTACTACCGGTGGGGGTCCGTGGGAAATGTTTGTAGAGTTCTGGTGCCATCTAGGTAAGTATAATGTAAATAAATTACCAGAACATTTTAAACAAGAAAATGTTTTTGACATTGATACTTGTAGACATTGAAGTAGTTTTTTATTGCCTCGGGTGGGAGTGTGCAGGCTGGAATGGGCTCATTCGGGATTATATTGCTGTCTAGGCATGGTAAGCAGAGAGCTGCTTTTATGTACATCAATCAGGAAATAAAACTGGAAAAACGGCAAAGTTTGTCAATTTGAAACCTGACTCATGACATCAGTCAAACCTCTCCAGAGCAAACACCATCCGGATACACCCAAGATTGGTTGTAGAGAGGTTGTTGTTGTAGAGAGGTTGTTGTTCTACTATCTAGGGAGGTTCAACTTTTTGAAGGCAGTTATGATTGCTCATACTGATTTGAATATAGAGTATACAGAATGGGGGTACTACTTTCATTATACGATAGACTGAACTACGATTGAATATCTGAGGACGCAATGTGTTAAAATCGACACCAAATTATGCAAATTTATGACAATTGTGTAGATTAATATTTCAATACATCAAAGTACACAATTCTGATAAATAACGCATTTCAATTTTCATAAAAAGTACGGGTGAGAATGAGTAGCAATTTTGATACTCACGTACTCGGACACAGTTCCGATCGGAAACGATCATTTGATTTTTGGGATCGTATGTTTGATTTATTTTCCGATATTTGGTAAGTATTTCAGATGAAGCTCGTCCGAAAGCTGATACTAATGATCTTATTACGGTGATTGCATTGTAATAAAGCTAAACCCGGGAAAATAAAAAATGCTTTACTCATTTTAATGAGATAATTATTAAACAAACGTATAAAGTTTATAAACAGTCTCCTCTATTGACAGACGAGGCATGTCCGTATATGGTATGCACCCACAAAATACATTTTTTCTTCAACTTGGTTTAAACAGTATTTATTCCAATACATTTACATGTATAACACAAACAATGTTCCAAATTACATAAATTGTGAATGGTTTGGATTGGAAAACAAGTTTTCAGAAAACTTATATTAATTCCTCTCCTCTTTATTTCTTCAACTTGAGCGATCAAAAGACACTTAAAACAACTTGCCAATCATGTCAAGCTGTTTATTGAAAGAATACCCTTAAACAACGATTATTTTCACATTTACGGTCCAGCCTGTAGATTATTGGACCCCAGATATGGTCCCAGATTAAGATAATTACTGTTTATTGAAGATTTAAAGGAACAATTGGCGATTATTTGCGTCTGATGACACATACATGTACAGACTGTTTCTTTTTTAGGCCACATTTTTGTCTGTTCTTGGGAGGTTTTCTGCATCGATGGGTGGGAAATTGACTGTCATTGTGTGTTGTTGGGAGGTGTCATTCATGAGAGGTGAAATTGTATTAAAATGCAACGGTGGGAATAAAGGTGACGTTATAAAGAGGGTGTCGCTCATGGGAGGTGACGTTTGGGGAGATGGGACTGTATATAATTATTATGTGTACTGTACTAAGTTTCCTAAGACACCTACGAGGTAAAGATCAATGCATGAATGTTGTTGTTTTTTCTATAAATAATTTCATAACTTATTGAATGACCCTCACTAACACAAAAAGTTTGCTCAATTTATAGTGACAGACATATGGTGTGTGTGTTTTACGTTGATTTATCGTTGCTACCGGTTGCCCATATGAGCGACGGTTCATGAATAGTCATTTTAGATTTTGGAGGATAGTGCAATGATACAGACAGACCCATTCTAGAGTCTCCTCTGGTTCTTTTGCGTGCTCAGTTTAAAGCACTGAAACGAGACCTCGGTTTAAAGTCACGTCTGCTGTTAATATTATTAGTGGGGGATTGAACCTGCGATCCCTAGATTCGTAGTCAACGCGTTAACCACCAGACTACTGACATATTGTAACCTTGGATACAATGTTTATAGGTGAAGCCCGTAGACTGGCCATACGACGATGTCAATGCTGATGATAAAATGAATGGGAAACAGCTGACTATAGCCGACTACCTCGCCGAGAACAAGTTTGATCTAGTGATCAATCTGCCACTGCGTAGTAGCAGCCAGAGGGCATCCTCGTTCGTTACCCAGGGATACAAGACAAGGAGGATGGCTGTAGATTATTCTGTGCCTCTGATAACGGATGTGAAATGTACAAAAATGTTTGTAGAGGTAAGAACTAGTACACATAATACTGTCAGTTGTTGCTGTTAGCACTTGTCTATTCAACATAATACTGTCAGTTGTTGCTGTTAGCACTTGTCTATTCAACATAATACTGTCAGTTGTTGCTGTTAGCACTTGTCTATTCAACATAATACTGTCAGTTGTTGCTGTTAGCATTGTTTTTTTGTTGGTGTTAGCATTTGTCTATTCAAATTGATATATTGTTTTGTTTTCATGTACCGGTACATGTTTTGAATATGTGTAATTATGATGTATATTGATATCGAAATAAAACTTGATAACAAGAGTGAAAAACCCAAACTAACTAGTACATATGGCACTACAGGCGGTGTTGTATCTCGCTGCATTGTTATTCCCGCTCCCCTGGTCGGGAAGCAATATCCGGAACAGTACCCTTAAAATGCAGGGTTCCCGCATCCGTTCGCCAGTGAAAAAAAATAAAACAGAACAAAAAGTACATTATTTTATTCAGTTTGTCAATATCAGTTATACTAATTATATGCCATTTCCAACCTTAGTTGTCTCCAAGTTAAGTTCTGTTTCACACCTCCTGCCAGCAAATCCCAAAATCCTCAACAGGATGCTAATTAGACTACATCTTTAAAATGACTGGATATGTATCCCACTACTATCTCGAGTCCAGCCAAATATTGTTCAAATCTCTCAGTAGCTCCAGAGTTATTTCCCATGGATTATTAATCAAATGTCCATCCATGCCATTATTTTTTTGGAAAATATTTATATTTTGTACTAATGTAATATGTGTCCACATAGTCATTGTACTCATACTAAATCTTGTCCGAATATGCCTGGTACCTATCTACCTGGTACCTATCTGCCTGGTACCTATATGCCTGGTACCTATCTACCTGGTACCTATCTACCTGGTACCTATATGCCTGGTACCTATCTACCTGGTACCTATCTGCCTGGTACCTATATGCCTGGTACCTATCTACCTGGTACCTATCTACCTGGTACCTATCTGCCTGGTACCTATATGCCTGGTACCTATCTACCTGGTACCTATATGCCTGGTACCTATCTGCTATCTGCCTGGTACCTATGTGCCTGGTATCTATGTGTCTGGTATCTATGTGCCTGGTATCTATGTGCCTGGTATCTATGTGTCTGGTATCTATGTGTCTGGTACCTATGTGCCTGGTACCTATGTGTCTGGTACCTATGTGTCTGGTATCTATGTGTCTGGTATATATGTGTCTGGTATCTATGTGTCTGGTATATATGTGTCTGGTACCTATGTGTCTAGTATCTATGTGTCTGGTACCTATGTGTCTGGTATCTATGTGTCTGATATGTATATGCCTGGTACCTATCTGTGCCTTGTATCTATCTGCCTGATATATATATATGCCTGGCACCTATCTGCCTGATATATATATGCCTGGCACCTATCTGCCTGGTCCCTATCTGCCTGGTAATAGGAAATGTTCAAGCCAAATGACCAATATGGTTGTATGGAATTGAATTATATGTGGTACAGATACTAGTAATTCAGACTTGTAATTAGAATATAGGATGGAATAGAATGCACAAAATATGTGATTTTCTGCATCCCTGTCTTTGCAGGCATGAGTTTATTCGATATTTATATGAAAATGAGATTTAAAAATAAATGTTTAGTCCTGTTCAACCTGAACTGTATTTACCAATCTCACAGCATGTTATGTAACCATGTCCGGCTGAAGGACCTCTATAGTCAAAGTGGTTAGTTAGGCTCTTATGTAGCACTAAGTAATCTGAAGCTACCTGGCATTAAGTAATTTGAAGCTACCTGGCACTAGGTAATCTGAAGCTACATGGCACTAGGTAATCTGAAGCTACCTGGCACTAAGTAATCTGAAGCTACCTGGCACTATGTAATCTGAAGCTACCTGGCACTAGGTAATCTGAAGCTACCTGGCACTAGGTTATCTGAAGCTATCTGGCACTAGGTTATCTGAAGCTACCTGGCACTAAGTAATCTGAAGCTACCTGGCACTAGGTAATCTGAAGCTACCTGGCACTAGGTTATCTGAAGCTACCTGACACTAGGTTATCTGGCACTAGGTTATCTGAAGCTACCTGGCACTAAGTAATCTGAAGCTACCTGTCACTAGGTTATCTGAAGCTACCTAGCACTAAGTAATCTGAAGCTACCTGGCACTAATAAATCTGAAGCTACCTGACACTAGGTAATCTGAAGTTTACCTGGCACTATGTAATCTGAAGTTTACCTGGCACTAAGTAATCTGAAGCTACCTGACACTAGGTAATCTGAAGTTTACCTGGCACTAGGTAATCTGAAGCTACCTGGCACTAAGTAATCTGAAGCTACCTGACACTAGGTAATCTGGAGTTTACCTGGCACTAGGTAATCTGAAGTTTACCTGGCACTAAGTAATCTGAGGCTACCTGGCACTAGGTAATCTGAAGCTACCTGACACTAAGTGATCTTAAGCTACCTGACACTATGTAATCTGAAGCTACATGGCACTATGTAATCTGAAGCTACCTGGCACTAAGTGATCTTAAGCTACCTGACACTATGTAATCTGAAGCTACATGGCACTATGTAATCTGAAGCTACATGGCACTATGTAATCTGAAGCTACCTGGCACTAGGTAATCTGAAGCTACCTGGCACTAATAAATCTGAAGCTACCTGACACTATATAATCTGAAGCTACCTGGCACTATGTAATCTGAAGCTACATGGCACTATGTAATCTGAAGCTACATGGCACTATGTAATCTGAAGCTACATGGCACTAGGTAATCTGAAGCTACCTGGCACTAATAAATCTGAAGCTACCTGACACTATATAATCTGAAGCTACCTGGCACTATGTAATCTGAAGCTACATGGCACTATGTAATCTGAAGCTACATGGCACTATGTAATCTGAAGCTACATGGCACTAGGTAATCTGAAGCTACCTGGCACTAATAAATCTGAAGCTACCTGACACTATATAATCTGAAGCTACCTGGCACTATGTAATCTGAAGCTACATGGCACTATGTAATCTGAAGCTACATGGCACTATGTAATCTGAAGCTACATGGCACTAGGTAATCTGATGCTACCTGGCACTAATAAATCTGAAGCTACCTGGCACTATGTAATCTTAAGCTACCTGGCACTAATAAATCTGAAGCTACCTGACACTATGTAATCTGAAACTACCTGGCACTAAGTGATCTTAAGCTACCTGACACTATGTAATCTGAAGCTACATGGCACTAAGTGATCTGAAGCTACCTGGCACTAAGTGATCTTAAGCTACCTGACACTATGTAATCTGAAGCTACATGGCACTATGTAATCTGAAGCTACATGGCACTAGGTAATCTGATGCTACCTGGCACTAATAAATCTGAAGCTACCTGACACTATGTAATCTGAAACTACCTGGCACTAAGTGATCTTAAGCTACCTGACACTATGTAATCTGAAGCTACCTGGCACTATGTAATCTGAAGCTACCTGGCACTAAGTGATCTTAAGCTACATGGCACTATGTAATCTGAAGCTACATGGCACTATGTAATCTTAAGCTACATGACACTATGTAATCTTAAGCTACATGGCACTATGTAAT
Organism: Archivesica marissinica; assembly: GCA_014843695.1. Classification (NCBI taxonomy): domain Eukaryota; kingdom Metazoa; phylum Mollusca; class Bivalvia; order Venerida; family Vesicomyidae; genus Archivesica; species Archivesica marissinica. Next base: position 30,914,132 of record CM026401.1, read on the forward strand.
CTTAAGCTACCTGACACTAGGTAATCTGAAGTTTACCTGGCACTAAGTAATCTGAAGCTACCTGGCACTAAGTAATCTGAAGCTACCTGGCACTAGGTAATCTGAAGCTACCTGGCACTATGTAATCTGAAGCTACCTGGCACTATGTAATCTGAAGCTACCTGACACTAGGTAATCTGAAGCTACCTGACACTATGTAATCTGAAGCTACATGGCACTATGTAATCTGAAACTACCTGGCACTAGGTAATCTGAAGCTACCTGGCACTATGTAATCTGAAACTACCTGGCACTAGGTAATCTGAAGCTACCTGGCATTAATAAATCTGAAGCTACCTGGCACTAATAAATCTGAAGCTACCTGGCACTAATAAATCTGAAGCTACCTGGCACTAAGTGATCAAGCATGGAGCTCAAGATTTTGTTGTTCAATCCATCTAAAAACTACTGTGTGCGTCTTGGGTCCAATTGTCAACAAAATTGAAGGGGAGACATCAAAATGAAAGGGAATGTGGTGAAACTCTAGCAGTTTGTCTAGCGAACTATATAAATGTATTTCAAGTCGCCACAGCATAAATGCATTTGGGCGACTTAAGTTTTCTTAGACTTTTAAAATAAACACCATCTAAAAGTGGTGATTTTGGCCTATCGTAATTATTATAACTGTTTAGAGAGCTATGAGGGCTACTGTAGTCTCAGTGTGTGTTCGGTTTTCATATCTCCGACTGTCACTCACAAGAATTAGTCTCACAAGAATTTGTGCCAGTGACAGTCAGAGGTAGACCTGGTGGGTATATTACCCCGTTGAGCAGTTGTCTATTGTGCCTTTGAGAGTAGTTGAGGTTATATTTTGCATAATGATTATTGGAAAAGTTGTGTGTGTTGAGGTGGAATAACTGATCCTGGTGAAAGTTGATTCTGGTATTGTTTTAGTTTATACAAATTTATTTTAGCTTGATTGCGAAACAAGTTCTAACAACTTATGTTAATCACTCTTGAGACCTCATTCCTGATGGAATTTATCGCCACGAGGGAGAGAGAAGAGGCAACGTGGAATTTAAATGCCTTGCTTAAGGGCACAATCGTAACAGCTCCAGCGGGGCTCGAACTCTGGACCTCTCCTACCTAAAGCGACCGCACATCCACTGCGCTATCACAACTTCCACTATTGGTAATTGCACAGTGGAAGCTTTAAAAATGTGAACATATAACTATGTAGGATACTAAACCTGGTCTAATTGAAGACTATAATATTAACCATTTCCCCCTTAGTAGCGCCTCTCGACTCCAATGCCTATTGGCATGGATCGACACATTAGTAGTCAAGCAAGCTATAATAAAGATAGGAACAACGTAGTGTATACAACACTTAATACTAGTAATCTCCATGAAGGTGGAGTAGGCAAGTTCACAGCTTATTCATTGCATACGATTGGTAAATTACAGCCAAATGTATGAAATAAAACTACATCTCTATGGGGGAAAGGGTTAACCTGTTCAGATTGAAGAACACTCTTTTTTTTAAACGGATAACTGCGGATATTTGATGACATGTGAAGGTTGAAATGTTTATTTCTAATGAAGCATAGATCTCTAACATTAGTATTGAATACAAGCACACATTTATATGTTGGACAGTTTAGAGCTGAGAATTTAAATAAATACAATTTATTTTAAAAAGTGACTCATTTTTAAAAAAATTCCTTTCAACAGAATAAATTGGATAGTTAGTTTGTACATTTTTGGTTTCAAAGTGAAAATAACTGGCAATCAGATTATGGCAATTATTAGTTGAATGCATAATTACAATGAATGATAATGCATGTAATATATATAACCAGTCCTAAATAAATCACTATGATTTGTAGTAGATTTGCATACTTTTGTGGGCCCATAAAATGTTTGTGTTAAATTAATCATTCACTATTGTATTAATCTTAACTAACGTAAATAAGTTTATGTAAGGTCACCACTACATACGTTAATGTAAGCAAATACAGTTAAATATACCGGTAGTACAGTATACCTTAAATATGAATGCTCTGGATTAAGTCAGGGCAATGTTAACATGAACAAGTTAAATATGGTACATTAGACCTTAATTGTGAATACTCTGGATTAAGTCAGGGCAATGTTAACATGAACTAGTTAAATATGGTACAGTATACCTTAATTGTGAACAGTCTGGATTAAGTCAGGGCAATGTTAACATGAACAAGTTATATATGGTACATTAGACCTTAAATGTGAATGCTCTGGATTAAGTCAGGGCAATGTTAACATGAACAAGTTATATATGGTACATTAGACCTTAAATGTGAATGCTCTGGATTAAGTCAGGGCAATGTTAACATGAACACGTTATATATGGTACATTAGACCTTAAATGTGAATGCTCTGGATTAAGTCAGGGCAATGTTAACATGAACAAGTTATATATGGTACATTAGACCTTAATTGTGAACAGTCTGGATTAAGTCAGGGCAATGTTAACATGAACAAGTTAAATATTAGACCTTAATTGTGAACAGTCTGGATTAAGTCAGGGCAATGCTACAGCGGAACTTCTATACTTGTGACAGTGACAGGTATGATGCAGAAATCAGGTTAATTTTGTCCAGCTATTTTTACTATGAATATATAGAAGACTGAAATTGACGATATTTGTGTGAAAATGATTTTGTGATATTCTGGTATGGTTCATTTTGTCTGTAGGCACTGCGACTATTAAAGACTGCCCCACCCCTGAAAACACACATAGACTGTATCGCATCTCAGCGGGTCATAAGACTACCAGGTTTGTTTTTATTAACTTCAGTCATTCCATGTAGATTATGTTGGTTTTGCAAGAGTCATGTCACTGTAACTGGCAGTATTATTGAATGGAGCTTTTGCAATAAAATTGTTTGAAGTTTGGAATTGTAAAAAGATGACTGTCTGATTAGCGCAGTGGTTAACACGCTCGCTTCTCACTGATGCAATCTTGGTTTGATCCTTGGAACAGGACGTATGTGAGATGGCTTAGTTGTCAAATCGGACCTAGTGGATTTTCTCCGGATACTTCGGTTTCCTCCCACACGAATGACCACAAATACGCTCTCATCCATGTCAATGAGAGTGATTGATACAAATTGTTAAGGATTGTTTCGCAATCATTGTAAAATAAATAAAGTCTATTAATAAAAAGATGATTCTAAGCAAAGATGTTTACAGTCAACCTGATTTAAGCAGCCAGCCAAGGGAATCAATAGATGGCTGCTTAGCACAGATGGCTTCTTAATTGAGGTCAAATATATAATAAAACAACATTTTAGGAATCTGGAAACTGGCTGCTTAATAGAAGTGACCACTAACACAGGTATTGACTGTATATAAATGCTTCTTGAAGCAATAACTAGTTAGGTTTTTATAAAGTTATGTAATCTGCAGGTCTGATCGATGTACACGTGCATGTGAGAGAACCAGGTGCTACACACAAGGAGGACTGGAGCTCGTGCACGGCTGCAGCATTGGCTGGCGGGGTCACCATGGTGCTTGCCATGCCAAACACTAACCCTCCTACAGTGAATGAAGCTTCCTTTGCTCTTACACAGGTGAGATACTACATTTATTGTGCTCCCCCCCCCCTCCCTCTTGGAAGATATGTTGTATTTGTCCTGTCTGTCTGTCACAATTTGTTTCCACATGATAACAATATACATGTACTTGTATATCTCAAGTCTACAATATTTTTTGGCATATAGCCTGTTATCTTTCATTTTTGAGGCCCATAATGGGTGACTTCATTTAGTCCTTCTTAGTCGTTTAGGTTTACCGGTAGTTTAAACTTCAAATTGCTTGCCCCTCACCACTAGGTTTGAATCCCTCTGCCCATGTCAAATTCTTTCATGTGACAAAGCTATCCAGATAGCTTGCAGAAGGTAAGTGGTTCTACCATGTGCCAGTCCGTGTCTGAAAGATGGTTCGGAAGGGTGCCTGAAATCTTCCTCCATTAATAATAACTGGAGAGTCGTCGTATGACCTAAGATGTTAGTGCGACTTTAAACCCCAACATCTACCCACTCCCTTGCTGGTTTCCCCCCGTACCCCAACGACCTATCTACATTTCCGTTTCTATGCTCACACTCAAGTGAAGATGCTCATAACGGCTTCCCGCAATAATACATGCATGTTGATATTAGGAGTACCTAACACATTGTAGGTTAACAATATGCCTTCTTCCATTACGTTAGAAAATGAAAGATTATATTACCGGTTTTATTTCAGAAACTTGCCAGGTCAGGGGCCCGGTGTGACTTTGGTGTGTTTGTTGGGGCTAGTCGTGACAACTATACTAGTATCCCCGCCATAGGAAACATGGCCGCAGCCCTCAAGATGTATCTAAATGAGACCTTCACCACACTTAAACTTGATGATATTTCAGTCTGGATGAAGGTAAATGGTACAGAGGTCCGCCTCCGTGGTCGAGTGGTTAAGGTCGTTGACTTGTATACCACTGTAACCTATCATCACTGATGGTCACGGGTTCGAGCCCCGCTCAGGCCGTGTCTCATTTATATGAAAAAGTTGGCAGTTTCTTACGGAGGTTGGTGCACCCAAGTACTGGTTAACCGTTGGAGTCTGCCCAGGAAAGGTGTTGTTAGGTAAACTGCCCGCCGGCGATATAGCCCAAAATGGTGCTGATGCAGGTGTAAAGCCTGAAATATAACATAACATAAATGGTACAGAGATAGTACACTGTAGAACACTATAATTTCACGAGTACTTCTATTCGACTATTTCTCGGTTTTCATGATTTTGAATATTTTTAATTAATTCGCGAAGTTTTGAATTCGTGCATCCGTGATGTATCACGAATAAATCAAGGTAACTGTTTATTGTTTATGTATATCGCTAATTGTATTGACTTCCAAATTTTCATAAAATATATTTTTTTCCGGATATATCTACATTCGGACACAGTATTATTCACGAGAATCATGAATTCGCGATCAACTTGGTTCATGAAAATTAGCGAAATATAAATGCTCGCAAATAAATAGTGTTCTACATTAGTTTCCAGTCAGTTGTGAAGATTGATTGGCTAGCCAGAGTTATCTTGAAGGTGAGTTATTTGTAGAGATGGCGTTTGTCAACATTTTGCTGTAAATTACATTTCTCAAAGCACTTTAGAAATTTTTATGAAACTTTGCGCTTAACATTGAAGCAACTTGTAAATCAAAAGTTGCTAAATTAATTTTTTCTGAATTACAATATGGTCGCCAAGGCGATCATCTTGAAAATCTATTTTTGATTTCTCCTGAACTACAAGAGCAATATTTAAGAAACATATGGAACATCGGCGCAAACAAGTCAATAAAAATGTGCTAATATCATTTATATGCGTAAAATCGACATGGCCACCATCTTCACAATCTAATTTAGACTTCTCTTTAAACTGCCGGGGCAGTTTTAAGAAGCTATGGATTGTAGAGACATTAATGTCCTGCTTTCATCAGTAGATATGGTAAGTGAATACCGACTTGGCTTTACAATGGACACTTACTGGACACAATTTTGTATGAAAATTGTAAAAACATTTTTATTTTTTTTATTTTTACTGACAAGTCAGGTTCCCTAGGGCAACTATTTCAACCATGTCACCTTCTAGAATGAGCCGTGCATTGGTAGATATGTTTGGTAATTACTGACTTGGCTTCGATTACTCAGATAAACTTTAATTGTCCATGCAGTTCTACCAAAACCAATTTCGTAGCAGGTGATCAACTCTGAATTTTGACTAATTTTGAAAAACACATACCGAAGAATCTACACACACATGCATGCTGAAAGAAGTTACATGCAGACTGTAGATGTTTTGTATGAATATTTCAGCATTTTGAACACTGGCCGAAGCATCTTCCACTATGCACTCATGCTGAAGGAACCCACACAGCAGCAGTTATATTACTGGCAGAACTTTATAAGAGACCTGTGCACATATGTCATGTGGCTCGCAGGGACGAGGTTTGTGTTGTTTATACTAAGGTCATAGGATACTAGCATCTATATGACTTTCCATCCCTAACAACTACAACGTCTGTACGACTTTCCATCCTAGCAGCTTCCGCATCTATACAACTTTCCATCCCTAACAACTATAATGTCTGTGCGACTTTCCATCCTAGCAGCTTCCGCATCTATACAACTTTCCATCCCTAACAACTACAACGTCTGTGCGACTTTCCATCCTAGCAGCTTCCGCATCTATACAACTTTCCATCCCTAACAACTACAACGTCTGTGCGACTTTCCATCCCTAACACCTTCCGCATCTATACAACTTTCCATCCCTAACAACTACAATGTCTGTGCGACTTTCCATCCTAGCAGCTTCCAACTCCAGCTGCGAACTCCTATGCTTTCTGATATCTCTTGTCAATTCACATTATGACGTTATCATTTCATGTCATAAGTTATTCAGTCCATTATCATTTCATGTCATAAGTTATTCAGTCCATTATCAATTCACATCATATTCAGTCCATTACCAATTCACGTCACGCTGTTCATATTGACAGATTCTAGTGATTCGAGCCGCCAAGGAGAGAGGTATACCAGTAACGTGCGAGGTCGCTCCACATCATCTCTTCCTGACCTCAAATAACCTTGATGACATAGGTCATGGTCGTGGACGTGTTAAGCCCCCTCTTGTTACCAAGGAAGATCAAGAGGCATTATGGGAGAACATGTCGATCATCGATTGTTTTGCTACCGATCATGGTAAGTGCTACAAAATCAGAATCGGATTTAATAAATTATTAAATATTATGTGCATTTTCTAGCGGAAGCAATGTTCGTATCTATGGTGATCGTGTATCTATGGTTTCTAATGGAAACCAAGCCATGTTTGTATCTATTGTTTCTAATGGAAACCAAGCCATGTTTGTATCTATGGTTTCTAATGGAAACCAAGCCATGATCATATCTATGGTTTCTAATGGAAACCCAGCTATGTTCGTATCTATGCTTTCTAATGGAAACCAGCTCTATGGTTTCTAATGGAAACCCAGCTATGTTCGTATCTATGCTTTCTAATGGAAACCCAGTTATGTTCGTATCTATGGTTTCTAATGGAAAACCAGCTATATTCGTATCTATGGTTTCTAATGGAAACCCAGCTATGTTTGTATCTATGGTTTCTAATGGAAACCCAGCTATGTTAGTATCTATGCTTTCTAATGGAAACCCAGCTATGTTCGTATCTATGGTTTCTAATGGAAACCCAGCTATATTTGTATCTATGGTTTCTAATGGAAACCCAGCTATGTTTGTAACTATGGTTTCTAATGGAAACCCAGCTATGTTCGTATCTATGCTTTCTAATGGAAACCAGCTCTATGGTTTCTAATGGAAACCCAGCTATGTTCGTATCTATGCTTTCTAATGGAAACCCAGTTATGTTCGTATCTATGGTTTCTAATGGAAACCCAGCTATATTCGTATCTATGGTTTCTAATGGAAACCCAGCTATGTTTGTATCTATGGTTTCTAATGGAAACCCAGCTATGTTCGTATCTATGGTTTCTAATGGAAACCCAGCTATGTTCGTATCTATGGTTTCTAATGGAAACCCAGCTATGTTCGTATCTATGGTTTCTAATGGAAACCCAGCTATGTTCATATCTATGGTTTTTAATGGAAATCCAGTTATGTTCGTATCTATGCTTTCTAATGGAAACCCAGCTATGTTCGTATCTATGGTTTTTAATGGAAATCCAGCTATGTTCGTATCTATGCTTTCTAATGGAAACCCAACTATGTTCGTATCTATGGTTTTTAATGGAAATCCAGCTATGTTCGTATCTATGCTTTCTAATGGAAACCCAGCTATGTTCGTATCTATGCTTTCTAATGGAAACCCAGCTCTATGGTTTCTAATGGAAACCAAGCTATGTTCGTATCTATGGTTTAAAACAATTTTTGGAATTACTTAGCCCTTTCCCACATACAGATAATTTATACAAATTTATTTTAGCTTGATTGCGAAACAAGTTCATGCAACATTAGTTTATTTGCGCTCGAGACCTCATTCCTGATGGAATCCATCTCCATGAGGGAGAGAGAAGATGCAATGTGGAATTTAAGTGCCTTGCCTAAGGGCACTATCGTAACTGCTACAGCTGGGCACACACTCCAGGCCTCTCGCACCTGAAGTGAATGTGCTACTACTGCACTAATAGATATAGCGACAATAAATAGGCTAAGATTCATATCTAAGTAATAATCAGCCATATTACTTATCCAGTCACCAAGTGCCTACTGCGAAGTATTAAGGGTTGTATCCATTATTACGAGTGTTTTGGTTTTTGTGTGGATGTGTAAGCGGTAGTGGCCGAGTAGCTCAGGACATTCACTTCAAATCACTTGCCCCTCATGGCTGCAAGTTCGAATCTCACTGTGGATGTCGAATTATTTGATGTGAGGAAGCCATCCAGCTGGCTTGCGGAAGGTCGGTGGTTCTACTCAGGTGCATGTCCCTGCCTGAAATATTACTCGGAGGTCAGCATAATAACCTACGCTGTTGTGGTGACATTAACTCTCCCCCCCCAAATAAATGTGTAATTGGTAATGGTGTTGAGAGGCACTTAAATGGGGGGAAGTGTTCATCAATTTTTGTATTATTTGATCATTGAAATAACCTTTAATTGGCGTGGAACTATTGTCCGACCTGTTTTACAGCCCCACATACATGCGAAGAGAAGAACAGTTCGAATCCTCCCCCAGGATTCCCGGGACTGGAAACCATGCTACCCCTCCTTCTAACGGCCGTCAATGAAGGCAGGCTGTCTATGGAGGTTAGTACTCTGTTAGCATTACTCCATTGCTTTGGACTATCAATTTGAATGTCATGTGTTTGATCCCAATTCTGAGCGTATACAAATAGTTTGTGTATTTTTGCGTTTATTTATCGTCGCTACCAGTTGCCCAATATGAGCGACACATCGTGAAGAGATTACTTATTTTAGATTCTTGGAGGATAGTGCAATGATACAGACCATTCCAGTGTCTCCTCTTGTTCTTTTACGCGAACGATGAAAAGCACTGGCACAAGACCTCGATTTAAAGTCCCATTTGAAAGACTGTTAATATTATTATGGTCAGACGGTGGATCGAACCTGCGATCTCTGCTTGCGTGTCTCTGTTTTAGCCAGTCTATCTATTGGACAAGTATGATGTATTATACATGTTTGGATTAGCAGCATTGAAGAGTTTACATTTCTGGAAATAACACAGCGGATGACCTAGTAATATACACAGACCATCGAGTGCCACTAAGTCAACCATTACCTTCCATGTATTCCACTATATTACATTACCTTCCATGTATTCCACTATGTTACATTACCTTCCATGTATTCCACTATGTTACATTACCTTCCATGTATTCCACTATGTTACATTACCTTCCATGTATTCCACTATGTTACATTACCTTCCATGTATTCCACTCTGTTACATTACCTTCCATGTATTCCACTATATTACATTACCTTCCATGTATTCCACTATGTTACATTACCTTCCATGTATTCCACTCTGTTACATTACCTTCCATGTATTCCACTATGTTACATTACCTTCCATGTATTCCACTCTAGTACATTACCTTCCATGTATTCCACTCTGTTACATTACCTTCCATGTATTCCACTATGTTACATTACCTTCCATGTATTCCATTCTAGTACATTACCTTCCATGTAGTCCACTCTGTTACATTACCTTCCATGTATTCCACTATGTTACATTACCTTCCATGTATTCCACTATGTTACATTACCTTCCATGTATTCCACTATATTACATTACCTTCCATGTATTCCACTCTGTTACATTACCTTCCATGTATTCCACTATGTTACATTACCTTCCATGTATTCCACTATGTTACATTACCTTCCATGTAGTCCACTATATTACATTACCTTCCATGTATTCCACTCTGTTACATTACCTTCCATGTATTCCACTATGTTACATTACCTTCCATGTATTCCATTCTGTTACATTACCTTCCATGTAGTCCACTATGTTACATTACCTTCCATGTAGTCCACTATATTACATTACCTTCCATGTATTCCACTCTAGTACATTACCTTCCATGTATTACACTCTGTTACATTACCTTCCATGTAGTCCACTATGTTACATTACCTTCCATGTATTCCACTATATTACATTACCTTCCATGTATTCCACTATATTACATTACCTTCCATGTAGTCCACTATGTTACATTACCTTCCATGTAGTCCACTATGTTACATTACCTTCCATGTAGTCCACTATGTTACATTACCTTCCATGTAGTCCACTATATTACATTACCTTCCATGTATTCCACTATATTACATTACCTTCCATGTATTCCACTATATTACATTACCTTCCATGTAGTCCACTATGTTACATTACCTTCCATGTATTCCACTATGTTACATTACCTTCCATGTATTCCACTATGTTACATTACCTTCCATGTATTCCACTATATTACATTACCTTCCATGTATTACACTCTGTTACATTACCTTCCATGTAGTCCACTATGTTACATTACCTTCCATGTAGTCCACTATGTTACATTACCTTCCATGTATTCCACTATGTTACATTACCTTCCATGTATTCCACTATGTTACATTACCTTCCATGTATTCCACTATATTACATTACCTTCCATGTATTCCACTATATTACATTACCTTCCATGTAGTCCACTATGTTACATTACCTTCCATGTATTCCACTATGTTACATTACCTTCCATGTATTCCACTATGTTACATTACCTTCCATGTATTCCACTCTAGTACATTACCTTCCATGTATTCCACTATGTTACATTACCTTCCATGTATTCCACTATGTTACATTACCTTCCATGTATTCCACTATATTACATTACCTTCCATGTATTCCACTCTGTTACATTACCTTCCATGTATTCCACTATGTTACATTACCTTCCATGTATTCCACTATGTTACATTACCTTCCATGTATTCCACTATGTTACATTACCTTCCATGTATTCCACTATGTTACATTACCTTCCATGTATTCCACTATGTTACATTACCTTCCATGTATTCCACTATGTTACATTACCTTCCATGTAGTCCACTCTGTTACATTAACTTCCATGTATTCCATTATGTTGCATTACCTTCCATGTATTCCACTCTGTTACATTACCTTCCATGTATTCCACTATGTTACATTACCTTCCATGTAGTCCACTATGTTACATTACCTTCCATGTATTCCACTATGTTACATTACCTTCCATGTATTCCACTATGTTACATTACCTTCCATGTATTCCACTATGTTACATTACCTTCCATGTATTCCACTCTGTTACATTACTTCCATGTATTCCATTCTGTGATTACCTTCCATGTATTCCACTTGTTACATTACCTTCCATGTATTCACTATGTTCATTACCTTCCATGTAGTCCACTATGTTACATTACCTTCCATGTATTCCACTATGTTACATTACCTTCCATGTATTCCACTATGTTACATTACCTTCCATGTATTCCACTATGTTACATTACCTTCCATGTATTCCACTCTGTTACATTACCTTCCATGTATTCCACTATGTTACATTACCTTCCATGTATTCCACTATGTTACATTACCTTCCATGTATTCCACTATGTTACATTACCTTCATGTATTCCACTCTGTTACATTACCTTCCATGTATTCCACTATGTTACATTACCTTCCATGTATTCCACTATGTTACATTACCTTCCATGTATTCCACTATGTTACATTACCTTCCATGTAGTCCACTATGTTACATTACCTTCCATGTATTCCACTATGTTACATTACCTTCCATGTATTCCATTCTGTTACATTACCTTCCATGTATTCCACTCTGTTACATTACCTTCCATGTATTCCATTCTGTTACATTACCTTCCATGTAGTCCACTCTGTTACATTACCTTCCATGTATTCCAATATGTTACATTACCTTCCATGTAGTCCACTATGTTACATTACCTTCCATGTAGTCCACTATGTTACATTACCTTCCATGTATTCCATTCTGTTACATTACCTTCCATGTAGTCCACTCTGTTACATTACCTTCCATGTATTCCAATATGTTACATTACCTTCCATGTAGTCCACTATGTTACATTACCTTCCATGTAGTCCACTATGTTACATTACCTTCCATGTATTCCACTCTGTTACATTACCTTCCATGTATTCCACTCTAGTACATTACCTTCCATGTATTCCACTATGTTACATTACCTTCCATGTATTCCACTATGTTACATTACCTTCCATGTATTCCACTATGTTACATTACCTTCCATGTATTCCACTCTATTACATTACCTTCCATGTATTCCACTCTGTTACATTACCTTCCATGTATTCCACTATGTTACATTACCTTCCATGTATTCCACTATGTTACATTACCTTCCATGTATTCCACTATGTTACATTACCTTCCATGTATTCCACTATGTTACATTACCTTCCATGTATTCCACTATGTTACATTACCTTCCATGTATTCCACTATGTTACATTACCTTCCATGTATTCCACTCTGTTACATTACCTTCCATGTATTACACTATGGTACATTACCTTCCATGTATTCCAGTATGTTACATTACCTTCCATGTATTCCACTATGTTACATTACCTTCCATGTATTCCACTATGTTACATTACCTTCCATGTATTCCACTATATTACATTACCTTCCATGTATTCCACTCTAGTACATTACCTTCCATGTATTCCACTATGTTACATTACCTTCCATGTATTCCACTATGTTACATTACCTTCCATGTATTCCACTATGTTACATTACCTTCCATGTATTCCACTATGTTACATTACCTTCCATGTATTCCACTCTGTTACATTACCTTCCATGTATTCCACTCTGTTATATTACCTTCCATGTAGTCCACTATGTTACATTACCTTCCATGTATTCCACTATATTACATTACCTTCCATGTAGTCCACTATATTACATTACCTTCCATGTATTCCACTATGGTACATTACCTTCCATGTATTCCAGTATGTTACATTACCTTCCATGTATTCCACTATGTTACATTACCTTCCATGTATTCCACTCTGCTGCATTACCTTCCATATATTCTGCAACAGTCCAGTGAGCAATTGTCCAGTGAGCAGATGTCTGTTGAGCAATTGTCCAGTGAGCTATTGTCCAGTGATTTTGACCATTGTCCATTTATTGGCAGGACTTGATTGAGAAATTATACACAAATCCGAAGAAGATCTTCAACCTTCCTGACCAACCAGATACGTATATCGAGGTGGACCTTGACACTACGTGGATCATTCCAGAAGCTATGAAGTTTAGTAAGGCCCAGTGGACACCATTTGCTGGGCACTCTGTGAAGGGTATGGTTCGTAGAGTTGTTCTGAGGGGAGAGGCGGCATACATAGATGGAGAGGTATGTTAATTAATGCACTGCCGGTGGGGGGGGGGCATGAATATCGAAAATGTTTGGTACTTGTAATACTACTAATATATATAAATAACCAAAATCGCTTTTCTACAGGGCTTGTGCGATATACCGGTACACCAATATACCTAGCATTGTACAATAGGTACAAAATTCGAATACCGGTATTTGTGGTACAAACAACAAACTGTGTTTTAATCCATTTTAACTTTTAATCAAGTAATTTAACACCTGGTTCCCGGTCTAATTCTGAATTGTGTGCGACTGCAGAAGACCATTCTCCACTACCAATCAAACCATAGTTTGTGATATTCCAGCAATAGTGCCATGCAAAACCTCCAAACAATCTACTTGTCATACTTTGTCACAGTCAACCAATCATAGTTCATAATGTTCCAGCAATACAGTCAAACTTGTATTAAGAGACCGCCCAAGGGAATGGACAAAAGCGGTCTCTTAATGAAACGGTCTCTTAATACAAAGTGACTGAACGGACAATTTCCCAGAGTCGGAGACATGTACTAGACTTTTGTTTGGGTGGACACTACAGTGTCTATATTGATATCAACATCATATACATGTATATATGTTACATATATCATCATAAAATAAAGAAAACTTTTTATAGTAATAGTTGCTTGTATTTTTCTTGTTGAAACACCTTGTTGATTGCTGCTAATTGTGACACCTGCACGATATGGATACTGTAGATCAAACACCTTATTGATTGCTGCTAATTGGGACACCTGCATGGGTAATTTGTCAGTATGCGGCTTCTTTATAGATCACTTATTAGTGTTTCCCCCAGACTGAAAAAAGGGCAGGGAGCTGGTACAAAAAAGGGCATTTGTATGTTGCCTGTACTCAAAAGGGCAAAATTGACATGGTCTTATTTATGTTATTACGAGTATGAAACATTTTGAGGACGAATCAATTTTCGAGTACAAAACATTTTGAGGACGAATCAATTTTGTAACCTATTGCGTATTTATATTCAAAATATATTATAAGGCGTGACAATGGTGTGATATCCGAGATTATCAATTATCTAAACAAAAATGTAATCCAGAAAATTACAACAATAATGCATTTACATTCATTTAAATCAAATCATACATATAAAATTGACATCCATTAGCATAATTTCCGACCGGTGCAATGGAACAATCCATATGCTGTGACCCAATAAAACTAAAAATGCGACACTATAAGAACAAATTGTCGACTATTTGAATCAATTAGCGCCTACTTATGAGATTTGCACACATGGGACAATATGTATGTGACTTCACTATAAAGATCTCGTAACTGGACATTGTGCGCCGATAATCCCCTACATTTGTTTTTACAACAATGACTCAAACGGAAATTGGGGCATAAATGTGCGAAAATTGACTGATTGGCACGGCACGTATCATGATTACTTGTCAAATTTATTGCCTCTTCAATATACATAACCAGCAGATGACACATTTAATAGTCTCTTGATTTATGTTTTGAATTTCTAATTTCAACACTACTTATGGTCGCTTAATGAAAAACATTAGGTAATTACGGCCGAAAATAGGTGGTCGTTGGTCGCGTAAGACAAAAGTCGCTTAATGCAATAGATTTATAGTGTGAAATCGCTCCGTGGGATTTCAAAATGGTCGCATAAGACAAAGGTCGCTTAATACACGTGGTCGCTTGAGCAATTTTGACTGTAGTTCCATGCAAAACCACCAAACAATCTACTATTCATACTTTGTCACAGTCAACCAATCATAGTTCATAATGTTCCAGCAGTAGTTCCATGCAAAACCTCCAAACAATCTACTATTCATATTTTGTCACAGTCAACCAATCATAGTTCATAATGTTCCAGCAGTAGTTCCATGCAAAACCACCAAACAATCTACTATTCATACTTTGTCACAGTCAACCAATCATAGTTCATAATGTTCCAGCAGTAGTTCCATGCAAAACCTCCAAACAATCTGCTATTCATACTTTGTCACAGTCAACCAATCATAGTTCATAATGTTCCAGCAGTAGTTCCATGCAAAACCACCAAACAATCTGCTAGTCATACTTTGTCACAGTCAACCAATCATAGTTCATAATGTTCCAGCAGTAGTTCCATGCAAAACCACCAAACAATCTGCTAATCATACTTTGTCACAGTCAACCAATCATAGTTCTTAATGTTCCAGCAGTAGTTCCATGCAAAACCACCAAACAATCTGCTAGTCATACTTTGTCACAGTCAACCAATCATAGTTCATAATGTTCCAGCAGTAGTTCCATGCAAAACCACCAAACAATCTACTATTCATACTTTGTCACAGTCAACCAATCATAGTTCATAATGTTCCAGCAGTAGTTCCATGCAAAACCACCAAACAATCTACTATTCATACTTTGTCACAGTCAACCAATCATAGTTCATAATGTTCCAGCAGTAGTTCCATGCAAAACCACCAAACAATCTACTATTCATACTTTGTCACAGTCAACCAATCATAGTTCATAATGTTCCAGCAGTAGTTCCATGCAAAACCACCAAACAATCTGCTAGTCATACTTTGTCACAGTCAACCAATCATAGTTCATAATGTTCCAGCAGTAGTTCCATGCAAAACCACCAAACAATCTACTATTCATACTTTGTCACAGTCAACCAATCATAGTTCTTAATGTTCCAGCAGTAGTTCCATGCAAAACCACCAAACAATCTGCTAGTCATACTTTGTCACAGTCAACCAATCATAGTTCATAATGTTCCAGCAGTAGTTCCATGCAAAACCTCCAAACAATCTACTATTCATACTTTGTCACAGTCAACCAATCATAGTTCATAATGTTCCAGCAGTAGTTCCATGCAAAACCACCAAACAATCTGCTAGTCATACTTTGTCACAGTCAACCAATCATAGTTCATAATGTTCCAGCAGTAGTTCCATGCAAAACCACCAAACAATCTGCTAGTCATACTTTGTCACAGTCAACCAATCATAGTTCATAATGTTCCAGCAGTAGTTCCATGCAAAACCACCAAACAATCTGCTAGTCATACTTTGTCACAGTCAACCAATCATAGTTCATAATGTTCCAGCAGTAGTTCCATGCAAAACCACCAAACAATATGCTAGTCATACTTTGTCACAGTCAACCAATCATAGTTCTTAATGTTCCAGCAGTAGTTCCATGCAAAACCACCAAACAATCTGCTAGTCATACTTTGTCACAGTCAACCAATCATAGTTCATAATGTTCCAGCAGTAGTTCCATGCAAAACCACCAAACAATCTGCTAGTCATACTTTGTCACAGTCAACCAATCATAGTTCATAATGTTCCAGCAGTAGTTCCATGCAAAACCACCAAACAATCTGCTATCATACTTTGTCACAGTCAACCAATCATAGTTCTTAATGTTCCAGCAGTAGTTCCATGCAAAACCACCAAACAATCTGCTAGTCATACTTTGTCACAGTCAACCAATCATAGTTCATAATGTTCCAGCAGTAGTTCCATGCAAAACCACCAAACAATCTGCTAGTCATACTTTGTCACAGTCAACCAATCATAGTTCATAATGTTCCAGCAGTAGTTCCATGCAAAACCACCAAACAATCTGCTAGTCATACTTTGTCACAGTCAACCAATCATAGTTCATAATGTTCCAGCAGTAGTTCCATGCAAAACCACCAAACAATCTGCTAGTCATACTTTGTCACAGTCAACCAATCATAGTTCATAATGTTCCAGCAGTAGTTCCATGCAAAACCACCAAACAATCTGCTAGTCATACTTTGTCACAGTCAACCAATCATAGTTCATAATGTTCCAGCAGTAGTTCCATGCAAAACCACCAAACAATCTGCTATTCATACTTTGTCACAGTCAACCAATCATAGTTCATAATGTTCAGCAGTAGTTCCATGCAAAACCACCAAACAATCTACTAGTCATACTTTGTCACAGTCAACCAATCATAGTTCATAATGTTCCAGCAGTAGTTCCATGCAAAACCACCAAACAATATGCTAGTCATACTTTGTCACAGTCAACCAATCATAGTTCTTAATGTTCCAGCAGTAGTTCCATGCAAAACCACCAAACAATCTGCTAGTCATACTTTGTCACAGTCAACCAATCATAGTTCATAATGTTCCAGCAGTAGTTCCATGCAAAACCACCAAACAATCTACTAGTCATACTTTGTCACAGTCAACCAATCATAGTTCATAATGTTCCAGCAGTAGTTCCATGCAAAACCTCCAAACAATCTGCTATTCATACTTTGTCACAGTCAACCAATCATAGTTCATAATGTTCCAGCAGTAGTTCCATGCAAAACCACCAAACAATCTGCTAGTCATACTTTGTCACAGTCAACCAATCATAGTTCATAATGTTCCAGCAGTAGTTCCATGCAAAACCACCAAACAATCTGCTAGTCATACTTTGTCACAGTCAACCAATCATAGTTCATAATGTTCCAGCAGTAGTTCCATGCAAAACCACCAAACAATCTGCTATTCATACTTTGTCACAGTCAACCAATCATAGTTCATAATGTTCCAGCAGTAGTTCCATGCAAAACCACCAAACAATCTGCTAGTCATACTTTGTCACAGTCAACCAATCATAGTTCATAATGTTCCAGCAGTAGTTCCATGCAAAACCACCAAACAATCTGCTAGTCATACTTTGTCACAGTCAACCAATCATAGTTCATAATGTTCCAGCAGTAGTTCCATGCAAAACCACCAAACAATCTGCTAGTCATACTTTGTCACAGTCAACCAATCATAGTTCATAATGTTCCAGCAGTAGTTCCATGCAAAACCACCAAACAATCTACTATTCATACTTTGTCACAGTCAACCAATCATAGTTCTTAATGTTCCAGCAGTAGTTCCATGCAAAACCACCAAACAATCTGCTAGTCATACTTTGTCACAGTCAACCAATCATAGTTCATAATGTTCCAGCAGTAGTTCCATGCAAAACCACCAAACAATCTGCTAGTCATACTTTGTCACAGTCAACCAATCATAGTTCATAATGTTCCAGCAGTAGTTCCATGCAAAACCTCCAAACAATCTACTATTCATACTTTGTCACAGTCAACCAATCATAGTTCATAATGTTCCAGCAGTAGTTCCATGCAAAACCACCAAACAATCTGCTAGTCATACTTTGTCACAGTCAACCAATCATAGTTCATAATGTTCCAGCAGTAGTTCCATGCAAAACCACCAAACAATATGCTAGTCATACTTTGTCACAGTCAACCAATCATAGTTCATAATGTTCCAGTAGTAGTTCCATGCAAAACCTCCAAACAATCTGCTAGTCATACTTTGTCACAGTCAACCAATCATAGTTCATAATGTTCCAGCAGTAGTTCCATGCAAAACCACCAAACAATCTGCTAGTCATACTTTGTCACAGTCAACCAATCATAGTTCATAATGTTCCAGCAATAGCTCCATGCAAAACCTCCAAACAATCTACTATTCATACTTTGTCACAGTCAACCAATCATAGTTCTTAATGTTCCAGCAGTAGTTCCATGCAAAACCACCAAACAATCTGCTAGTCATACTTTGTCACAGTCAACCAATCATAGTTCATAATGTTCCAGCAGTAGTTCCATGCAAAACCACCAAACAATCTACTATTCATACTTTGTCACAGTCAACCAATCATAGTTCTTAATGTTCCAGCAGTAGTTCCATGCAAAACCACCAAACAATCTGCTAGTCATACTTTGTCACAGTCAACCAATCATAGTTCATAATGTTCCAGCAGTAGTTCCATGCAAAACCACCAAACAATCTGCTAGTCATACTTTGTCACAGTCAACCAATCATAGTTCATAATGTTCCAGCAATAGCTCCATGCAAAACCTCCAAACAATCTACTATTCATACTTTGTCACAGTCAACCAATCATAGTTCTTAATGTTCCAGCAGTAGTTCCATGCAAAACCACCAAACAATCTGCTAGTCATACTTTGTCACAGTCAACCAATCATAGTTCATAATGTTCCAGCAGTAGTTCCATGCAAAACCACCAAACAATCTGCTAGTCATACTTTGTCACAGTCAACCAATCATAGCTAGTCATACTTTGTCACAGTCAACCAATCATAGCTAGTCATACTTTGTCACAGTCAACCAATCATAGCTTGTCATACTTTGTCACAGTCAACCAATCATAGCTTGTCATACTTTGTCACAGTCAACCAATCATAGCTTGTCATACTTTGTCACAGTCAACCAATCGTAGCTTGTCATACTTTGTCACAGTCAACCAATCATAGCTAGTCATACTTTGTCACAGTCAACCAATCATAGCTTGTCATACTTTGTCACAGTCAACCAATCATAGCTTGTCATACTTTGTCACAGTCAACCAATCATAGCTTGTCATACTTTGTCACAGTCAACCAATCATAGCTTGTCATACTTTGTCACAGTCAACCAATCATAGCTTGTCATACTTTGTCACAGTCAACCAATCATAGCTTGTCATACTTTGTCACAGTCAACCAATCATAGCTTGTCATACTTTGTCACAGTCAACCAATCATAGCTTGTCATACTTTGTCACAGTCAACCAATCATAGCTTGTCATACTTTGTGTGGTATGCTAAATGTTTATGAATATGATTTTTATGCATCCCTAAAATGTTGTGTTGCTGCCTATTTGTAGGTGTTGGCTAAGCCAGGGTTTGGTCAGGATGTGAGGACCATGCCGCTAAAGGCCTCTGCTCCAGTACAGGACCTGCTGTCTGTTACTATTCCAATCATGTCACTACCCTCGTCCGAGCCTGGTAGTCCTGTCAGGAGACTCCATCCAGGATTCCCGATGGTTCCGAAACCTACACGAATGATGGATTCACATGGTCTAAATGGTAAGCACCACACATATCTCTATTTCCAAATAAGATCTTTTATATTATAATTATGTCATACGAAGGCCAAGAATATTGAATTTCCGGTGTACGGACAATTGCTCACCAGATATCTGTTTACTGGACAATTGCTCACTGGTGGGCAACGATCATCAAACAATCGCTCACTGGACAATTGCTCACTGTCTGTCAAAAGCTATGCATGTCGATCAAAAGCTATACACAGCTTATGTTAATTGTATGTCCCATGCCGACAGAAAATAAAATTTGATTTGACTAGGACCTGTTTTATCTATCTATATACCTTGTACAATCAGGACCTGTTTTATCTATCTATATACCTTGTACAATCAGGACCTGTTTTATCTATCTATATACCTGGTACAATTGGGACCTGTTTTATATATCTATATACCTTGTACAATCAGGACCTGTTTTATCTATCTATATCCCTGGTACAATCGGGACCTGTTTTATCTATCTATACCCCTGGTACAATCAGGACCTGTTTTATCTATCTATATACCTTGTACAATCAGGACCTGTTTTATCTATCTATATACCTGGTACAATCAGGACCTGTGTTATATATCTATATACCTGGTACAATCAGGACCTGTTTTATCTATCTATATCCCTGGTACAATCAGGACCTGTTTTATCTATCTATATCCCTGGTACAATCAGGACCTGTTTTATCTATCTATATCCCTGGTACAATCAGGACCTGTTTTATCTATCTATATTCCTGGTACAATCAGGACCTGTTTTATATATCTATATACCTGGTACAATCAGGACCTGATTTATCTATCTATATACCTGGTACAATCAGGACCTGTTTTATCTATCTATATCCCTGGTACAATCAGGACCTGTTTTATCTATCTATATCCCTGGTACAATCAGGACCTGTTTTATCTATCTATATACCTTGTACAATCAGGACCTGTTTTATCTATCTATATACCTGGTACAATCAGGACCTGTTTTATCTATCTATATACCTTGTACAATCAGGACCTGTTTTATCTATCTATATACCTGGTACAATCAGGACCTGTTTTATCTATCTATATCTCTGGTACAATCAGGACCTGTTTTATCTATCTATATACCTGGTACAATCAGGACCTGTTTTATCTATCTATATATACCTGGTACAATCCATATTGAGAGATAGGGAATTTGGTGACTGGTTAATTGCTCACCTTTGATAATCCTAAAATCATGTATGTAATTAACTTAAGTGTATACCTCTTTGTATGCCTTTAATGGTCCTGTTAGAATTCACAATATTGTACAGTTAGACTTGTAGTGTGAGATGTAAGATGACCGTCTGTAAGCATGAATGCTATAATACAACATAACTTGTTCCTTATAACACAAACAGAAAAAGTGCTCTCTAAATAGATATGGATCCGAGGATATAAACATTTTCTCAGATCTCAAACTTGAGCTCAAGTAATCTAATTGGTTGATTCTGAGATTTACACACTCTGAACCAATCAGAAGCTTGAGACTGAACTAGTCTAGAGATTGGAGAAAAGTTTTATAACCTCTGACCCTGGTCTCTTGAGCAAGTTTCACATTCCATGTAATATATGACATATGATCTGTATCGTAGAATGGACGGAGACCATGCCGGTGCCAAAGCCGGTACCCATGACCGTCCATGATGTAAATATGTATGATATAGGTAAGGCTATGGTGGGGATAGTTGGATTTTGTGGTAAGCATGCTTTTTGGGGTTATGTTGCACTATATTGTTCACTGGAAATGTAGCATGGGTCAAATGTCACGGGAAACATAGCATGGGTCAAATGTCACAGGAAACATAGCATGGGTCAAATGTCACAGGAAACATAACGTGGGTCAAGTGTCTTGGGAAACTTAACATGGGTCAAATGTCACGGAAAACATAACATGGGTCAAATGTCACAGGAAACATAATGTGGGTCAAATGTCACAGGAAACATAATGTGGGTCAAATGTCACAGGAAACATAGTGTGAGTCAAATGTCACGAGAAACATAACATGGGTCAAATGTCACAGGAAACATAGCGTGGGTCAAATGTCACAGGAAACATAGCATGTGTCAAATGTCACAGGAAACATAACGTGGGTCAAATGTCACAGGAAACATAGCATGGGTCAAATGTCACAGGAAACATAACATGGGTCAAATGTCACAGGAAGCATAACGTGGGTCAAATGTCACAGGAAACATAGCGTGGGTCAAATGTTACAGGAAACATAGCATGGGTCAAATGTCACAGGAAACATAACGTGGGTCAAATGTCACAGGAAACATAGCATGGGTCAAATGTCACAGGAAACATAATGTGGGTCAAATGTCACAGGAAACATAGCATGGGTCAAATGTCACAGGAAACATAACATGGGTCAAATGTCACAGGAAACATAACGTGGGTCAAATGTCACAGGAAACATAACATTGGTCAAATGTCACAGGAAACATAACATGGGTCAAATGTCACAGGAAACATAACGTGGGTCAAATGTCACAGGAAACATAACGTGGGTCAAATGTCACAGGAAACATAACGTGGGTCAAATGTCACAGGAAGCATAACATGGGTCAAATGTCACAGGAAACATAATGTGGGTCAAATGTCACAGGAAACATAACGTGGGTCAAATGTCACAGGAAGCATAACATGGGTCAAATGTCACAGGAAACATAACGTGGGTCAAATGTCACAGGAAACATAACGTGGGTCAAATGTCACAGGAAACATAGCGTGGGTCAAATGTCACAGGAAACATAGCATGTGTCAAATGTCACAGGAAACATAACGTGGGTCAAATGTCACAGGAAACATAGCATGGGTCAAATGTCACAGGAAACATAACATGGGTCAAATGTCACAGGAAGCATAACGTGGGTCAAATGTCACAGGAAACATAGCGTGGGTCAAATGTTACAGGAAACATAGCATGGGTCAAATGTCACAGGAAACATAACGTGGGTCAAATGTCACAGGAAACATAGCATGGGTCAAATGTCACAGGAAACATAATGTGGGTCAAATGTCACAGGAAACATAGCATGGGTCAAATGTCACAGGAAACATAACATGGGTCAAATGTCACAGGAAACATAACGTGGGTCAAATGTCACAGGAAACATAACATTGGTCAAATGTCACAGGAAACATAACGTGGGTCAAATGTCACAGGAAACATAACGTGGGTCAAATGTCACAGGAAACATAGCATGGGTCAAATGTCACAGGAAACATAACATGGGTCAAATGTCACAGGAAACATAATCAAATAACATTGGTCAAATGTCACAGGAAACATAACATTGGTCAAATGTCACAGGAAACATAACGTGGGTCAAATGTCACAGGAAACATAACGTGGCTCAAATGTCACAGGAAGCATAACATGGGTCAAATGTCACAGGAAACATAACGTGGGTCAAATGTCACAGGAAACATAACGTGGGTCAAATGTCACAGGAAGCATAACATGGGTCAAATGTCACAGGAAACATAACGTGGGTCAAATGTCACAGGAAACATAACGTGGGTCAAATGTTACAGGAAACATAACATGTATGAAGTAGTATATTATTTGTTTGTAGACACATTACTGGCGGGTTCTAGTTTGTTTTATTATTACATGTACATTCAATATGTATATACATGTAAGAGTTGTGGTACATCTTTGTTCGTATATGTGGCACAGCAGGCAGTAACGAACCGGCATGAGTTTGACTCACAATGTTTTGATCCAGAATTAACCAGTTATTACATTGGCCAGTTTCATGAAACATATAAGTAGCGTCATCAAAAACCCTGGTGCGCCGAAACGAATTAACGGTAAGGTGGCCAAAGCTGATGGCCAAACGAGAGCGAGCCTCGGTTATTTCATTTTATTATGCTGCAATGCAGTTTCTAGTATTTTGATTAGTTAACCTAGCCAGGCCAGGGTATATACGGCTAAACCCATTCAACACCAAGTGACTGACATGGACTGGTGCATGATATATTTAGACTAATAAATTAATAAGAAAATTACATTTGGACAAGTTCATTTATCAAAATGGGTAATTTTGTCTAAATAATAGTAATATTACTGGCAAAAACCTCATCACGAGCCGGCTCATCTGGATCTACACTGTTTGTAAGCCTATTTAGAGGTCTGTAGTGTTGAAAGGGTTAAAATACTACCGTTTGCATGCCTGACGGTGCCTAAAATAAAACCGGAAGCTGCGCATACATGTACTGTTGAACCCGTATGCGCAATGCATCTGTACAAGTTGCCGAAATAAATATGGAGATAATGTTTTTATATTTTTTACTATTGAATGTTGAACGCACAGTAAAACCAAACACCGAAATACAATAGTAAAATCTATTGGATATTTACGGGTTTCCAAATGTGGACATGCCGGTGTCACGGTAAATCTATTGGATATTTACGGGTTTCCAAATGTGGACATGCCGGTGTCACGGTAAATCTATTGGATATTTACGGGTTTCCAAATGTGGACATGCCGGTGTCACGGTAAAAACCACCCATTTATGAAGTTACTCAATCGAGGCAGTCAATGGGATAAAAATGCTAAAATAAAATCGATGAAAATCCCATAGCAAAACAATGACTGAGAGTATACAGTGCCAGCTAGAGCAGAGGTGATATCACCATTAGCCAGCATTTATATACTCATATGTCAACAAACCAAATAACATATAATATTACTTTTTCAAATTCCCAAATTTTAGATCGTTTTGCCAAAATGGAAAACGGCGTTGTGTAAAATGCATGAATATGTGATATATGAGAAGCCTTCCTATAAAAGGATAAGTCGCCTAAGAAATACTGAGTCAATGCTAACCTTCCAGAGGGTGGCATACAGACCCTGAAGCTGTCGAGACTTATAAATCTGCCCCCAAACAAACATGTGCTATTCTTAGCTTAATAACGTTACTTAATGTCATTATCACTGACGAACCTTTTTTCGTAAGAACAATAACTTGTTTAAAGCGATATTACATCGCAAAAAAAAACAAAAAATGTATACTTTCATGTATAAATAGCATTTTTAATACATATTCTTCCGAAGTAATTTAAATAATTAATATTCATCAGTAAACAATGTTTATGCGATATACAGCCTCGCAAAAGTGAAAGTAGGAATTTCCGAAACCTCTTATTACTCAATCCTACTTTCGATTAATTCCATTTTCATTCTGTATACAATAGATATGTACTGTACATTATGAATAAATATGTTTAAACCAATCCTATTATGCAGTGGAGGTAATTGTGTGATGCTGCCTTTTAGATGTAGCTTCATTCAGATAGTATGCAAATAATTATGTGCAGGTGCCCAGGAAATAGCAGTAAATTTGTACGAAAACTCGGTGTGATCATTGATTGCAATTGATGAGTCATGATACACATGCTGTGTCACGCATTGTTTTAGATACTGTTTATATAAATCTGTTATACGATGTTGAAATACTCGAATTCTGTGGCAAATATTTGGAAATAAGAAATAAAATATATATATATATAAATAGTACATTCTGTAGAAATTTCTTTTTTCCCCGATTTAGTGTCGCTTTAACCTTGTTTTGTTTGGTTCGTACACAAGTTATTCCAGTTCTTATTTGCTTATATTTGACTGTGTAAGACATTATGTGTGTTAGTTTATACAAATTTATTTTAGCTCGATTATGAAACAAGTTCCTACAACTTATATTAATCATTCTCGAGACCTCATTCCTGATGGAATCCATCGCCATGAGGGAGAGAGAAGAGCAGTGTGGAATTTAAGTGCCTTGCCTAAGGACACAATCGTAACGGCTACAGCTGGGCTTGAACTCTGGGCCTTTCGTAATTGAAACGAACATGCTACCACTACACTATCACGATTACCACGGCACTATCCGCTATTACACATTGGTTCGTTTAAACATATTTATTTTCTATCATGTACATGATTAATTACAACAATTGAAGTACGGAATTGGACAGAAAGCTATACAATTTGTTGATTGGTTGTATAACATTGTATATGTGGATTGGTTGTTGTAGTGCGAATGAGATATTTGTCGGAGAGTTCCGTGTCGCCGGGTAAAGATGTCAGAGGTGTTGTATATTGCATGCTGTGTTCACAGTTGTTAATTAAGAGATCGCTCGAGTCCGCTACAGTTCAGAATAACTAACATCTTGTTAAACCTTTAAATGCTAATCACAACTAAAGTTGCTTTTGCAAACAGCATAGAGCCGGATCAGCTGTGGCGTAACACCGCGGCTGATCTGGATCTATGCTGCTTGCTATTCAGATAGTGGAGCTAAAACACTTGGCTAAGTTTTCATGCATTTTGTGATTGCCTTGTTTGGAATGCTTGCCAGTATTGTCATACCACTTTATACAACTTTATTGTCATACAACTTTATTGTCATACAACTTGATACAACTTTATTGTCATACAACTTTATTGTCATACAACTTTATTGTCATACCACTTTATACAACTTTATTGTCATACAACTTTATTGTCATACAACTTTATTGTCATACAACTTTATATAACTTTATTGTCATACAACTTTATACAACTTTATTGTCATACAACTTTATATAACTTTATTGTCATACAACTTTATACAACTTTATTGTCATACAACTTTATATAACTTTATTGTCATACAACTTTATATAACTTTATTGTTATACAACTTTATACAACTTTATTGTCATACAACTTTATTGTCATACAACTTTATTGTCATACAACTTTATTGTCATACAACTTTATTGTCATACAACTTTATTGTCATACAACTTGATACAACTTTATTGTCATACAACTTTATTGTCATACAACTTTATTGTCATACAACTTTATACAACTTTATTGTCATACAACTTTATACAACTTTATTGTTATACAACTTTATATAACTTTATTGTCATACAACTTTATACAACTTTATTGTCATACAACTTTATATAACTTTATTGTCATACAACTTTATATAACTTTATTGTCATACAACTTTATTGTCATACAACTTTATATAACTTTATTGTCATACAACTTTATTGTCATACAACTTTATTGTCATACAACTTTATTGTCATACAACTTTATTGTCATACAACTTTATTGTCATACAACTTTATACAACTTTATTGTCATACAACTTTATATAACTTTATTGTCATACAACTTTATACAACTTTATTGTCATACAACTTTATATAACTTTATTGTCATACAACTTTATATAACTTTATTGTCATACAACTTTATATAACTTTATTGTCATACAACTTTATTGTCATACAACTTTATATAACTTTATTGTCATACAACTTTATATAACTTTATTGTCATACAACTTTAATGTCATACAACTTTATTGTTATACAACTTTATACAACTTTATTGTCATACAACTTTATACAACTTTATTGTCATACAACTTTATTGTTATACAACTTTATATAACTTTATTGTCATACAACTTTATTGTTATACAACTTTATATAACTTTATTGTCATACAACTTTATACAACTTTATTGTCATACAACTTTATATAACTTTATTGTCATACAACTTTATACAACTTTATTGTCATACAACTTTATACAACTTTATTGTCATACAACTTTATTGTTATACAACTTTATATAACTTTATTGTCATACAACTTTATACAACTTTATTGTCATACAACTTTATTGTCATACAACTTTATATAACTTTATTGTCATACATCTTTATTGTCATACAACTTTATATAACTTTATTGTCATACAACTTTATTGTCATACAACTTTATACAACTTTATTGTCATACAACTTTATACAACTTTATTGTTATACAACTTTATTGTCATACAACTTTATTGTCATACAACTTTATACAGCTTTATTGTCATACAACTTTATACAACTTTATTGTTAAACCTAAATGCAACTAACGGTACCTAGTAAATAACTTAACGTCTATGCTCGCCAATAGAGCGATCTTGCCAAATTAATATATTTTGCAAATAAGCAACGAAACTAAAGCATATTTTACACATATATTTGAACTTGTGATTGTGCTTTTGTAAAGTTCCGTCACTGCATGTTTACACTTAATTGCTTGTATACTGTTTTATGCAATAAACTTATTGTATTGTATGTCTTCTGGAAGTAAGGTAGGCCTAATGGCATATTATATTATGAATCATTGTTATACATAATATTATCATCACACTTAATAATATTATTGTTGAAAACCACGAATACAGCTTAACATGTCTAGGACCCTGCAAGGGACATTAATAGAACAAACATACTATATATAGGCTGAACCAACACTGAATACAGCTTAACATGTCTAGGACCCTGCAAGGGACATTAATAGAACAAACATACTATATATAGGCTGAACCAACACTGAATACAGCTTAACATGTCTAGGACCCTGCAAGGGACATTAATAGAACAAACATACTATATATAGGCTGAACCAACACTGAATACAGCTTAACATGTCTAGGACCCTGCAAGGGACATTAATAGAACAAACATACTATTATATAGGCTGAACCAATACTGAATACAAGCAAAATTATGTGAAAGTTATGTGATATTACGACCCCCTACTTTGTCATGAAATTTGTGGGTTTTGGCATACACTCACATATAAGACTGGGTGATAAAATAGACACCAGTATAAATGACATGTTTAACCAGAAATGTTCAGTGTCAGGGTGCTTTCTTTTCCAAAACGTAATTATGGATACCATTGAACACATTTTAAAGAAATATATTTGTTTTTTTCTAAATTGATTTTTAACACTCTCTTATAAGACGGGAAGCCACTTTCAGTCCATAATCTGGTGGTAAAAAACATTTATATATTTTTAAAAGGCAAATGGGCAAACAAATCATTTGCAATGACATACTTTGGGTTTCGAGAACTTTTGGGAGATATGTTAATATTTTTACAACCGATGCACAAATACTATACTGACTTACTTCCCTTGATTGAATACTTATTAAAGTATAAACTTTATTTATTTTACAATGATTGCGAAACAAGCTGTAACAACTTATATTAGTCAATCACGTTGACGTTGATATGTGGTCATTCAAGTGAGAAACCGGAGTACCAGGAAAAAACTCACAGGATCTGTCCGATCTGGTGACCACCGTACCATCTCACATATTTCCTGGTCTTACGATTGAACCCGGCTTGTATTGGTGACAAGCGAGCGTGCTAACTATGTCGATAATTGGACAGTCAATTGATATCAATAAGTACAGTGTATTGGTTTGTGGAGTCCGCCTCTGTCGCCAAGTGGTTAATGTCGCTGAATTGTATACCACTATAACCACTGAGGGTCACGGGTTCGGGCCCTGCTCAGGCATTGTTTAAAAGTTAACAGTTTTTTACGGAGGTTGGGGCACTTGGTAACTGTTGGAGCCTGCCCAGGAAAGGTGTTGTTAGGTAAACTGCTAGCCGGCGATATAGCCAACAATGGTGCTTATGAAGACGTAAAGCCCAAACAAACAAACAAACAAACAAACAAACAAACAAACAAACAAACAAACAAATGTATTGGTTTGCCAAAACAATTTACTGACAATTCTCCCAAATAATGTTGTTGTATTCTGTTTAATTGTTCTGTATAATAGTTACTGGGACTATGAACACTAATGAAAGAAAAACGAAGTCCTTTGAACATAATAGTTAATGTGCATGTTAACAAAAGCACTCCAATGCATGTAGGGTCAATATGTAACTGCATGTGTAGTTTATGTAACAAGTTTAGCTCTAAATACACCACAAGGGACCCAATTATTATTTAACCAGTACCATAGATACCCGACCTTAAATTGATCTCGGCCATATGTTGAGGGTCAAGTTTTGTCTTTAAAAGGCTGATTTTAAGCTGGATCTCTCCATAAGTCGAGGGTACTTTGTGGACTTATGACATACAATGGTTTTTTTTCTCATCTTTGAAAGAAACTGGGCTCAATTTGAGATATCTGGTTGACTTCATTCCATTACAAAAATGCACTGAATTATGAAATTTGTGTATCAGCTATTTCTATATGGTCTATAATGTAAATAATATTTTAATAAGCATGTATTGGTAGTAGACCTGTATCATTTATCCAAAAATTCTGTAATAAATTTATTGAATTACCGCAATTTGTCTTTCCTGAACACATTTTCACTGTATCCATTAAAATCTACTGCTCAAGTATATACTACTTTATTAGCACAGTTCACATTTATTAAATAAAGTTGCAAAACCAAATAATTCAGTTCTGTTTTTGTATCTTGGCCATAAGTCAACAACATATTACTGTCATCACATTTGTGGAGAAAACGGTTGATAAATATGGTATATATGGTACAATATGTAGCCATTTTGTGTCATGGGACCTAGGACAAAAGCACTACTGATTGCAGTGTGACTGTGTGATCTAAATTGAAATCTTATACTAGTACCGATATTCTGGGTGTATTAATCGCTATACTGGTACCTATATTCTTGGTGTATTAATCGCTATACTAGTACCTATATTCTTGGTGTATTAATCGCTATACTGGTACCTATATTCTGGGTGTATTAATCGCTATACTGGTACCTATATTCTGGGTGTATTAATCGCTATACTGGTACCTATATTCTGCATGTATTAATCGCTATACTGGTACCTATATTCTGCATGTATTAATCGCTATACTGGTACCTATATTCTGGGTGTATTAATCGCTATACTGGTACCTATATTCTGCATGTATTAATCGCTATACTGGTACCGATATTCTGGGTGTATTAAGCGCTATACTGGTACCGATATTCTGGGTGTATTAAGCGCTATACTGGTACCGATATTCTTGGAGTATTAAGCGCTATACTGGTACCGATATTCTTGGTGTATTAAGCGCTATATTGGTACTGATATTCTTGGTGTATTAAGCACTATACTGGTACCGATATTCTTGGTGTATTAAGCACTATACTTGTACCGATATTCTGGGTGTATTAAGCGCTATACTGGTACCGATGTTCTGGGTGTATTAAGCGCTATACTGGTACGATATTCTGGGTGTATTAAGCGCTATACTTGTACCGATATTCTGGGTGTATTAAGCGCTATACTGGTACCGATATTCTGGGTGTATTAAGCGCTATACTGGTACCGATATTCTGGGTGTATTACGCGCTATACTGGTACCGATATTCTGGGTGTATTAAGCGCTATACTGGTACCGATATTCTGGGTGTATTAAGCGCTATATTGGTACCTATATTCTGGGTGTATTAAGCGCTATACTTGTACCGATGTTCTGGGTGTATTAAGCGCTATACTGGTACCGATATTCTGGGTGTATTAAGCGCTATACTGGTACCGATATTCTGGGTGTATTAAGTGCTGAATTTCAAACTACTAATCATATTTGCTAAATAATTAATACTCATAAATGTAGTCAAATCTTGATTACGGTACATGTACGTTTTATAGAAATTCTAATGTGCATAAATCTTCCGCATGACTTGCTAGAAATTTTGCTTAGCTTCGTGCTTCAATTTAGATGTACAGTGAAACCTGTGTTAAGCAGCCAGTCAAGGGAATCAATAGTGCTTGCTTAATAGAGGTCAAATGTATAATAAAACAACATATTGGAAATCTAGAAACTGGCTGCTTAACCCTTTCAACCCCAAGTAACTGACATGGACTAGTCCATGATATTTTTAGACCAATAAATTAATAACAAAATTACATTTGGACCAGTTCATTTATCAAAATGGGTAATTTTATCTAAAAATAGTAATAATTATTACTGGCAAAAAAGCGCAGATCCTGATGAGACGGCTCGTTACGAGCCGGCTCATCTGGATCTACACTTTTCATAAGCCTATTTAGAGGCCTGTGGGGTTGAAAGGGTTAATACAGGTTGCTGGTTATTAGAGGTGACCATTAACACATGTTTGACTGTAGGTAACAAATATTATGCAAGGATAAAATATTTCATTTTGACATTCTCTCGGTGTCCTGTTTCTCTCGGTGTCCTGTTTGTCTCGGTGTCCTGTTTGTCTCGGTGTCCTGTTTCTCTCGGCGTCCTGTGTATCTCGGTGTCCTGTTTGTCTCGGTGTCCTGTTTCTCTCGGTGTCCTGTTTGTCTCGGTGTCCTGTTTGTCGCGGTGTCCTATGTGTCTCGGCGTCCTGTTTGTCTTGGCGTCCTGTTTGTCTCGGTGTCCTGTTTGTCGCGGTGTCCTATGTGTCTCGGCGTCCTGTTTGTCTCGGTGTCCTGTTTATCTCGGTGTCCTGTTTGTCTAGGTGTCCTGTTTGTCGCGGTGTCCTATGTGTCTCGGTGTCCTGTTTGTCTCGGTGTTACTGTGTCTAGGTGTCCTGTTTGTCGCGGTGTCCTATGTGTCTCGGTGTCCTGTTTGTCTCGGTGTTACTGTGTCTAGGTGTCCTGTTTGTCTCTGTGTCCTGTTTGTCTCGGTGTCCTGTGTATCTCTGTGTCCTGTTTGTCGCGGTGTCCTATGTTTCTCGGCGTCCTGTTTGTCTCGGTGTCCTGTTTCTCTCGGTGTCCTGTTTCTCTCGGTGTCCTGTTTCTCTCGGTGTCCTGTTTGTCTCGGTGTCCTGTTTCTCTCGGCGTCCTGTGTATCTCGGTGTCCTGTTTGTCTCGGTGACCTGTTTCTCTCGGTGTCCTGTGTGTCTCGGTGTCCTGTTTGTCTCGGTGTCATGTGTATCTCGGTGTCCTGTTTGTCTCGGTGTCCTGTTTCTCTCAGTATCCTGTGTGTCTCGGTGTCCTGTTTGTCTTGGTGTCCTGTTTCTCTCGGTGTCCTGTTTCTCTCGGCGTCCTGTGTATCTCGGTGTCCTGTTTGTCTCGGTGTCCTGTTTCTCTCTGCGTCTCGGTGTCCTGTTTGTTTCGGTGTCATGTGTATCTCGGTGTTCTGTTTGTCTCGGTGTCCTGTTTGTCTTGGCGTCCTGTTTGTCTCGGTGTCCTGTTTGTCGCGGTGTCCTATGTGTCTCGGCGTCCTGTTTGTCTCGGTGTCCTGTGTATCTCGGTGTCCTGTTTGTCTAGGTGTCCTGTTTGTCGCGGTGTCCTATGTGTCTCGGCGTCCTGTTTGTCTCGGTGTTACTGTGTCTAGGTGTCCTGTTTGTCGCGGTGTCCTATGTGTCTCGGTGTCCTGTTTGTCTCGGTGTTACTGTGTCTAGGTGTCCTGTTTGTCTCTGTGTCCTGTTTGTCTCGGTGTCCTGTGTATCTCTGTGTCCTGTTTGTCGCGGTGTCCTATGTTTCTCGGCGTCCTGTTTGTCTCGGTGTCCTGTTTCTCTCGGTGTCCTGTTTCTCTCGGTGTCCTGTTTCTCTCGGTGTCCTGTTTGTCTCGGTGTCCTGTTTCTCTCGGCGTCCTGTGTATCTCGGTGTCCTGTTTGTCTCGGTGACCTGTTTCTCTCGGTGTCCTGTGTGTCTCGGTGTCCTGTTTGTCTCGGTGTCATGTGTATCTCGGTGTCCTGTTTGTCTCGGTGTCCTGTTTCTCTCAGTATCCTGTGTGTCTCGGTGTCCTGTTTGTCTTGGTGTCCTGTTTCTCTCGGTGTCCTGTTTCTCTCGGCGTCCTGTGTATCTCGGTGTCCTGTTTGTCTCGGTGTCCTGTTTCTCTCTGCGTCTCGGTGTCCTGTTTGTTTCGGTGTCATGTGTATCTCGGTGTTCTGTTTGTCTCGGTGTCCTGTTTCTCTCAGTGTCCTGTGCGTCTCGGCATCCTGTTTGTCTCGGTGTCATGTGTATCTCGGCATCCTGTTTGTCTCGGTGTCCTGTGTATCTCGGTGTCCTGTGTGTCTCGGTGTCCTGTGTGTCTCGGTGTCCTGTTTGTCTCGGTGTCCTGTGTGTCTCGGTGTCCTGTTTGTCTCGGTGTCCTGTTTCTCTCAGTGTCCTGTGTGTCTCGGTGTCATGTGTATCTCGGTGTCCTGTGTGTCTCGGTGTCCTGTGTATCTCGGTGTCCTGTGTGTCTAGGTGTCCTGTTTGTCTCGGTGACCTGTTTGTCTCGGTGTCCTGTGTATCTCGGTGTCCTGTGTGTCTCGGTGTCCTGTGTGTATCGGTGTCCTGTGTATCTCGGTGTCCTGTGTGTCTCGGTGTCCTGTGTATCTCGGTGTCCTGTGTGTCTCGGTGTCCTGTGTATCTCGGTGTCATGTGTGTCTCGGTGTCCTTGGTGTCTCGGTGTCCTGTGTGTCTCGGTGTCCTGTGCGTCTCGGTGTCCTGTGCGTCTCGGTGTCCTGTGTGTCTCGGTGTCCTGTGCGTCTCGGTGTCTGTGTCCTGTGTGTCTCGGTGTCCTGTGCGTCTCGGTGTCCTGTGCGTCTCGGTGTCCTGTGCGTCTCGGTGTCTTGTGCGTCTCGGTGTCCTGTGCGTCTCGGTGTCCTGTGCGTCTCGGTGTCCTGTGCATCTCGGTGTCGTGTGCATCTCGGTGTGTCTTGGTGTCCTGTGTGTCTCGGTGTCCTGTGTGTCTCGGTGTCATGTGCATCTCGGTGTATCAGTGTCCTGTGCGTCTTGGTGTATCGGTGTCCTGTGTTTGTATCGGTGTCCTGTGTGTCTCGGTGTCCTGTTTGTCTCGGTGTATCGGTGTTCTGTGTGTCTCGGTGTCCTGTTTGTCTCGGTGTCATGTGTGTCTCGGTGTCGTCCTGTGTGTGTGTCTCGGTGTCGTCCTCGGTGTCGTCCTGTGTGTGTCTCGGTGTCATCCTGTGTGTCTTGGTGTTGTCCTGTGTGTCTCGGTGTCATCCTGTGTGTCTCAGTATCATCCTATGTGTCTCGGTGTCATCCTGTGTGTCTCGGTGTCATCCTGTGTGTCTTGGTGTTGTCCTGTGCATCTCGATGTCGTCCTGTGTGTCTTGGTGTTGTCCTGTGTGTCTCAGTGTCCTGTGTGTCACGGTGTCCTTGGTGTCATCCTGTGTGTCTCGGTGTCCTGTGTCCGATCATTTAACGCTTGACTGTATGAATTGCCCGTCACTTCTGTGAGTTTGAGCATTACTTTCCAGCTAGCAAGCGGAAGTTCAGTGGTTCTACCTGGATGCTTGCTCTTGTCGGAAACACTGCTTAAAGGAACACCCGGGCCCGAACAAAACAAAAACAATTAGTTTATATAAATTTATTTTAGTTTGATTGCTAAACAAGTTCTTACAACTTCTATTAATCACTCTTGAGACCTCATTCCTGATGGCATCCATCGCCATGAAGGAGAGAGAAGAGGCAACGTGGAATTTAAATGCCTAGCCTAAGGGCACAATCATAACTGCTCCAGCAGGCTCGAACTTTGGGCCTTTCGCACCTGAAGCGAACTCGCTACCACGATAAATCGTCTTTGCTGGCTTGATGAAGGATTGTGGTTCTACACGGGTGCCTGAAATAAACCTTAGCTGTCAGTGAGACTTAACAAACCATGAAAATCCATTGAAATTACTTAAGGCTGGTTGTTGCAGGATTTTGATATTCCCGTAGTGACGATTTGCTTTACCGGATTGTAATGGATACTGCCCCTGGGTAATAAAACTTCTCCAATCTGAAACACAATCTCAAGCTTCTGATTGGTTCAGCTGAGTGTAAATCTCAAACTCAACCAATCAAATTTCTTGAGTTTGAGAGATCTGGGAAAATGTTTACAACCCACGCCCTACTGTGACAAATGTGTCTTCCCATTGAATCTGCTTACCCGGTTCCATGCATTATTGATATCTTGCACAGCTTTAGTTTTATTTTATAATTATATTAGTTTATACCAATTTATTTTAGCTCGATTGCGAAAACAAGTTAATACAACTTATATTAATCACTCTCGATACCTCATTCCTGATGGAATCCATCGCCACAAGGGAGAGAGAAGAGGCAACGTGGAATTTAAATGCCTTGCCTAAGTGCACAATCGTAATGGCTCCAGCGGGGCTCGAACTCCGGACCTTTCGCACCTGAAGCGAACATGCAACCACTACTTCCACTATGATTATTTTAGTTTTAATGATTTATTGTGTAACAGACCTGGGTCGGGGAGACGTTGGGGATGTCGGTCGTCGGGATCATGCATACTCGCCACAACACATGCCGCTGCAGCAATCGGTTGCCATGCCCCATATCACACCCGGACTCACTGGACACCACGTACTGTCAGTTACTACATTCAACAGGGACCAGGTAATGTTTAGATATTACTAGTGAAGATAAGTTTTATGTTCAGGATTCCCGCTGTCTGGCGCCAATTGTGACAAAAAACAAATACTGGCGCTAAATTTTGTGAATTGGCAAAAATATTTGACTTTGTTTTGTCAAATACACGACTACAAATATTTATCTGTGAAACATATGGCTCTTGATTGGCTGCAACTTCTTCAAATTTGCTCCGGTGTTTTTCAATTGGTGACAGAAGTGGTGCAGACATACATGTTAATGTATAGATTATAATAAATTATTGTTGATGAACCTAAACATTGAGTAGGAAAACTGAATAGTTTATTGGGAATTACAAATATAAATCTTGTATTCAACCTATCGTATGACCCGGACTTGAGTTTGTTTAATAACCGCCCATACATAATTTGATTCAATTCAACAGATGACAATAATTATGTACGTGTATTTTCATTAAAGTAAAAAAAAACCCTTGTTGAAAAATGTGGCATTTGGCTTCTTTGATTAATGTCAAAATTGTTCCATCTCTCCTTATGGACCTGTAAAAGGGTCCAGTATATTTTTTAACATTTTTTATTTATTCTTTATTTTGCAAAGTTTATAGTTGGCTTGAGTTGACTGCATACTAGACATGTGACTTTGTACTGTATTCCAGCTACATCAGCTCTTCAATTTGGCTCATCATTTCCGTGCGGCAGTACAGCGAGACAGATGTCTGGACTACATTCTCAAGGTACACCCTATGAAACCCGACACAACATTTGCACCAAAACACATAAATCAGATCATTACAAAAATGGAACTCGCCTTCAGTTTATGAAACACGACACAACATTTGCAACAAAACACCTAAATCAGATCATTACAAAAATGGAATTCGCCTTCAGTTTATGAAATCCGACACAACATATGCAACAAAACTCATAAATCAGATCATTACAAAAATGGAACTCGCCTTCAGTTTATGAAACCCGACAACATTTGCAACAAAACTCATAAATCAGATCATTACAAAAATGGAACTCGCCTTCAGTTATTTCACTGTACATATGTATCAGTTTATCCCAGATGTATCGGGCTACATCAGATAAGGAATTTAATTGTAGTGGGTTGTTACTTGCTCACCGGAGCCCTGCTCAATGTGAGCTATTGGCATGGGTGTGTCCTTTGTCATCTTCAAATGTAAAACTCTTCGGAAACTGCTATTTTTAAGGGATATTCCGAAGTAAACTGTGTCGACTTATATGACAAGTGATGTGATTGCAAATATAGTTGTGACATCACAATGGTGACATTGTACAAGTTACAGGCGCACACTGATCATTATTAATTAGCTCTTTGCATGCTGGGTAAATAAAGGCTATAAATAGTAGCAGGTGACAATTCATTAATGTGTTTTTTATTTTTTTAAACTTGTTGCAACACAATTCTAATGGAACTGCATGAGATATCAGACTGTTATTTGCACCATTAGCATGCAATGAGTTAATAGTCAATCTTGTTGAATCTTGGTGTGGAACTTCAAGGCAAATTCATTCCGCGCAGAAATCCTAGAGGATCGTCATGGCTGCTATCTTGAAAATCTATTTTTAACTCTTCCTAATGAACCGGTTCCGATTTGAAATTTAAAATGACCGTCTGCATAGCGGCCGAACACCAACTTGTTTCTTTCCTTGTATGACCATTACTGGACATTCGGTGTGCTATCCAGCTGGCTTGCAGAAGGTCGGTGGTTCTACCCGGGTACCCATCCGTGGCTGAAATATTGCTCAAATGGGCATCCAAGACCTTCCTACACCAATAATAGCTGGAGAGTTGCCATATGACCTAAGCTGTGGGTGCAAATTTAAACCCCCAAAACAAACAAGCAAATCCATGCTGTAGATGTGACAGATGGCATGCATGTTATAGATGTGATTGTTCTGGGGGGAGACAGATGGCATGCATGTTATATATGTGATTGTTCTGGGGGGAGACAGATGGCATGCATGTTATAGATGTGATTGTTCTGGGGGGAGACAGATGGCATGCATGTT
>CM026401.1:30953813-30972566 GCA_014843695.1 Archivesica marissinica
ATATTGGGTTTTATCACATTACCATATTGGGTTTAATCACATTACCATATTGGGTTTAATCACATTACCATATTGGGTTTTATCACATTACCATATTGGGTTTAATCACATTACCATATTGGGTTTTATCACATACCATATTGGGTTTTATCACATTACCATATTGGGTTTTATCACATTACCATATTGGGTTTAATCACATTACCATATTGGGTTTAATCACATTACCATATTGGGTTTAATCACATTACCATATTGGGTTTAATCACATTACCATATTGGGTTTAATCACATTACCATATTGGGTTAATCACATTACCATATTGGGTTTAATCACATTACATATTGGGTTTAATCACATTACCATATTGGGTTTATAACATTACCATATTGGTTTAATCACATTACCATATTGGGTTTTATCACATTACCATATTGGGTTTAATCACTTACCATATGGGTTTAATCACATTACCATATTGGGTTAATCACATTACCATATGGGTTTAATCACATTACCATATTGGGTTTAATCACATTACCATATTGGGTTTAATCACATTACCATATTGGGTTTAATCACATTACCATATTGGGTTTAATCACATTACCATATTGGGTTTAATCACATTACCATATTGGGTTTTATCACATTACCATATTGGGTTTAATCACATTACCATATTGGGTTTAATCACATTACCATATTGGGTTTAATCACATTACCATATTGGGTTTAATCACATAACCATATTGGGTTTTATCACATTACCATATTGGGTTTTATCACATTACCATATTGGGTTTAATCACATTACCATATTGGGTTTAATCACATAACCATATTGGGTTTAATCACATTACCATATTGGGTTTAATCACATTACCATATTGGGTTTAATCACATTACCATATTGGGTTTAATCACATTACCATATTGGGTTTAATCACATTACCATATTGGGTTTAATCACATTACCATATTGGGTTTTATCACATTACCATATTGGGTTTAATCACATTACCATATTGGGTTTTATCACATTACCATATTGGGTTTAATCACATTACCATATTGGGTTTTATCACATTACCATATTGGGTTTAATCACATTACCATATTGGGTTTAATCACATTACCATATTGGGTTTAATCACATTACCATATTGGGTTTAATCACATTACCATATTGGGTTTAATCACATTACCATATTGGGTTTAATCACATTACCATATTGGGTTTTATCACATTACCATATTGGGTTTAATCACATTACCATATTGGGTTTAATCACATTACCATATTGGGTTTTATCACATTACCATATTGGGTTTAATCACATTACCATATTGGGTTTTATCACATTACCATATTGGGTTTAATCACATTACCATATTGGGTTTTATCACATTACCATATTGGGTTTAATCACATTACCATATTGGGTTTAATCACATTACCATATTGGGTTTTATCACATTACCATATTGGGTTTAATCACATTACCATATTGGGTTTAATCACATTACCATATTGGGTTTAATCACATTACCATATTGGGTTTTATCACATTACCATATTGGGTTTAATCACATTACCATATTGGGTTTAATCACATTACCATATTGGGTTTAATCACATTACCATATTGGGTTTAATCACATTACCATATTGGGTTTAATCACATTACCATATTGGGTTTAATCACATTACCATATTGGGTTTAATCACATTACCATATTGGGTTTAATCACATTACCATATTGGGTTTAATCACATTACCATATTGGGTTTAATCACATTACCATATTGGGTTTTATCACATTACCATATTGGGTTTAATCACATTACCATATTGGGTTTAATCACATTACCATATTGGGTTTAATCACATTACCATATTGGGTTTAA
The DNA here is from genome assembly GCA_014843695.1 of Archivesica marissinica. Lineage (NCBI taxonomy): Eukaryota > Metazoa > Mollusca > Bivalvia > Venerida > Vesicomyidae > Archivesica > Archivesica marissinica. The sequence goes on from CM026401.1 coordinate 30,955,727, forward strand.
TCACATTACCATATTGGGTTTAATCACATTACCATATTGGGTTTTATCACATTACCATATTGGGTTTTATCACATTACCATATTGGGTTTTATCACATTACCATATTGGGTTTTATCACATTACCATATTGGGTTTTATCACATTACCATATTGGGTTTTATCACATTACCATATTGGGTTTTAATCATATTTTTGCACAAAATAACGCTGCTACATTCATTGTGGCGCCAACTTTCGGCGCAAATTGTCATGAAGTCACTATATAAAGCTGTTTTATATTTATGTTTTAAACAGCGACTTATTTTAAATCGTAGTTTGTCTTATAATTCACGTTATGTACCAATTCAAATAGAAATATATCTATGTTTATGTGTGTTTCTATCTGTGTGTCTGTGCATGTTTTTTCCGCGTGTATGTATTTTTGTGGGGTAATGACTTACAAGTTCAAACTAGTTGAGCTTGGTTGTTTCCACAGTAATCACATCTTGCATGGTAGCAATATATCTGCTGTGGAAGTTGTGATAGCGCAGTGGTTGCGCATTCGCCTCAGGTGCGAAAGGTCTGGGGTTCGAGTCCCGCTGGAGCCGTTACGACTGTGCCTTTAGGCAAGGCATTTTAATTCCACATGCCTCTTCTCTCTCCCTCATGGCAATGGATTTCATCAGGAATGAGGTCTCGAGAGTGATTAATATAAGTTGTAAGAACTTGTTTCGCAATCAAGCTAAAATAAATTAGTATAAACTATATCTTCTGTAAATCAGTTCATTTCGGGGGTCACGCTAAACTTAGGTAATGTAAACACTTTGTACCTGAGACACTCATGCTAAATAAACTACACATTCATATAATGTGCAACGGTTTGAAAACACACCAATACAGAATCGACAGAATGTTTGCAACGGTTTGAAAACACACCAATACAGAATCGACAGAATGCTTCTGTATTCCAGTGGTAACACGCTGGACTGGTAATCCAGTGATCGCAGGTTCCATCCCCCGTCTGACCCTAATAAAATTAACAGTCTTTCAGATGGGACTTTAAACCGAGGTCTCGTGTCGGTGCTTTACACCGTGCACGTAAAGGAACAAGAGGTGACTCTGGAATGGGTCTCTGTCTGTATCATTGCACTATCCTCCAAAAATCTAAAATGACTAATCTCTTCAGGAGGCGTCGCTCATATGGGCAGCCGGTAGCAGCGATAAATAAACGTAAAACACACACACAAACTCAGTGAAATGATGTCAAATAGAGCAGAAGCAATTAAAGTTGTTAATAGTGATTCACTTTTAATATTGAACAATGTTTTCTTGATTTTATTTAACTATAATTGGTTATTTTGTACTTTCAGAATGTAATGTGTACAGTATGCCCAGTCATAACAAGCTTGGTTCCCAGCCTGCAGTACACATGGGTAGCCAGGCAACGTCTCTACAACAAATGCTCTACAACTTCCCTCCTACACCGCCAGATGACGATGATGTAGCCAGTGGTAGTCATAGCAACAAGACAAGTCTAGATTATGACCAGGACCAGATCTATAATGGTGGTGGTCATAGCAACAGAACAAGTCTAGATTATGACCAGGACAAGTTGTACAAGGCTAATCTCAAGTCAGCCTACATGGCAGGACTGACAACACAACGTGTCCCAGATAGCATCTCACCAGATCCACTCAAATATTCTCATATGAAACCAATGGAAAGTTACAATACGAGCAGTCTTGATGATAAACCAGTGCAAAATCAACGTGACCACTCGCCTGAATCTAACAAATCTCCGCAGGGTTCTGAGTGTCAGTTTCAGATTTCACCAGACTACATCCGACCCAAGGAGGAACTGGGCATGTCTGCCTTTGTACCAACACATGGTAGCACAGTTACTGGTGCTTCAGTAATGCCACAATTCCCACCTCAGTTCACAGGAGAGTATCCAAACATGACAGACATTACAAGCCATAAACATGAACAAAAACAAAAAACTTCTCCGAAACATTCCAGTATAAAACCAAACAAAGCAACACAAGAGGGTCGTGAGTGCGTAAACTGTGGAGCAACACACACCCCATTATGGCGGCGTGATGGCAATGGACATTTTCTATGCAATGCATGTGGTCTCTATGCCAAAATGAATGGAACAAATAGACCTCTTGTGAAGCCAAAGAAGCGTCTGTCATCTGGAAAACAGAATGGTGTTATGTGCAGCAACTGTAACACGAGCAGCACGACACTTTGGCGACGGAATGCAAGCGGTAGTCCCGTGTGCAATGCATGCGGTCTCTACTACAAGCTCCATAAAACGGAGCGACCACTGAAAATGAAGAAGGATGGAATCCAAACAAGGAACCGGAAGATGTCACTGAAGAGCAAGAAGAAGAAGATGAACCTCACTGTATCTGATGCTGATATCTTCAAGAGATCATTTGACAATATTGCCAACTTTAATCAAAATTTTAATCAGACATTCCATGCACCGCTGCCAACCTATATGAATTCCAGGGAACAGGCATTTCCTAGCCCGTATATTGGTCAGTTAAACATGCCGGTTACCAGTTCTCCAGTGAACCAGTCTTACCAGGGACTCAACAGCTTTACTTCCTCTCTGCAGTCAAGTTTCGCTCCTGTGCCAAGTATGAGTTCCATGTCAGGCTACTCTGCAGGTCTTATTTCAGGAATGAACTTTCCTGCATCAAATATGCCTGCATTAGCTCTAGGTTAAATGGGGGCAATGCTAGCAGAGAAAGAAGGAATAAATGAGTCATAATATAAACCATGTAAATAACAAACATATCATATAATGATGCAAGAAAGAGTGTGTATTTATTTTATTCAGATTAACCCTTTGCACGCTAGCGGCAGATAAAATCACTTTTGCAAACAGCATAGAGCCTGATCTATGCTGGTTGCTATTCAGATAGTGGAGCTTTAAACACTTGGCTGAATAGCAAACAGCATAGATCCTGATCATACATGGCATACGCGGCGTTATGCCGCAACAGATCTGGATCTATGCTGTGTGGAAATGTGATTTTATTTACTAAGCAGGCAAAGGGTTAAGTAAGAAAACTTATGCTGGATGATCTGGCATTATGAGACTTGTACAGGAGTATAAACCACCAGTAGCTTCATGAAACACATAATTTCGGTGTATATAGGCATATCATTTCGTATTGTGGTTTTCTTTTTCAATATTTAGTTGAAATTGTTTTAAAATTTAGTACGACAACACCTATATTATTTTCTGTTTCAGATAAACAATATAATTAATTACATTTTTACCTGAGAAACAGTTAAAACTTTTAAATTCGAAAACAAGAATTTTATATTTATGATAAACTTTTCATCTCAAAATTATGAACAATAAATAACCGTTTTTATGCTAATTTCATTAATTTGTTTTTGCACATTTTACATTACCTTTTGATGACTATAAATACATGAAACTTACAGATCTATCTATTTTTGGTAACACGCTGGACTGGTAATCCAGGGACCGCAGGTTCGATCCCCCGTCTGACCCTAATAAAATTAACAGTCTTTCAGATGGGACGTTAAACCGAGGTCTTGTGTCGGTGCTTTACACCGTGCACGTAAAAGAACCAGAGGAGATTCTGGAATGGGTTTCTGTCTGTATCACTGCACTATCCTCCAACATCTAAACTGACTAATCTCTTCAGGAGGCGTCGCTCATATGGGTAACCGGTAGCGACGATAAATAAACGTAAAACACACACTCTATCTATTTTAATGTTTTTCTTTCAACTAAGGGTTTAAGTGAAAATATGAAAGTGCCCAAATAATGGTGGAATTCTTTGACAGCTGTAACAGCAGGTGTGAGCTTTGTTCAGATTACGTATGCTGTAGCAGTAGGTACATGTATCTGTGTGAGTTGTTCGGCCATGTGGAATAATGGTCATGTATATGTAATATATTGTAGTTGATTTACAACAATAGTGGAAGATATATAGCAGATGATGTTACATACAGTCCTCCACATATTTAATTGTTTACACATGTATATACACCAATTTCTTTACAATAAACTTACATTTACAGGTTTCCAAGCGATAAAACACAGTTATTATGCATGTAACAATGTTTATATAATTATTTATATCAATAAATTGTTAACATTATAAATTATAGTGATTATTTTTTCTACTTCTTGCTTCCATGACACATTTAGTGTGCTGTTTGCCACTGTGCTTGTAGGTCCGTAACCAATGATTCCTTTCCGAGATCATATCGTATGTGGAATATCTTCAATGTGGAATATATTCAATGTGGAGTATCTTCAAGGTGAAATATCTTCAATGTGGAATATCTTCAATGTGGAATATCTTCAAGGTGGAATATCTTCAAGGTGGAATATCTTCTAGTTATTTACATTGTACTAACTCAAATACAAGTGGAATATCTTCAATGTGGAATACCTTCAAGGTGGAATATCTTCAATGTGGAATATCTTCAAGGTGGAATATCTTCAAGGTGGAATATCTTCTAGTTATTTACATTGTACTAACTCAAATACAAGTGGAATATCTTCAAGGTGGAATATCTTCTAGTTATTTACATTGTACTAACTCAAATACAAGTGGAATATCTTCAAGGTGGAATATCTTCAAGGTGGAATATCTTCAATGTGGAATATCTTCAATGTGGAATATCTTCAAGGTGGAATATCTTCAAGGTGGAATATCTTCAAGGTGGAATATCTTCTAGTTATTTACATTGTACTAACTCAAATACAAGTGGAATATCTTCAATGTGGAATACCTTCAAGGTGGAATATCTTCAATGTGGAATACCTTCAAGGTGGAATATCTTCAATGTGGAATATCTTCAAGGTGGAATATCTTCAAGGTGGAATATCTTCTAGTTATTTACATTGTACTAACTCAAATACCAGTGGAATATCTTCAATGTGGAATATCTTCAAGGTGGAATATCTTCAAGGTGGAATATCTTCTAGTTATTTACATTGTACTAACTCAAATACAGGTGGAATATCTTCAAGTGTGGGTGGGTGTGAGGTCTTTCATCTCTTCAACTTGTCCTTTCTGCGCAGGTTTACAAAGGGCATGGGCTTGACATTTCCCTCTGTGTATCTAGAATCTCTCGACCTTCACACTGACTTCAGTTTTACAGTCGTTGCATCTTGCAGTAGTTTGCTAACCATCTTCAGTTTTACAGTCGTTGCATCTTGCAGTAGTTTGCTAACCATCTTCAGTTTTACAGTCGTTGCATCTTGCAGTAGTTTGCTAACCATCTTCAGTTTTACAGTCGTTGCATCTTGCAGTAGTTTGCTAACCATCTTCAGTTTTACAGTCGTTGCATCTTGCAGTAGTTTGCTAACCATCTTCAGTTTTACAGTCGTTGCATCTTGCAGTAGTTTGCTAACCATCTTCAGTTTTACAGTCATTGCATCTTGCAGTAGTTTGCTAACCATCTTCAGTGACAGTGCAGAAACCAAAATTTGGATACTTAGATTTCATGATTGCTGCATAGTATTTGGACAGAGTACAGATACATGCTCTGATAAATGTTTATTGGAACATAAATTGCCACTGATTGAGTGGATAAAAGCGAGAGAAAAGTTGAGAAAAGAGTGTCGATATGTATCTTAATTAATTTTTTTGCGTAACGTAGTGAAATATGATTTACCAGAAAGAGCTAATGAAACCGCATTGGAAGATTTAGTCTAATGTATATATCATTGCCTACAAATCCGGCGGGCCAGGATCGAATCCCAGTACAGATATTTTTTCCCCAAATATATTTTTTAATATTTCATAATTCTAATTTTTGTTTATGGAAATGAAGTGTACAATTACATAACTATATGAACACATTTTGAACTTCATACTGCAAAATCTTTGCAAGGATTGCATACCGGTAATTCTGGTTTAATTTTTATAATAAAAAAATGTACGATATTATAATCGCTGCTGTATAACACAAGCAGCAGTAACAGTATCACACGGAAACACATATCTTTTTACATACATGTATATATACATACGTGAGATATATACAGGAGAACAAATAGAAAATAGTTCTATTAGCCCCGGCCGGCCATGGATTCAATCATTCGGATGAGCTACATGTATGCTATGGATCTATGATTGAGCTAGCTTTGAGCCTTTATTCCAATAAATTTACATGTATAACACAAAAAATGTTACAAATTACATAAATTGTGATGGTTTGGATTGGAAAACAAGTTTTCAGAAAACTTTGAGGCGTATTCATATTATGTTTTATCATTCAACACTAAGTCTTATTGTAAAGAAGGAATAATGCTGTTTATTTAGACAGAAGTCAATAGAATATAGGTACTAAGGAATATTGCCCTGTGACTATATACATATATATACACATAGAGACAACTGGCTATCAATGTGCAGACTTCTCACACCCTGCTGTGTGCAATTAAAGAATTGTCATGTGTCAAACACTGTGTTGCCACTTTGTTTGCTTATATGGATTACCATTCACTTTTTGAGATAACCCCTGCTGGCATTCAGCAGGCATCTGCCAGCAGGGGTCATCTCAAAAATTGATATTCATACCAACAGCAATGATGGGGCTTTCTCAAAATATTAGCCTGTAAGAAATCCTATTTGTCTATCAGTTATTATTGGCAAATAAACATTATTTGGAGTTCCGTGCTTGTAGCGACCATGTTTTATTTTACTATATATATATAACGCCGCGTATGCCATGTATGATCAGGATCTATGCTGTTTGCTATTCAGCCAAGTGTTTAAAGCAAACACAAATATAATTTCGCTTCCAACATGACAAAATATCTAAAAAGTGCAAGACAGTAAATTCCTTCGTTGCATATCAGACTATATGTGGAGCCATATTAGAATAGACAATTTTATTATGAAATACAGTGCAACCAACCATTATGTAGGTTAGAATTATATAAATTTAGAAATTAAATACACAGCCCAAAACATGCTGCTTTGATAACAAATAATCATGTTGTGACTGAAAAATATATCTTTGGACGTGAGTAAGGGGTACTCGCCTCAAATGCTGAGGGACCATTTACCCACTCAGTGCCAAGCAGGTAGATCTTCATCAACTCAAATACACACATTTTATTATTGGTCTTAAAATGTACAGATGTTCTGGATTAATTTATTGAGTTCTAGTATTGTATGGGCAAGATTTCTACAAGTAGAAAGCAAACATGAATTGAAACAGGTCATACAAACAAATGAGTGTTCTGAAAGTTTGCACATTTGTTTTGAAACTACTAGGTGCGTCAAATTCATTTCATATTATTTTAACAGGTCTCCCATTGAAAGATTATACAGTCAAACCTGTGTTAGTGGTCATCTCTATTAAGCAGCCAACCTGTATTAAGTAGCCAGTTTCCAGATTCCCAATATGTAGTTTTAGTATACACTTGACCTCTATTAAGCAACCACCTGTGCTATGCAGCCACTTTCTGTGAGTCCCTTGGCTGGCTGTTTAAAGACAGGTTTGACTGTAGTTTCAACAGAGTCATTCCTAAACTTCACCCAACAAGGTTTTGTTTTGTCTAATGGTATAGGAAATATAGACAGATATGATATATGCTATAAAGTTTGTGTGCGTTTTACACTTATTTATCGTCGCTACCGGTTGCCCATATAAGCGCCGTCTAGACCTGAAGCGATTAGTCTTTTTAGATTTTTGGAGGATAGTGCAATGATACAGACAGAGACCCATATGGAGTCTCCTCTGGTTCTTTTATGTGCACGGTGTAAAGCACCGACACGAGACCTCAGTTTAAAGTCCCATCTGAAAGACTGTTAATTTCATTAGGGTCAGATGGGGGATCGAACCTACCAGTCCAGCATGTTAACCACTGGACTACAGATCTGTCTGTGCTATAAAGCTTAAGGTCACAGCAACCATATTTTGGTATGTGACAAACAACTATCCATAGGTGTATCCCATGACAATTTAAATTTGATATCTGCATGTCTTCAAGTAGTAAACATATGGTTCGGACATGAATCTCAGAAAGACATACCAATAATTGGTTACTTAAACTATGTCGCATCTGTATATAAAACAGTTACTGAAGTGGCAAAATCTACGTAAGCACATTATGTTCCCGGTAGTGGACTAATGTTCCCGGTAGTGGACTAATGTTCCTGGTAGTGGACTAATGTTCCCGGTAGTGGACCAATGTTCCCGGTAGTGGACTAATGTTCCCGGTAGTGGACTAATGATTCATGACATAAAACCATCCTGTCTAAGTTCAGCGTTCCCTCTCTCTGTATATTTGTCTGCGCCACTTCTGTCGACAATTGAAAGAAACTGGAGCCAATTTGAAAAACTTGGAGCCAACTAAGAGCCATATTGTTCACAGATAAATATTTGAAGCCATGTATTTGACAAAACATGTTGTGCCAAAAAATAAAAATGACAAAAAACATGGTAAGCCAAATATTTTTACCAATTCACAAAATTGTCCAACAGTATTTGTTTTTGTCACAATTGGCGCCGTTGAAACCCTGTAGTTGTATGAAAAATGTGTAAATATGATATAATGTGTAAAATGGGGAAAAGGGTATAATACATATTTGACTGTACATGCAAAATATCAAAGGTCTAGGCATTGTGGTTTCTGAGAAGAATTTGTTTAAAAGAATTGTACTAAACTATGTACCTGCATTTACTCCAATTATCAATCTGCCTACAATCAACATCTGGTAAGAATTGGCATTTTTGGAGAAGACTTCTATGGCGAGAGCAACAACAAGTATTATGTTGTTCAACAACAAGGTGAGCTTTCTGTAATATCAACACATTAAAACATACAATAACAGTCCAAATACACAGCTTACAAGTGCATGTAGGAATGGGGAAACACATGTCCATTAAAACATACAGTAACAGTCCAAATACACAGCTTACAAGTACATGTAGTAATGGGGAAACACATGTCCATTAAAACATACAGTAACAGTCCAAATACACAGCTTACAAGTACATGTAGTAATGGGGAAACACATGTCCATTAAAACATACAATAACAGTCCAAATACACAGCTTACAAGTACATGTAGGAATGGGGAAACACATGTCCATTAAAACATACAATAACAGTCCAAATACACAGCTTACAAGTACATGTAGGAATGGGGAAACACATGTCCATTAAAACATACAATAGCAGCCCAAATACACAGGTTCGAGTCCCGCTCAGACAATGTTTCTTTATATAAAAAGGTTAGCAGTTTCTTACATAGGTTGGTGCACCAACTGCTGGAGCCTGCCCAGGAAAGGTAATGTTAAAAGGTAAACTGCCCGTCGCTCAAATGGGCAACCGGTAGCGATGTTAAATAAATTAAAAATAAGGACCTTCTTTCTTTGACTCCCAATTTGTCGATGCAATTGGTATTGTTAATGGCGTCTCGAGGCGCTTTTATATGAGAAAGTGTTAACTAAAACAACACATATAAGTTAGAACTTGCCTGCCAAATAGATTTGCCCAGTAGCCTGCAGACACTCCACCAATCATTCCACCGATACAGTACACAGAGACAGTGACTGCCCAGAGGAGGGTCAGTGTGCTGGAGCTGATGTAATCTCCGTGGTGCTTGTGGTACGTCTGGTTGTAGAAGTCTTTCAGAACCTGCAATATAACCAGAAATGTGCATATATAGAACACAGGAATGAGTGTTCATGCACAGACGCTTGGGGTCTAGATAAGTGGTTTTGGGTTCAAACCCCAATTATATTTTTGGAGATTTTGAGAACCCGTATGGAGCTATAGTTACTCTGATAGGGACGGGGTGGCATTTATAAACATGCTTGGATATGGCCTAACATTACTGTATGTATAGTGTCAAAGCCTATGGTTTATTAAAATGTTCTTAAAAAAAATAAACAATTGGGCTTTGAACCTGAAACCACTTGTATAGACCCCAAGCAGCTGTGTGTTCATGCAGATACCAGTAACAGCCCTCAGTATATGAAAATGACATTGAACAGAAACCGTTTTTCTTATTTTTGAGGATTAGTTTATACAAATTTATTTTAGCTTGATTGCGAAACATGTTCTTACAACTTATATTAATCACTTTTGAGACCTCATTCCTCATGGAATCCATCGCCACAAGGGAGAGAAAAGAGGTAATGTGGAATTTAAATACCTTGCCTAAGGGCACAATCATAACGGCTACAGCTGGACTAGATCTCGGGGTCTTTCGCACCTGATGCGAACGTACTACCACTGAACTATCACGATTTCCAAAGAAGTGATTTTTTTTATGATTTGAGTTTGCTCTCTCACTGCAGGTGAACAATTTTTAGAAAGTAACCTTAGCCTTGAACGTGGGTGGAGAATGCAACACATGCGACCAAGTTTGATGCTTATTAAATAATTACTGAAGTTAGAGAACGGACAGAGCTAAAATCAGAAAATTGTAACCATACCGACACAACTAGGCTGGTTATCAAACATGACCAGATATTATAAAACAAAACATCTTCACCATGTCTGCGGAAGATTGGTTAATAATGAATCATGTTATAGAACAAATCACAGATTCAAACAATGTAACAATACATAGGCCATAACTCAATGGCTACTGAGATGATCAGAGCTATCTATTGTGATACAGACGGTTGAACAAATTATTACTATGATGTCCCAATGACTTTTCCTCAACAGGACATCTTATAGTAATAGGTGTTCCATTGAACTATATCTCTATCTTATAGGTGTTCCATTGAACTATATCTCTATCATATAGGTGTTCCATTGAACTATATCTCTATCTTATAGGTGTTCCATTGAACTATATCTCTATCTTATAGGTGTTCCATTGAACTATATCTCTATCTTATAGGTGTTCCATTGAACTATATCTCTATATTATAGGTGTTCCATTGAACTATATCTCTATCGTATAGGTGTTCCATTGAACTATATATCTATCTTATAGGTGTTCCATTGAACTATATATATATCTTATAGGTGTTCCATTGAACTATATATCTATCATATAGGTGTTCCATTGAACTATATATCTATCTTATAGGTGTTCCGTTGAACTATATCTCTATCTTATAGATGTTCCATTGAACTATATCTCTATCTTACAGGTGTTCCGTTGAACTATATCTCTACCATATAGGTGTTCCATTGAACTATGTATCTCTATCTTATAGGTGTTCCATTGAACTATGTATCTCTATCTTATAGGTGTTCCATTGAACTATATATAGCTATCGTGTAGGTGTTCCATTGAACTATATCTCTATCTTATAGGTGTTCCATTGAACTATATCTCTATCTTATAGGTGTTCCATTGAACTATATCTCTACCATATCGGTGTTCCATTGAACTATATCTCTACCATATAGGTGTTCCATTGAACTATATCTCTACCATATAGGTGTTCCATTGAACTATGTATCTCTATCTTATAGGTGTTCCATTGAACTATATCTCTATCTTATAGGTGTTCCATTGAACTATATCTCTATCTTATAGGTGTTCCATTGAACTATATCTCTATCTTATAGGTGTTCCATTGAACTATATCTCTATCTTATAGGTGTTCCATTGAACTATATCTCTATCTTATAGGTGTTCCATTGAACTATATATCTATCATATAGGTGTTCCATTGAACTATATATCTATCTTATAGGTGTTCCATTGAACTATATCTATCTTATAGTGTTCCATGAACTATATCTCTACCATATAGGTGTTCCATTGAACTATATATCTATCATATGGTGTTCCGTTGAACTGTATCTCTATCTTATAGGTGTTCCATTGAACTATATCTCTATCTTATAGGTGTTCCATTGAACTATATATCTATCTTATAGGTGTTCCATTGAACTATATCTCTATCGTATAGGTGTTCCATTGAACTATATCTCTATCTTATAGGTGTTCCATTGAACTATATATCTATCTTATAGGTGTTCCATTGAACTATATCTCTATCGTATAGGTGTTCCATTGAACTATATCTCTATCTTATAGGTGTTCCATTGAACTATATATCTATCTTATAGGTGTTCCATTGAACTATATCTCTATCGCATAGGTGTTTCATTGAAACTATATCTCTATCTTATAGGTGTTCCATTGAACTATATATCTATCTTATAGGTGTTCCATTGAACTATATCTCTATCGCATAGGTGTTTCATTGAAACTATATCTCTATCTTATAGGTGTTCCATTGAACTATATATCTATCTTATAGGTGTTCCATTGAACTATATATCTATCTTATAGGTGTTCCATTGAACTATATCTCTATCTTATAGGTGTTCCATTGAACTATATCTCTATCGTATAGGTGTTCCATTGAACTATATCTCTATCTTATAGGTGTTCCATGAACTATATCTCTATCTTATAGATGTTTCATTGAACTATATATCTACCATATAGGTGTTCCATTGAACTGTATCTCTATCTTATAGGTGTTACATTGAACTGTATCTCTATCTTATAGGTGTTCCATTGAACTATATCTCTATCTTATAGGTGTTCCATTGAACTATATCTCTACCATATAGGTGTTCCATTGAACTATATATCTATCATATAGGTGTTCCGTTGAACTGTATCTCTATCTTATAGGTGTTCCATTGAACTATATCTCTACCATATAGGTGTTCCATTGAACTATGTATCTCTATCTTATAGGTGTTCCATTGAACTATATCTCTATCTTATAGGTGTTCCGTTGAACTGTATCTCTATCATATAGGTGTTCCATTGAACTATATATCTATCATATAGGTGTTCCGTTGAACTGTATCTCTATCTTATAGGTGTTCTGTTGAACTATATCTCTACCATATAGGTGTTCCATTGAACTATGTATCTCTATCGTATAGGTGTTCCATTGAACTATGTATCTCTATCTTATAGGTGTTCCATTGAACTATATATAGCTATCGTGTAGGTGTTCCATTGAACTATATCTCTATCTTATAGGTGTTCCATTGAACTATATCTCTGTCTTATAGGTGTTCCATTGAACTATATCTCTACCATATAGGTGTTCCATTGAACTATATCTCTACCATATGTGTTCCATTGAACTATATCTCTACCATATAGGTGTTCCATTGAACTATATCTCTACCATATAGGTGTTCCATTGAACTATATCTCTACCATATAGGTGTTCCATTGAACTATGTATCTCTATCTTATAGGTGTTCCATTGAACTATATCTCTATCTTATAGGTGTTCCATTGAACTATATCTCTATCTTATAGGTGTTCCATTGAACTATATCTCTATCTTATAGGTGTTCCATTGAACTATATCTCTATCTTATAGGTGTTCCATTGAACTATATATCTATCATATAGGTGTTCCATTGAACTATATCTCTATCTTATAGGTGTTCCATTGAACTATATCTCTATCTTATAGGTGTTCCATTGAACTATATATCTATCTTATAGGTGTTCCATTGAACTATATCTCTATCTTATAGGTGTTCCATTGAACTATATCGCTACCATATAGGTGTTCCATTGAACTATATATCTATCATATAGGTGTTCCGTTGAACTGTATCTCTATCTTATAGGTGTTCCATTGAACTATATCTCTATCTTATAGGTGTTCCATTGAACTATATATCTATCATATAGGTGTTCCATTGAACTATATATCTATCATATAGGTGTTCCGTTGAACTGTATCTCTATCTTATAGGTGTTCCATTGAACTATATCTCTATCTTATAGGTGTTCCGTTGAACTATATCTCTATCATATAGGTGTTCCATTGAACTGTATCTCTATCTTATAGGTGTTACATTGAACTATATATCTATCTTATAGGTGTTACATTGAACTATATATATATACCATATAGGTGTTCCATTGAACTATATATCTACCATATAGGTGTTCCATTGAACTATATATCTATCTTATAGGTGTTCCATTGAACTATATCTCTATCGCATAGGTGTTTCATTGAAACTATATCTCTATCTTATAGGTGTTCCATTGAACTATATATCTATCTTATAGGTGTTCCATTGAACTATATCTCTATCGCATAGGTGTTTCATTGAAACTATATCTCTATCTTATAGGTGTTCCATTGAACTATATATCTATCTTATAGGTGTTCCATTGAACTATATATCTATCTTATAGGTGTTCCATTGAACTATATTTCTATCTTATAGGTGTTCCATTGAACTATATCTCTATCGTATAGGTGTTCCATTGAACTATATCTCTATCTTATAGGTGTTCCATGAACTATATCTCTATCTTATAGATGTTTCATTGAACTATATATCTACCATATAGGTGTTCCATTGAACTGTATCTCTATCTTATAGGTGTTACATTGAACTGTATCGCTATAGGTGTTACATTGAACTGTATCTCTATATTATAGGTGTTCCATTGAACTATATCTCTATCATATAGGTGTTCCATTGAACTGTATCTCTATCTTATAGGTGTTCCATTGAACTATATCTCTATCTTATAGGTGTTACATTGAACTGTATCTCTATCTTATAGGTGTTCCATTGAACTGTATCTCTATCTTATAGGTGTTACATTGAACTGTATCTCTATCTTATAGGTGTTCCATTGAACTATATCTCTATCGTATAGGTGTTCCATTGAACTATATATCTACCATATAGGTGTTCCATTGAACTATATATCTATCTTATAGGTGTTTCATTGAACTGTATCTCTTTCTTATAGGTGTTCCATTGAACTGTATCTCTATCGTATAGGTGTTCCATTGAACTGTATCTCTATCTTATAGGTGTTACATTGAACTGTATCTCTATATTATAGGTGTTCCATTGAACTGTATCTCTATCTTATAGGTGTTCCATTGAACTGTATCTCTATCTTATAGGTGTTACATTGAACTGTATCTCTATCTTATAGGTGTTCCATTGAACTATATCTCTATCGTATAGGTGTTCCATTGAACTATATCTCTATCTTATAGGTGTTCCATGAACTATATCTCTATCTTATAGATGTTTCATTGAACTATATATCTACCATATAGGTGTTCCATTGAACTGTATCTCTATCTTATAGGTGTTACATTGAACTGTATCGCTATAGGTGTTACATTGAACTGTATCTCTATATTATAGGTGTTCCATTGAACTATATCTCTATCATATAGGTGTTCCATTGAACTGTATCTCTATCTTATAGGTGTTCCATTGAACTATATCTCTATCTTATAGGTGTTACATTGAACTGTATCTCTATCTTATAGGTGTTCCATTGAACTGTATCTCTATCTTATAGGTGTTACATTGAACTGTATCTCTATCTTATAGGTGTTCCATTGAACTATATCTCTATCGTATAGGTGTTCCATTGAACTATATATCTACCATATAGGTGTTCCATTGAACTATATATCTATCTTATAGGTGTTTCATTGAACTGTATCTCTTTCTTATAGGTGTTCCATTGAACTGTATCTCTATCGTATAGGTGTTCCATTGAACTGTATCTCTATCTTATAGGTGTTACATTGAACTGTATCTCTATATTATAGGTGTTCCATTGAACTATATCTCTATCGTATAGGTGTTCCATTGAACTGTATCTCTATCTTATAGGTGTTCCATTGAACTGTATCTCTATCTTATAGGTGTTACATTGAACTGTATCTCTATCTTATAGGTGTTCCATTGAACTATATCTCTATTGTATAGGTGTTCCATTGAACTATATATCTACCATATAGGTGTTCCATTGAACTGTATCTCTATCTTATAGGTGTTCCATTGAACTATATCTCTATCTTATAGGTGTTCCATTGAACTCTATCTCTATCTTATAGGTGTTCCATTGAACTATATATCTACCATATAGGTGTTCCATTGAACTATATATCTATCTTATAGGTGTTTCATTGAAACTATATATCTATCTTATAGGTGTTCCATTGAACTATATATCTATCTTATAAGTGTTCCATTGAACTATATATCTATCTTATAAGTGTTCCATTGAACTATATCTCTTTGTTGTTTCGTTTTTGAATTACAAGCATGCATGCATGTAGTAGTTTACTATAGCAGTCAATTTTAATGAAAACTTCACTGACAGTCCTGACAACAACCCGTGACTGATTCCTCCCAAAATCCCACTACTTTCTCATAGACCATATATCTGACACAACACACACACCACACCACCGCACCACACCACACCACAACACACACACACACACATACGCACATACACAGCCAAAAACAATAGCCCCTGTTACTAACAGTGGATAATAATAAAATAATTAGATCAATGGGTATCACTTTTATAATAAGGTTGAATCATTCATAGATTTACCAGTCGTCAATCACATGAATGCACAAAAACATGAAATCTTTCAGTATAAGTACAATGCCACTGTTAGACAGCTAAATAAAATAACATAAGCAAATAATGCCACAGTTCACGGGAAGCATGGTTAAAAGAAGAAAGAAATGTTCTGTGAATACAAACCATTTCTGGTGCATTGAGTATGCCAGTGTTGTAACCAAACTGGAAAGATGAACCCATGGTACATGCTGCTATAGCTAATGCAAGTCGACCCGTAAACTCCTGAAACAAACAAGCATAAATTTCACATTCACATCTATCTATCTATCTATCTATCTATCTATCTATCTATCTATCTATCTATCTATCTATCTATCTATCTATCTATCTATCTATCTATCTATCTATCTATCTATCTATCTATCTATCTATCTATCTCTATCTATCTATCTATCTATCTATCTATCTATCTATCTATCTATCTATCTATCTATCTACT
>CM026401.1:30976066-30994762 GCA_014843695.1 Archivesica marissinica
TGGCAACATTAATATGCTACACATACTTTGGCAACATTAATATGCTACACATACTTTGGCAACATTAATATGCTACACATACTTTGGCAACATTAATATGCTACACATACTTTGGCAACATTAATATGCTACACATACTTTGACATTATTAATATGTACATGTTCCCTCTAAAACTTATATATACTGAACCAAAAAAGAAACTTTCGCAAAGTAGGTCTTAAACTTATACGGTTAAATACAACATGTAGAAACATGTGTATATGTAGTAGTTTACACTGACGTCCTACTTTGGGAAATCGGTCAGATAATCACCTCATGTCGAACGATATCGTCTGTTTTGACAAAACCTCCATTTTCACGTGCACGCACGGGGTGGACATATCTGGTTTACATGTGTTAACTTTTTTCACTGCAAGTTATTGCACTTGACGACTACAGTCATAAAAATGCCTAAACACCTTTATATCGATACAATTTGGGCAAAATTTCGATGCCTCGAATTGCGAAACATGTAAGAGAGAGAGCCGTTGGGATGCTGGAGGCAGGAGCTTCAACGGAAGAGGTTGCTGCGCACGTTGGATCATCTGTGCAGGCAGTTAGAAGTCTGAGACGGCGGTTTGTGCAGACCGGTAGCACGGAAGATCTTCCACGTAGTGGTAGACCACGTGTAACCACGCCGGCGCAAGACCGCTATATTTTGAACCAACATTTACGAAATCGTTTTTTAACTGCGACAGCTACAGCGTCTGTCACCCCAGGTACTTATAACCCCAGGATTTCCGCTCAAACCGTACGAAATCGTTTGGCTGAGAACAATTTACGTGCACGTCGTCCCTACGTCGGAACAGTATTAACGGATCGTCATCGCCGTGACAGGCTTCAATGGGCTGATAGACACATCAACTGGACAAGGCAAGACTGGCGGACGATTCTTTTTTCAGATGAATCCAGGTTTGCATTGTCCAATAGTGATGGTCGGATCAGGGTCTACCGACGTAGGAATGAACGTTACGCTGACTGTTGCGTTCTTCAGCGGGATCGTTTTGGCGGTGGGGGTTCCGTGATGGTCTGGGCCGGAATAAGTTATGGGTATCGTACCCAATTAGTGGTCATTGATGGCAATTTGAATGCTCAAAAGTATAGAGACCGTGTCCTTGCCCCACACGTTGTTCCTCTCTTACAAAATCACGGCGTTATTTCTGTGTTTCAGCAAGACAACGCCAGACCTCACGTCGCCCGTGACAATATCCAGTTCTTGCGAAACAACAATATTGATTTCATAGACGACTGGCCCTCAAAAAGCCCGGATCTAAATCCCATCGAGCACCTTTGGGATAATCTTGACACACGTGTACGGCAACATCAAAATCCGCCTGGTAACGTCAATGAGCTCCGTGACGCTTTGCTAGAAGAGTGGAATAATATACCCCAGGCTCAAATTAATAATCTCATCCACTCAATGCGTCGTCGCTGCCAAGCTGTTAGCAATGCTCGCGGTGGGCATAATCGTTACTAAAGCAAAAAAAATTGAATCGACACCTACCTCAAATGAAATTGAAAAAATCCAATGAAATTGATCATTTTCAAACTGTAAATGAACTTTGATGAATTGATTTTAAATTAGTGTGCAATAACAAATACGAATAAAAACTGTTAATATACACATATGTGGAAACAGTCCCATTGAAGTCTCGCGAAAGTTTCTTTTTTGGTTCAGTATATCTCTGCTTTTAACTATAGCTTTGTAGGACCTTCTATCTTTTTTAACTTTGCACATAACATTTTAGATTAACTCCCTGTTATGGTCTGTGCCTGCAAATCTTGACTTGATGATTATTTGGCCATTGGTTGAAATTGAACATTAATATCATTATGCTACATACGTTCGCGTCTGAGTGTTGGGAGTACCATGTAGATGTACTATGGCAACATAAACTGATAAATATGATATATATATGAATTAGAATTTTCAAGTCTAGGGTAGTGGGTCTGGGATTGTTTGCCTTGCATTCCTGTCTATTTTTATACTTGAGGGGATGGAGGTCCTAGGATAGACGTACAGTGGAACCTCTCTAAACCGGACATCTTCGGGACTGGATAAAAAGTCCGGTTTACAGAGGTTTCCGGTTTTCAGAGGTTTTTTATTGTGTTTTCAAAACTGCATATAACCTTTATAAAGTACATATGCCTTTATAGTTTATACTGTATTATTGCAGAAATATTTTTGAAAAACAGTTCTTTAAATATTATTTTGTAAAACAAATGGTCAAAAGTTGCGAAAATCATAATTATCTTGTGTGACTGGATTATATTGTGCAGGTGATCAAACGGTTGCATCAAACAATAAATTACGAGATTCACAAAATCCTTTATTCGTTATCAAACAAGTTTTATAATTGCCTATAGGATAGTAATCTACACGTGATTATAACATAATCCCCCAGTTAGCCGACAAATTAACTGTACATGAGTGCTAATTGCAGTAGTCATCAATCTGCCTGACATCTTATAATCTTGCGCGATTATCACACGTTCATAGATCAAACGCGCAAACGAGATTAGAAAGTGTCAGCAGCATGTCAATTTATGACGGAATACACAAACAAATTCAACACTTTTTAGTTTATTGATGAAGACTTATGTCGCCTAAAAGTTGTTCCGGTTTTGGGAGGTGAAATTACATCAAACTGTACCCAAATTATGCACATTTTTCGTCCGGTTTCCGGAGTTGAGAGGTTCCGTTTTTTCAGAGTGATTTTATGTAAGAAATAAAGAAGAAACAATTCGGGACTTTCAAAAACGTCCGGTTTTGGGAGTATTCCGATTTAGAGAGGGTCCGGATTTGGGAGGTTCCACTGTACACGATTGTTTGTGTCTTATTATAATTTATACTAAATGGGTTGTCCTAGGATACAGTAGAGGTATCATACAAAACTTATACACCGTTTGAGGTGCCTTATCATCTTATGGATAAATTCTCCAGTTACTGTACTAATTCTAAATTTTAGTCTTCACTTACTTTTCTTGGCTCATGCGTCGCTACACCGGGTTGTATTTCACCATTTAGCCGTTCGTGTGATGCTATATTCGTGTTTTTGTCTTGAATTTGTTTAAATTCATTTATAAATGGTTCGTCTTCCATCTTGGCGTGTCACATGACGATCACGTGACATTATGATTGCTAATTATAATAACAAATCACACTGTTACCTATATCATACATAACAGACGGATCTGTAGTCCAGTGATAATCCAAATTATCGCAGGTTCGATCCCCCGTCTGACCCTAATAAAATTAACAGTCTTTCAGAAGGGACGTTAAACCAAGGTCTCGTGTCGGTGCTTTGCAGTAATTTCCAATCTTTTCGTTGGCATAGTCATCTATATCATAGTGCTTAAGGCCGGCCAGTAAGTGAACATTTTGGTACTGACGCATCCATTTTATGAAACCTTGGACACTTGCATGTGCAGTAACATGTGTCCATAAACGTGATCTCAAGTTTTCATTTTCAACACAATAAAGAATTTAATGCACAACAATGCGGTCGGCTTAATAATTGCATCTTTTACAACGCTCGGACCTAAAAAAAACGAAAGTAATTTACACAGTAAACCAAAAGCGTTGACACATTATTGTTCTACAAAAGGGCATGTTCTACACACATGCCATAGTGCACACGGGCCGTTATTTGGAAACATGTTCACATACGGTTCCGGTGCTAAGATTCGGCAGCGTCTTTCACAACTTAATAGCAAGGTGACTATATTACCCAAGTATTAGCAATGTGACTATATTACATGAGTATTAGCAATGTTTGGTTTTTAATAGCTATTACCAAGATATACCAATAATGCACCCTACAAGTAGAAAATATGTGATATAAAAAAATCAGGCAATTGCAAACTGAAGGCGGGATATACTGTTCTATTTGGTAGAAGAAGAATGAGTGTAAACACCATTGACAGGTAAACTGTGCCACTGCAAGCCAATCATTTTGTAATTTCTCTGCTGTTTTGCAGATTGATTTGAATATCTCTACACAGTTACACCATACATTGTAATGAAATCCGGTTCAAAGTTTGTGTTACAGAAGCTATGTCATCTGCAGAATTGTCTGTTGAAAGTGGATGCACAGGCGTGCTATGCTGATCGACTTGATAGAGCCTACTTACCAGGCAAATTGGCCAGAGTGTTGGAAAAGTTGCTCGTGACCAGGAACAGAACGTATGGGAGATATCCGTGCCAAATTCAGCTGTCAACTCAAAAACAAGTATTGTTATGTGGACCGGCTGATATTGTGAAAATTGGAGGCCTCCGTGGACTCTTTTGAAAATGGGGGGCGGGGGCATGGCTTAGTGGTTAATGTCGGTGCTCCTCACCGTTGCAAGTTCGAGGTTGTCGTATTCATTCAAGTGAGCATGCTATCTAACTGGTCGGTGGTTCTACGTATTTGGGAACCAGATGAGACCTGGAATGAGCCTTTGGCTGTATCATTGCATTATCCTCGATATCGAAACAAGTTCTTTCAACATATATTAATCACTCGAGAGAGCTCATTATGATAGAATCTATCGCCATGAAGGAGAGAGAGAAGAGGCAATGTGGAATTTAAATGCCTTGCCTAAGGGCACACTCGTAACAGCAGCAATGGGTCACGAACTCCGGACCTTTCACACATGAAGCGAACGCGCATCCACTGCACTATCACGACTTCCAAAACACATACATACCTTATTACGTGTACGTAATTTCTAAAAGTGAACATTTTCGCGACACAATTAAGTAGAACATTGATTTACGATCACATCACTAAGCTATATCAAAAATTCCACCAGAATGTTCAACATTTTTGTTTGTCTACAAAATAGAGCTTAATCAATACAAATTTATTATAGCTTGATTGCTAAACAAAATTTTACATTAGATTAACCCATTTGATTCTGGATACCGTTATCAGTATCTGCAAAGAATATAGAGTCAGATCATCCGCCACGGAACATGCCGTCTGATCAGGCTCTATGCTGTTTGCTATTCAGATGATCTTGCTAAGACACCTGGCTATGTAGCAAACAACATAGATCCTGATCAGCACGCAGCGTCCCGCTGCGGATGATCTTGATCTATGTTATTTGCAAAAGCCTTTAAATGTATCCAGAATGAAATGGGTTAATCGTTCTCGATACCTCATTCCTCGTGGAATACATCGTGGCGTCTGTGGTACAGTGGTAGAGTGTCGGATGTGGATTCCTGGGTTCGATACTCACACACATTGCTTTGCACTGGTTAACGGTTTAGTTTGCCCAGGAAAACATGCTTTTTTCGCCGCAAATTGTTCTCATAAATGGAGCATACATACACGTGTATATAGAGTGGTGGAACATATGCTGGGCGTATTCCTAACCTTGGTGTATTTTTTCCATTTACATCCGTATCTAAATATTTAAATAGTTTTAACCTATTTTCGCTGACAGAGGTGAAGCATGGTTCAATAGCATTCCGTTGTGCGTACCGGTAGCCTAATGCAACTGTCACCTGACTGGTTCAGTAGCCGAATATAAACAACTAGACAACTTGTTGGGAACTTTTTTTCCACCGAAATGTGCGGTTTATGAGCATTTCAGGTGGCTATCCGGATTGGGGGGAAAATGTACAAATAACCATTTCTTATGAGTTGTAATATTGTTAGTTATTGATGTTACTAAGTCAAAATAATATATTCAACATTTACCCATGCATAAATAAAAAAATTCATGTACACCGTACATAGGTGTCCTAATGTATCTAGTTTCCCATGGAAACACGGGTGCCGCTGCGATAGCTGTATTTAGGCGCATGGCTACGTAATGAAGCTAACATTTTAAACAATAATTTTATGAAAGTTGTGTTCACGACTTAAGAAAATAATAATATACGGCAAGTGCATTTAACATTTTTTTACAGGCCATGGTATGTGGGATTTACGCCGAGCATAGGTTACACCACTCTATACATCGTCATGCGGGAGAGAGAAGATGCAATGTGGAATTTAAGTGCCTTGCCTGAGGGCACACTCGAAACGACTATAGCTTGGCGCGAACTCATTTTGAACGTACGGATACAGACGGATCTATAGCCCAGTGGTAACACGCTGGACTGGTAATCCAGGGATCGCAGGTTCGATCCCCCATCTGACCCTAATAAAATTAACAGTCTTTCAGATGGGACGTTAAACCGAGGTCTCGTGTCGGTGCTTTACACCGTGCACGTAAAAGAACCAGAGGAGACTCTGGAATGGGTCTCTCTCTGTATCATTGCACTATCCTCCAAAATCTAAAATGACTAATATCTTCAGGAGGCGTCGCTCATATGGGCAACCGGTAGCGACGATAAATAAACGTAAAAAACAACAACAAAATTGAACGTACGGCGCGTGTACATTTGGGCTTTCCGGACGTATTGTGGCGTATTACGAACCAGCCACAATGGTAGCATTCTTATCAGATGACAACGATATATTTCAACATTTAGTTCGCTTACATGTGGATACCGGGTGAATACTTTCGCAGCAAGTGAGAAATCAGATATTTATTTATTCGTTCATTAAGAAACTATATTATTACGTGTTCCAATATACTAATTATTGAGTAGTGTATTAGCTATGACTCTGACTTCATTCAGCATCACATATATGGAATTTGGATGAATATCCATTGTTCTTTCACTTAGTGTATCGAGTTTCGGATACATACAAAATGTATATAATTAGGTTACTCACTTAGAGTAAACCCGTGCATCATCGGATACCGTCGTACATCTGACAACATTCCTTTATAGTCCATGTATACACTTCTAGCACATGCTTGTCGTCTAGTTTGTTTATTTGAAGAGATACATACCATCCAGTTCTACTTTCACTTTTGGGGAGGGCAGTTTACATTGGGGAGGGCAGTTTACTAATGTTGCTAGAAGTTAGAACTTGTTGCCCAACCCATTTTGCATTTTATCACATATAATGAATGTTAAGTCTATATGTACTATATATGTTAAATAGCAAATAAAATATCATTAAACAATAAACTCACTTTTGGTATAATGGCAATGACCGTTTTAATTATAATAGGAATAGATTCATGACTTGTAGTGATGTAAAAACAAATTCTGGATCTATCACAACAAACTAATAAACACACTTAATGAGCTGTGTGTCCATCCCCTGCCATCACGGTGTATCAAGTCATTCCTAAAGGACCGATCCCAAAAGAGTAGTTGTGGATGACTGCACTTCAGATACTGTGGGCCCACAATACTCTGTCTAGTCTATTTTAATGAACTCCTCAACTCAAAAGTAAAGCAAGACGGTTTGCAGATGACACCATAGTGTATTTCGCCGTAAAATCCTCTTCCAATGCCCTACAAAGTGACCTGAATGCTCTAGAACTGTGGGAACTGTACTGGACCATAGAATTGTGGGAACTGTACTGGACCATAGACCTGTGGGAACTGTACTGGACCATGGAGTTCAATCCTGACAAGTGTGAAGTGCTGAGAATTATTCGCAAAAGAAAAATACTCATTTTCCCCTACACACTGTGCAGGGCTTTCATTAGACCCGAGCTCCCGGGTTTTGACGCACGAAAATTGATAAAGACGCATATTTGACTCTTGGTGAAAATGCCCTGAGAGTCATTTTGACCCGGGGCGTTGATCGGTCATGCGTCATCCAATATTTTCTCTCATCCGAGTAATTATCAAAATCTGTCTGTTTTCAAGGTCGAAGACCGTAACGGTAATCGTTCATATATAAAACGCAGTTATTGACCCGGGGCGTTGATCGGTCATGCGTCATCAAATATTTTCTCATCGGAGTAATTATCAAAATCTGTCTGTCTACGAGGTCGAAGACCGTAATCTTTCATATATAAAACGCAGTTATTTTCATCAAAAGTCTGCTGCATTTGGTTTTGAACACGAGGGACTCGCAATCGGACAAATGGCGTCCGATTGCAAACTTTAGTATCAAAGGGAAATAAATCTTTAATAACGTTTCTCTAATACCTGTACGGCTCGGTATTTTTCCGGTAAAAATTAGTTTTTATCACCTTTAGCAAGTTTTGCAAACAACCAATTACCGTTTGTGTTGTTTGCCATCATATGTGCTGCTAATCATGAGAACTGAGAAGTTTAAGTAGGTGTTGACATGTGTATTGTCAATGTACAATCGGCATAGATAAAACGGTGTTTTTGTAACACGTGTATTGTCAAGAATAAGTTGTCTGCTAATTGAGAAGCTTATAGTGGGCCACTGATATAGAAAATATACGCCGGAATCGTTTGATGATGTCGGTGAGTAAAAGTACTTTTGCTATTGTTTGTTACAGATTTCTATGGGGTATTCATTGTGTGCACCACCCATTAATCATTTCATTGTTTCTACATTATTCCTTCATTTTCTAGGCTAGTGCTAATCCACTGTGTAGCACATCGACTGGCTCTGTGTGCTGGGCAGGCATGCAGGGATGTGGCAGCATTCAGTGAGTATCATGATAACGTCAAGCAGGTCTACAGATACTTCCACAATTCAGCTGTTAGGTACAACACACTACGTGCAATGGAGACTGTGTTAAATGATGAACATGGTGACACAAAACATGTGACCCTTAAGGAGCCAGCAGCCACTCGGTGGTTATCTCTTGAAAGTGCAGTGAAAGCCATATACCATAGTTACCCCGCCCTCTTGATGGCACTTGAAAATGAGGCTGCAAACGGTGTAAGTGAGGCCAAAGGTATATTGAAGCGTGTCAAAAGTGTGTCATTCCTACTGAAAACAGCATTCTTGGTGGATATATTATTACCTGTGAACAAACTGTGCAAAGTCTTTCAGAAGGATGAACTTGATATTGATATTGTCAGCATGAATGTTCTCGCTACGAAAGAAACACTTGAAGCTTACAAGATCAAAAGTGGAACAACACTTCAAGCGGTGTATAGTGAAGTCACTACTGGGAAATACAAGGGAGTGAAACTTAACGATACTCCTCAACTACGCATGGGATTTCAAAACAGTGCTGATAAATACATTGATACTATCATTGACAACATCAACTCTCGGTTTGAGGAGTCATCCATGGACAAATTGGCTGTTGCCAACCGTGTGTTAAACCCAAAGCTGCTTCCCGTGTCCACTGTTGCCATCTGTGAATATGGTGAGGACAATTTAGAGTCCATCATCGACTGGCTTGGCCCAGTTGGTGAGGCTCCTGGCCTTGTAAATCCAGAACGCATGAGAGCGGACCACATTCAATTGAAAATGACCATCAAACACATGCGAGGAAAAACACTGAAAACTGTGTGCCAGGACTTAATTGAACATTATGATGACATATTGCCAGATTACTGTGTGTTAGCTAAGTACATGTTAACTGCACCTCTCACCAGTGTTGCCTGTGAGAGAGGGTTTTCAACCCAGAATAGACTCAAAACGAAAGCAAGATCAGGCATGTCCCATGACAAGGTAGCAAAACTTATCAGAATCATAGAGGAAGGGCCAACAGTAACAGATTTCCCGGCTGGAAAGGTTGCCCGCAGATTTGACAAAATGTGCAAGCGTAGGAAATGAAACAGTAACTTCAAACGTGCTCAGTAAAGTGATTGAATTAATGATTTGTGTCTTGAATAAAGTTTACAAAACTGTTTTTCATAAAAATAAAATACATATTTATTATAAACCTGTGTTCGTTTTGGTTAAAGTACAGTCATGTATTAGTAGAGAAAGGTCTGGCTTGGTCAGCTCACACATTGGTCTAGAGTGCATTGTATGATCGAGAAAAAAAAATACATATACGTAAAGTACCAACATGCATATATTTGACTCTTGAAAATTCCAGCTTGACTCTTGAAAATTCCTGTTTGACTCTTGAGATTTTGACCTCAAGGGTCATTGACTCTTGAGTTTCAAAGTCTAGTGAACGCCCTGCCACACTCCACAACATGGTACTAAAGACAGCACATGTCGCTAAATACCTAGGTGTTACAATTAGTTAAGATTTAAGCTTCTCTCTTCATATACATTGTAAACAACATCTCCTCTTAAGCTAGTACTAACTCTCTCAGATTCATGAAAACTTAATTTAGTTAAAGGAACGTGAAGACCAGTAAAACGAAGGTCAAAGAAAAAGCTAATAACACCTATATTCATCCCCTACTCGAGTATTGCTCAACCATCTGGCACTCCTGACAAAAGTCTCTTACCTATAAAGCAGATCAAGTGCAAAGATCAGCTTCACATTATAACTGCAATGATTATAACTACACAAGCAGTGTAACAAAAAAATGATTACGCATACAAGTATCAGTCATATACCTATACAAAATCTGAAATAACTTGGTATGTATTGACAACAGCCATCTAACACCTACATGTACAAGGAACCTGAACTACATGTACTAAATTCCAGGGTTCCCGCTGTCGGTCGCCAATTGCGACAAAAATACAAATATTGGCGAAAATAGTTGACGCAATTTTTAAAAAAAATAAAAAAATTTAATTTGTTTTGGCACATGTTTTGTCAAATACATGGCTTCAAATATTTATTTGTGAACTATATTGCTCTTAGTTGGCTCCAAGAATTTTATATTGGCTCCAGTGTTTTTCAATTGGCGACAGAAGTGGCACAGACAAACATTCAGACATGGCGACAGAAGTGGCGCAGACAAACATTCAGACAGAGGGAACCCTGAATTCCACAGTTCCAAACCCAGTACCATACATGTATAAACTACTTCCCACCCAACCAATCTGTCTTTGGAATGGCCTCCCCTATTATGTACAGTCCAGCTCCAGCTTAACCCATTCAACACCAAGTAACTCACATGGGCTGGTCCATAATATTCATAAACCAATAAATGAATCAGAAAATCACATTTGGACAAGTTCATTTATCAAAATGGGTAATTATGTCTAAAAATAGTCATATCACTGGCAAAAAGTGCAGATCCTGATGAGACGGCTCGTCACGAGCCGGCTCATCTGGATCTACACTTTTTGTAAGCCTATTTAGAGGTCTGTGGTGTTGAAAGGGTTAAACCATTTTGCTGAGCGGCTGTACCACTTATGTAATTACTGTTTTTAACCCTTTCCTTCTTAGAGATTTAGGTTAATATACTATTATATCTCCATACAAACGACAGCCATTTAGCTATCATGCAGTGGATAAGTAATCACCATATCTATCCCACCTCCATAGATATTACTGGGACTACATAAAGATTAAGGTTAATATACTATTATATCTCCATACAAACGACAGCTATTTAGCTATCATGCAGTGGATAAGTATTCGTCATATCTATCCCACCTACATAGATATTACTGGGACTACATGAGATTCTGGCCTTTATTATGAACATTGGTTTGGCTACTACATTGTCAATGTATGTCATATTGGTAATGGCATCAAGAGGTGCTTCTATGAGGGAAAGGGTTAACCTTAGTATGTAGCCTTTTTAACCATAATATGTAGTTCTTATTTTAAAACACTCCTTGTCTCACATAATGAGATTTTTAACCACTGTCCAAACGCCTCCCAGTCATACTCAGCATTGAGACTGAGGAGTAATATGTAGATGATAACGAGGTACAAACCAAAGGTGCGAAAGGCTTGGAGTTCACGCACGGCTCTTGCCATTACGATTATGCCCTTAGGCAAGGCATTTAAATTCCACATTGCCTCATCTTTCTACCTCGTAGCATCATGAATGATGTATTGAGAGTGATTAATGTAAGTTGTAGGAACCTGTTTCGCAATTAAGCTAACATAAATTTGCATAAACTAAACCAAAGAAAATAGGTGGGAGTATTTTGGCATATTATCGCCTGTTTGGTAAATATGATTGCATTGTAATTTGTATGTTTATTTCATCAAGCAAATGCTGCTCTTTAACGTTTAATATTATTTCATCAAGTTATTAATGTTTCCTATCTCATTTTATCAAAATACATATATCTGATGATCCCCACGTTCAAAGTTTAAACATAGGATATGCACGGGGAATATCAAAGTCGCTTTGGTCAAGTTACAGCCTCGCAAAATACAAAGTTTCATTCAATGCACCTGTTCCTCTGTGAACTGTACAATTTTTCTAAGATGATTAAGTTTGTACGTCGGTTCTGTAGACATCTGGAGTAGGCATCTTCTCTCTGTCCAGGGTGGCAAATACTGTGATGATGCTTCTTTCAAAAGGGTCCTCAGGGCGACTTGTGCTAATTATTAGCCCTAGGGACCCTGACTTCCTCCCCTGGGTGCCCCACTTCTCCCTAAAATATTTGTTAAATTTTTTTACAACTTCCATGTATACAAAATTTTGTCCAGTACACTGGACCATTATAAAGCACTACTTCTATTCATATATTCTTAGAATAATTATTATTCTATTTAATGGTCATATTGTGTATTTTAACACTATTTTGTTAATAAATAACACCATTTAAGGACGCAATCGTGCGCTCTCTCTCTCTCACTTCTCCCAAACAATTCTGACATAGAATGAGCCCTGGGTCCTTTTTAGGGCCACTGTCCTCACTGTCAGTTATCCCACGGAAGCATATAACCGACCATGCAGTTAGACATCAGAGCCGTGTCATATGTCACTTCTTGGTGCATATTAGTTTTCCGATAATGAATAATGATATGTGTTGATGTCTGATACGTGTGTGTTTATGTATGTGTGTTGATATCTCATACATGTGTGCTGTGATGTCTGTACATGTATGTTGTTTGATATATTTCAGTATTAACATTTGTCAGAACTTGTGGAGAGATGTCCGTGTTCCGTGAATACTTTGGAAAAATTAGATGTCCGCAGGGAGGAGAGAAGGTTTTCAAGGATGAATGTGCTTTCTCCTTTGACAATCCTGTAAGTACATTAATGTATAGATCTATCAGCGTACCATACACATGATTATACTGTATCTGCCAATCCTGTAAGTACATATATGTATAGATCTGTCAGCGTACCATACACATGACAATCCTGTAAGTACATATATGTATAGATCTGTCAGCGTACCATACACATGACAATCCTGTAAGTACATGTATGTATAGATCTGTCAGCGTACCGTACACATGATTATACTGTAAGTACATTAATGTATAGATCTATCAGCGTACCATACACATGGTTATACTGTAAGTACATTAATGTATAGATCTATCAGCGTACCATACACATGGTTATACTGTAAGTACATTAATGTATAGATCTATCAGCGTACCATACACATGGTTATACTGTAAGTACATTAATGTATAGATCTATCAGCGTACCATACACATGGTTATACTGTAAGTACATTAATGTATAGATCTATCAGCCTACCATACACATGATTATACTGTAAGTACATTAATGTATAGATCTATCAGCGTACCATACACATGGTTATACTGTAAGTACATTAATGTATAGATCTATCAGCGTACCATACACATGGTTATACTGTAAGTACATTAATGTATAGAACTATCAGCGTACCATAATGATACACATGGTTATACTGTAAGTACATTAATGTATAGATCTATCAGCGTACCATACACATGATTACCCTGTATCTGCCAATCCTGTAAGTACATGTATGTATAGATCTGTAAGCGTACCGTACACATGACAATCCTGTAAGTACATGTATATAAAGATCTGTCAGCATACCATACACATGCCAATCCTGTAAATACATGTATGTATAGATCTGTCAGCGTACCATACACATGCCAATCCTGTAAGTACATGTATGTATAGATCTATCAGCGTATCATACACATGACAATCCTGTAAGTACATGTATATAAAGGTCTGCCAGCGTACCATACACATGATTACCCTGTATCTGCCAATCCTGTAAGTACATGTATGTATAGATCTGTCAGCGTACCATACACATGATTATCATAACTCTTTCTGGAGATGTAAATATCATAACTGTTACTGGATACATAGATACTTAACTCTTGTTGGAGACATATGTAATGTGCTATATATTACAGGAATCAGAGACAGGGTTATATGTTTGTATGAGCACATTTCTGGGTGTTGGTAGGAAGCACGTTGACAGGTACTTCAAGAGAACAGGCAATGGCGTCTTCCTCCATTTAAGAAGAATTAGAAAAGAGGTTTGTAACACATCTGCTATTTATCAGAAGTTAGGACAAACTCTGCCTTTGTTAGTTATATATATATGTATGTACAAGTGCTCCCTCAGTGGGGGACATGCAATACCAGCTGATGTTAGTTATATATATGTATGTACAAGTGCTCCCTCAGTGTGAGGGGACATGCAATGCCAGCTGCTGTTAGTTATATATATGTATGTACAAGTGCTCCCTCACTGTGAGGGGATATGCAATACCAGCTGCTGTTAGTTATATATATGTATGTACAAGTGCTCCCTGTGAGGGGACATGCAATACCAGCTGATGTTAGTTATATATATGTATGTACAAGTGCTCCCTCAGTGTGAGGGGACATGCAATACCAACTGATGTTAGTTATATATATGTATGTACAAGTGCTCCCTCAGTGTGAGGGGACATGCAATACCAGCTGATGTTAGTTATATATATGTATGTACAAGTGCTCCCTCAGTGTGAGGGGACATGCAATACCAGCTGCTGTTAGTTATATATATGTATGTACAAGTGCTCCCTCAGTGTGAGGGGACATGCAATGCCAGCTGCTGTTAGTTATATATATGTATGTACAAGTGCTCCCTGTGAGGGGACATGCAATACCAGCTGATGTTAGTTATATATATGTATGTACAAGTGCTCCCTCCGTGTGAGGGGACATGCAATACCAGCTGATGTTAGTTATATATATGTATGTACAAGTGCTCCCTCAGTGTGAGGGGACATGCAATACCAGCTGATGTTAGTTATATATATGTATGTACAAGTGCTCCCTCAGTGTGAGGGGACATGCAATACCAGCTGATGTTAGTTATATATATGTATGTACAAGTGCTCCCTCACTGTGAGGGGACATGCAATACCAGCTGATGTTAGTTATATATATGTATGTACAAGTGCTCCCTGTGAGGGGACATGCAATACCAGCTGATGTTAGTTATATATATGTATGTACAAGTGCTCCCTGTGAGGGGACATGCAATACCAGCTGATGTTAGTTATATATATGTATGTACAAGTGCTCCCTCAGTGTGAGGGGACATGCAATACCAGCTGATGTTAGTTATATATATATATGTACAAGTGCTCCCTCAGTGTGAGGGGACATGCAATACCAGCTGATGTTAGTTATATATATGTATGTACAAGTGCTCCCTCCGTGTGAGGGGACATGCAATACCAGCTGATGTTAGTTATATATATGTATATACAAGTGCTCCCTCAGTGTGAGGGGATATGCAATACCAGCTGATGTTAGTTATATATATGTATATACAAGTGCTCCCTCTGTGAGGGGATATGCAATACCAGCTGATGTTAGTTATATATATGTATGTACAAGTGCTCCCTCCGTGTGAGGGGACATGCAATACCAGCTGATGTTAGTTATATATATGTATATACAAGTGCTCCCTCAGTGTGAGGGGATATGCAATACCAGCTGATGTTAGTTATATATATGTATGTACAAGTGCTCCCTCTGTGAGGGGATATGCAATACCAGCTGATGTTAGTTATATATATGTATATACGAGTGCTCCCTGTGAGGGGACATGCAATACCAGCTGATGTTAGTTATATATATGTATGTACTAGTGCTCCCTCCGTGTGAGGGGACATGCAATACCAGCTGATGTTAGTTATATATATGTATATACAAGTGCTCCCTCAGTGTGAGGGGATATGCAATACCAGCTGATGTTAGTTATATATATGTATATACAAGTGCTCCCTATGTGAGGGGATATGCAATACCAGCTGATGTTAGTTATATATATGTATATACGAGTGCTCCCTGTGAGGGGATATGCAATACCAGCTGATGTTAGTTATATATATGTATATACAAGTGCTCCCTCAGTGTGAGGGGATATGCAATACCAGCTGATGTTAGTTATATATATGTATATATAAGTGCTCCCTCAGTGTGAGGGGATATGCAATACCAGCTGATGTTAGTTATATATATGTATATACGAGTGCTCCCTGTGAGGGGACATGCAATACCAGCTGATGTTTGTTATATATATGTATGTACTAGTACTCCCTCAGTGTGAGGGGACATGCAATACCAGCTGCTGTAAGTTATATATATGTATGTACAAGTGCTCCCTCAGTGTGAGGGGACATGCAATACCAGCTGCTGTAAGTTATATATATATGTATGTACAAGTGCTCCCTCACTGTGAGGGGACATGCAATACCAGCTGATGTTAGTTATATATATGTATGTACAAGTGCTCCCTCAGTGTGAGGGGACATGCAATACCAGCTGCTGTAAGTTATATATATGTATGTACAAGTGCTCCCTCAGTGTGAGGGGACATGCAATACCAGCTGATGTTAGTTATATATATGTATGTACAAGTGCTCCCTTTGAGGGGACATGCAATACCAGCTGATGTTAGTTATATATATGTATGTACAAGTGCTCCCTCAGTGTGAGGGACATGCAATACCAGCTGCTGTTAGTTATATATATGTATGTACAAGTGCTCCCTCACTGTGAGGGGAATGCAATACCAGCTGTGTAGTTATATATTTATTACAGTGCCCTCGTGTGGGGACATGCAATACCAGCTGTGTTAGTTATATATATGTATGTACAAGTGCTCCCTGTGAGGGGACATGCAATACCAGCTGATGTTAGTTATATATATGTATGTACAAGTGCTCCCTCAGTGTGAGGGGACATGCAATACCAGCTGATG
This sequence comes from Archivesica marissinica, assembly GCA_014843695.1. Classification (NCBI taxonomy): domain Eukaryota; kingdom Metazoa; phylum Mollusca; class Bivalvia; order Venerida; family Vesicomyidae; genus Archivesica; species Archivesica marissinica. The sequence continues at coordinate 30,992,945 of CM026401.1, forward strand.
TTAGTTATATATATGTATGTACAAGTGCTCCCTCAGTGTGAGGGGACATGCAATACCAGCTGATGTTAGTTATATATATGTATGTACAAGTGCTCCCTCAGTGTGAGGGGACATGCAATACCAGCTGATGTTAGTTATATATATGTATGTACAAGTGCTCCCTGTGAGGGGACATGCAATACCAGCTGATGTTAGTTATATATATGTATGTACAAGTGCTCCCTCAGTGTGAGGGGACATGCATACCACTGATGTTAGTTATATTTATGTACAAGTGCTCCCTCAGTGTGAGGGGACATGCATACCAGCTGATGTTAGTTATATATATGTATGTACAAGTGCTCCCTCGTGTGAGGGGACATGCAATACCAGCTGATGTTAGTTATATATATGTATGTACAAGTGCTCCCTCAGTGTGAGGGGATATGCAATACCAGCTGATGTTAGTTATATATATGTATATACAAGTGCTCCCTCTGTGAGGGGATATGCAATACCAGCTGATGTTAGTTATATATATGTATGTACAAGTGCTCCCTCCGTGTGAGGGGACATGCAATACCAGCTGATGTTAGTTATATATATGTATGTACAAGTGCTCCCTCAGTGTGAGGGGATATGCAATACCAGCTGATGTTAGTTATATATATGTATATACAAGTGCTCCCTCTGTGAGGGGATATGCAATACCAGCTGATGTTAGTTATATATATGTATATACGAGTGCTCCCTGTGAGGGGATATGCAATACCAGCTGATGTTAGTTATATATATGTATGTACTAGTGCTCCCTCAGTGTGAGGGGACATGCAATACCAGCTGATGTTAGTTATATATATGTATATACAAGTGCTCCCTCAGTGTGAGGGGATATGCAATACCAGCTGATGTTAGTTATATATATGTATATACAAGTGCTCCCTCTGTGAGGGGATATGCAATACCAGCTGATGTTAGTTATATATATGTATATACGAGTGCTCCCTGTGAGGGGACATGCAATACCAGCTGATGTTAGTTATATATATGTATGTACTAGTGCTCCCTCAGTGTGAGGGGACATGCAATACCAGCTGATGTTAGTTATATATATGTATGTACAAGTGCTCCCTCAGTGTGAGGGGACATGCAATACCAGCTGATGTTAGTTATATATATGTATTGTTGTGTTTTGTGGGGCATGCAATACCAGCTGCTGTAAGTTATATATATGTATGTACAAGTGCTCCCTCATGTGAGGGGACATGCAATACCAGCTGCTGTTAGTTATATATATGTATGTACAAGTGCTCCTGTGTGGGGGTTGTTTTATGTATGTACAAGTGCTCCCTCAGTGTGAGGGGACATGCAATACCAGCTGCTGTTAGTTATATATATGTATGTACAAGTGCTCCCTGTGTGAGGGGACATGCAATACCAGCTGATGTTAGTTATATATATGTATGTACAAGTGCTCCCTGTGAGGGACATGCAATACCAGCTGATGTTAGTTATATATATGTATGTACAAGTGCTCCCTCACTGTGGGGGACATGCAATACCAACTGATGTTAGTTATATATATATGTATGTACAAGTGCTCCCTCACTGTGAGGGGACATGCAATACCAGCTGATGTTAGTTATATATATATGTATGTACAAGTGCTCCCTCAGTGTGAGGGGACATGCAATACCAGCTGCTGTTAGTTATATATATGTATGTACTAGTGCTCCCTCAGTGTGAGGGGACATGCAATACCAGTAGATGTTAGTTATACATATGTATTATATTCGAGTGTTCCCTGTTAGGGGACATGCAATACCAGCTGATGTTAGT
>CM026401.1:30995762-31057331 GCA_014843695.1 Archivesica marissinica
TGCACGTTTATACATACGACGCTTGTACGATCATACATACGACGCTTGCACGTTTATACATACGACGCTTTTTACGTTTATATATACGACGCTTGTACGATCATACATACGACGCTTGTACGTGTATATATACGACGCTTGTACGTTTATACATACGACGCTTTTTACGTTTATATATACGACGCTTGTACGTTTATACATACGACGCTTGCACGTTTATACATACGACGCTTGCACGTTTATACATACGACACTTATGCGTTGATATATACGACGCTTGCACGATTATATATACGACGCTTGCACGTTTATATATACGACGCTTGTACGTTTATATATACGACGCTTGTTCGATTATATATACGACGCTTGCACGTTTATACATACGACGCTTATGCGTTGATATATACGAAGCTTGCACGTTTATACATACGACGCTTGCACGTTTATACATACGACACTTATGCGTTGATATATACGACGCTTGTTCGATTATATATACGACGCTTGCACGTTTATACATACGACACTTATGCGTTGATATATACGAAGCTTGGACGTTTATACATACGACGCTTGCACGTTTATACATACGACACGTATAAGAGAGGGAGGGCAAGTGCTCCCTCAGTGTGAGGGGACATGCAATACTAGCTGATGTTAGTTATATATATGTATGTACAAGTGCTCCATCAGTGTGAGGGGACATGCAATACCAGCTGATGTTAGTTATATACTGAGTCAAAAAAGAAACGATACCAAACTAAAAATGACGTAAAACGGATAAAACCATAGAAAGGTTTAATATATTATTACGTATCAGTACCGGGTATCTTATTGCAACGTCAGCCAACCATAAACACAGGTAAATAAACACCCGATAATCCTGGAACGCCGAATTTCCGATTTGCACTCGCTCCTCAACAAAGACAACTTCCTACACATGTACAAATCGGAAAACCGGTTTATTGTACTGGTACTGCATTATCATCGAGGAAAAACACCTTACATACCCATTGTTACCTCTAACAAAATGCCTAGGCTAAACCGCAATCGGAGAATGCGTGCCATTGGCATGATTGACGGCGGCTTACGTCAGCGTGACGTCGCAAATCGACTCGGGGTTACGCGGATCACGATAACACGTCTACTTCGACGTTATCGAACACATGGATCGGTGGACGACCGTCCAAGATCTGGTCGACCACGTGTGACGACGCGTGAACAGGACCGTCACATTCGGACGTCACATTTACGTGACCGGTTCCTACCTGCTACGCACACAGCTGCCGTTACTCCTGGGATGACCAACAATCGCATCAGTGCACAAACAGTCAGGAACTGGCTCGGTGAACGTGGCATTCGTGCCTATCGGCTATACGTTGGACCCATCCTGACACGACGTCACCGTGACGTACGGCGGGAATGGACGACGGAATGTGCTCGCTGGACTCGGTTACAGTGGAATTCAGTGATGTTTAGCGATGAATCGCGGTTCTGTTTGCGTCGAGCGGATGGCAGAGAGCGGGTATATCGCAGACGCGGTGAACGTTACGCCGACGCATGTGTACGTCAGGTCGATCTGTTCGGGGGCGGAAGCGTTATGGCGTGGGGCGGTATCACCTTCGGTAGTCGCACTGAACTGTTAGTGGTGGACGGGAACCTAAACGCCCAGCGGTACTGTGATGAGATCCTTGCGCCAGTTGTTGTGCCGTTCTTTAACGCCAACAGAAACGTCACACTGTTCCAACAGGACAACGCCAGGTGTCATACTGCTCGGATTTCCACCACATTATTGGAGCAGAACAATATTGAAACCCTGCCGTGGCCTGCTTTGTCACCAGACTTGTCACCCATAGAACATGTGTGGGATACGTTAGACCGCCGCGTCAGACGACGTCAGTCGGTAACGTTAAACCAACTGAGGGATGTTTTGCGTCAGGAGTGGACACATATTGACCAGCAAGAGATTCAGACACTCTTCCGTTCGATGCGACGGCGGTGCATTGCAGTGAGAGACGCAAATGGTGCCCATACTCGGTATTGACGTCTGTGTGAAAACTCCATTAGACCCCTGTCCGACGAATTACGTCATCACGCAGCAGACAGTTCCGGAAGCTCATTATGCTTTATGTGCTCCTCTTTCAAACATGTTGGACTATCATCTTATGAATTTTCAAAGAATTTTCTTAATAAATGTTGAAATTATAGACACATAAACACCAGGTATCGTTTCTTTTTTGACTCAGTATATATATGTATGACAACCCCCAAACCAAACCACAGTTATAATATGTATTACAAGTGCTCCCTCAGTGTGAGGGGACATGCAATACCAGCTGATGTTAGTTATATATATGTATGTACAAGTGCTCCCTCAGTGTGAGGGGACATGCAATACCAGCTGATGTTAGTTATATATATGTATGTACAAGTGCTCCCTCAGTGTGAGGGGACATGCAATACCAGCTGATGTTAGTATAATGTATGTACAGTGCTCCTCGTGGGGGACATGCATACCAGCTGATGTTAGTTATATATATGTATGTACAAGTGCTTCAGTGGAGGGACATGCAATACCAGCTGATGTTAGTTATATATATGTATGTACAAGTGCTCCCTCAGTGTGAGGGGACATGCAATACCAACTGATGTTAGTTATATATATGTATGTACAAGTGCTCCCTCAGTGTGAGGGGACATGCAATACCAGCTGATGTTAGTTATATATATGTATGTACGAGTGCTCCCTCAGTGGGGGACATGCAATACCAACTGATGTTAGTTATATATATGTATGTACGAGTGCTCCCTCAGTGGGGGACATGCAATACCTGCTGATGTTAGTTATATATATGTATGTACACGTGCTCCCTCAGTGTGAGGGGACATGCAATACCAGCTGATGTTAGTTATATATATGTATATACGAGTGCTCCCTCCGTGTGAGGGGACAGCAATACCAGCTGATGTTAGTTATATATATGTACCGGTATATACTAGTGCTCCCTCAGTGTGAGGGGACATGCAATACCAGCTGCTGTTAGTTATATATATGTATGTACAAGTGCTCCCTCAGTGTGAGGGGACATGCAATGCCAGCTGCTGTTAGTTATATATATGTATGTACAAGTGCTCCCTCACTGTGAGGGGATATGCAATACCAGCTGCTGTTAGTTATATATATGTATGTACAAGTGCTCCCTGTTAGGGGACATGCAATACCAGCTGATGTTAGTTATATATATGTATGTACAAGTGTTCCCTCAGTGTGAGGGGACATGCAATACCAACTGATGTTAGTTATATATATGTATGTACAAGTGCTCCCTCAGTGTGAGTGGACATGCAATGCCAGCTGCTGTTAGTTATATATATGTATGTACAAGTGCTCCCTCACTGTGAGGGGATATGCAATACCAGCTGCTGTTAGTTATATATATGTATGTACAAGTGCTCCCTGTTAGGGGACATGCAATACCAGCTGATGTTAGTTATATATATGTATGTACAAGTGTTCCCTCAGTGTGAGGGGACATGCAATACCAACTGATGTTAGTTATATATATGTATGTACAAGTGCTCCCTCAGTGTGAGTGGACATGCAATACCAGCTGATGTTAGTTATATATATGTATGTACAAGTGCTCCCTCACTGTGAGGGGACATGCAATACCAGCTGATGTTAGTTATATATATGTATGTACAAGTGCTCCCTCACTGTGAGGGGACATGCAATACCAGCTGATGTTAGTTATATATATGTATGTACAAGTGCTCCCTCCGTGTGAGGGGACATGCAATACCAGCTGCTGTTAGTTATATATATGTATGTACAAGTGCTCCCTCAGTGTGAGGGGACATGCAATACCAGCTGATGTTAGTTATATATATGTATGTACAAGTGCTCCCTCAGTGTGAGGGGACATGCAATACCAGCTGATGTTAGTTATATATATGTATGTACAAGTGCTCCCTCACTGTGAGGGGACATGCAATACCAGCTGCTGTTAGTTATATATATGTATGTACAAGTGCTCCCTCAGTGTGAGGGGACATGCAATACCAGCTGATGTTAGTTATATATATGTATGTACAAGTGCTCCCTCAGTGTGAGGGGACATGCAATACCAGCTGATGTTAGTTATATATATGTATGTACAAGTGCTCCCTCAGTGTGAGGGGACATGCAATACCAGCTGATGTTAGTTATATATATGTATGTACAAGTGCTCCCTGTGAGGGGACATGCAATACCAGCTGATGTTAGTTATATATATGTATGTACAAGTGCTCCCTCAGTGTGAGGGGACATGCAATACCAGCTGATGTTAGTTATATATATGTATGTACAAGTGCTCCCTCAGTGTGAGGGGACATGCAATACCAGCTGATGTTAGTTATATATATGTATGTACAAGTGCTCCCTCAGTGTGAGGGGACATGCAATACCAGCTGATGTTAGTTATATATATGTATGTACAAGTGCTCCCTCAGTGTGAGGGGACATGCAATACCTGCTGATGTTAGTTATATATATGTATGTACAAGTGCTCCCTCAGTGTGAGGGACATGCAATACCTGCTGATGTTAGTTATATATATGTATGTACAAGTGCTCCCTCAGTGTGAGGGGACATGCAATACCAGCTGATGTTAGTTATATATATGTATGTACAGGTGCTCCCTCAGTGTGAGGGGACATGCAATACCAGCTGATGTTAGTTATATATATGTATGTACTAGTGCTCCCTGTGTGGGGACATGCAATACCAGCTGATGTTTGACAATGTTGTATGCAGTCAGGGCTCATTCTGTGTCAGAATGTTTGGGAGAAGTGAGAAAGCGCGCGATTACGTCCTTGAATATAATAAATATCAACAAAATAGTGTTAAAGCAGCATTACATCGTATTAAAGGATGTTTTGAGTAAAATATAAATACTAATATGTGTGTGTTTACAAAAATCTAAATAGTCGCTCAGAATCGATAAAATTCCAATAAATTTAAACCGTCGTATACGCGAATTTGTTTATCAACACACGAAATGTAAACACGCACAGCGCGCATGTGTGAAACAACAGAGGATGTAGAAAACAACGTATATATTATGAACATGAAATACTATCTATCTTCCTCTAATGTCGAGCCCCTCGCGGGGATGTAGAAATGTCCCTAAAAGACTTAGCTAACAGAGGTATGAATCAACATATCAAGTAATTTAATTAAAAAAGACAACGTAGGACAAATGGGGACGATGCATTCCGAATGTAAACAAGTGCGGATAATGCGTTCCGGTTGTAAACAAATGCGTGACCGATCGACTCGGAAAGTCCTACTTTCGGTTTCGAGTTTGTTTTATCGCAAAAAAACTGTTTACCAAATGAACATAAGCATACAACGTATAATATTAGAATGTGTAGCAGCATTGCTACCCATATGTAAAAATTGAATTTTTCAAATATCTTTTATTTCATACGATGTAATGCTGCTTTAAAATATGACCATTAAATAAAACATTTGAAGAGAATGAGTGTTTTATAAATGGGACCGTTTATTTTACTGGACAACATTTTGTATGAAAATTGTTTAAAAAAATCACTTTTTTTAGGGAGAAGTAGGGCCCACAGGGCGAAGGCACCCTAAGGAGACTATTTTGCCTAAGTCGCCCTCTAGAATGAGCCCTAGCAGTGGATTGAGTTAAAGTTATATTCCTGTTCAAACTGAATGTCACAATTTCTAAGAAACTTGCTATCATACAACTGTATTAGTTACACAATCAGTGTTACACAAGTTTTGCAGCAATGAAATCCATCCCTTTAACATTTTTAATGTACTTGAATGTTGTTGCATTTTGTTTACATGTAATCCTATATTGACTAGGTTAGTCATTTTTCATTCGGCTCTCTTCGTGTATGTCTGTTTCTCCGTAGCGAAGTATAATACATGCAGCAATGAAATTAATGTGTGTAAATCACATTTAGCATGTTTCATTAACCCTTTCCTTCATAGAGATTTAGGTTAACATACTATTATATCTCCATACAAATGGCAGCCATTAACCCTTTCCTTCATAGAGATTTAGGTTAACATACTATTATATCTCCAAACAAACGACAGCCATTAACCCTTTCCTTCATAGAGATTTAGGTTAACATACTATTATATCTCCATACAAACGACAGCCATTTAACCCTTTCCTTCATAGAGATTTAGGTTAACATACTATTATATCTCCATACAAATGGCAGCCATTAACCCTTTCCTTCATAGAGATTTAGGTTAACATACTATTATATCTCCATACAAATGGCAGCCATTAACCCTTTCCTTCATAGAGACTTAGGTTAACATACTATTATATCTCCATACAAATGGCAGCCATTAACCCTTTCCTTCATAGAGATTTAGGTTAACATACTATTATATCTCCATACAAATGGCAGCCATTAACCCTTTCCTTCATAGAGATTTAGGTTAACATACTATTATATCTCCATACAAATGGCAGCCATTAACCCTTTCCTTCATAGAGACTTAGGTTAACATACTATTATATCTCCATACAAATGGCAGCCATTAACCCTTTCCTTCATAGAGATTTAGGTTAACATACTATTATATCTCCATACAAACGACAGCCATTTAACCCTTTCCTTCATAGAGATTTAGGTTAACATACTATTATATCTCCATACAAACGACAGCCATTTAACCCTTTCCTTCATAGAGATTTAGGTTAACATACTATTATATCTCCATACAAACGGCAGAGTACATGTTTATCTAGTCTGTGTGTTTATGATTCTGCCTGTGAATGATCTGCTTTGATTTTCTGTGTTTAGGTCATCACAGATGATCCGCCACCAGAGAAAAAGCCTTCAAAACTAGCTATAGGTAAGTCAGATTTCCAGTTTAATCAGGGTTTCAATGGAATTTGATTAATTCCTAGCTTGATACATTCCTCTCAAGAACTTTATAATTGGGAATAAATAGTTTGTACGAAACAGCTACTTAGCAAACTTAGCTGGGTTGTGGTCAAAGTGTCAGCTATGGTAGTGTCTAGGTGCCAGCTAGATAACAGTCAAGGAGGTGTAAGATGGGTTGTCAAGGAGGTGTAAGCTAGGTTACAGTCGAGGAAGTGTAAGCTATGTTACAGTCAAGAGGTGTAAGAAAGGTTACAGTCAAGGAGGTGTAAGCTAGGTTACATTCAAGGAGGTGTAAGCTAGGTTACAGTCAAGGAGGTGTAAGCTAGGTTACAGTCAAGGAGGTGTAAGCTAGGTTACAGTCAAGGAGGTGTAAGCTAGGTTACAGTCAAGGAGGTGTAAGCTAGGTTACAGTCAAGGAGGTGTAAGCTAGGTTACATTCAAGGAGGTGTAAGCTAGGCTACAGTCAAGGATGTGTAAACTAGGTTACAGTCAAGGAGGTGTAAGCTAGGCTACAGTCAATGATGTGTAAACTAGGCTACAGTCAAGGAGGTGTAAACTAGGCTACAGTCAAGGAGGTGTAAACTAGGTTACAGTCAAGGAGGTGTAAACTAGGCTACAGTCAAGGAGGTGTAAACTAGGCTACAGTCAAGGAGGTGTAAACTAGGCTACAGTCAAGGAGGTGTAAACTAGGTTACAGTCAAGGAGGTGTAAACTAGGCTACAGTCAAGGAGGTGTAAACTAGGTTACAGTCAAGGAGGTGTAAGCTAGGTTACATTCAAGGAGGTGTAAACTAGGCTACAGTCAAGGAGGTGTAAACTAGATTACAGTCAAGGAGGTGTAAGCTAGGTTACAGTCAAGGAGGTGTAAACTAGGTTACAGTCAAGGAGGTGTAAACTAGGCTACAGTCAAGGAGGTGTAAACTAGGCTACAGTCAAGGAGGTGTAAACTAGGCTACAGTCAATGATATGTAAGCTAGGTTACATTCAAGGAGGTGTAAGCTAGGTTACAGTCAATGATGTGTAAGCTAGGTTACAGTCAAGGAGGTGTAAGCTAGGCTACAGTCAATGATGTGTAAGCTAGGTTACAGTCAAGGAGGTGTAAGCTAGGTTACAGTCAAGGAGGTGTAAGCTAGGCTACAGTCAATGATGTGTAAGCTAGGTTACAGTCAAGGAGGTGTAAGCTAGGCTACAGTCAATGATGTGTAAGCTAGGTTACAGTCAAGGAGGTGTAAGCTAGGCTACAGTCAATGATGTGTAAGCTAGGCTACAGTCAAGGAGGTGTAAACTAGGCTACAGTCAATGATGTGTAAGCTAGGTTACAGTCAAGGAGGTGTAAACTAGGCTACAGTCAATGATGTGTAAGCTAGGCTACAGTCAAGGAGGTGTAAACTAGGCTACAGTCAAGGATGTGTAAACTAGGCTACAGTCAATGATGTGTAAGCTAGGCTACAGTCAAGGAGGTGTAAGCTAGGCTACAGTCAATGATGTGTAAGCTAGGTTACAGTCAAGGAGGTGTAAGCTAGGTTACAGTCAAGGAGGTGTAAGCTAGGTTACAGTCAAGGAGGTGTAAGCTAGGTTACAGTCAAGGAGGTGTAAGCTAGGTTACAGTCAAGGAGGTGTAAGCTAGGTTACAGTCAAGGAGGTGTAAGCTAGGTTACAGTCAAGGAGGTGTAAACTAGGCTACAGTCAAGGAGGTGTAAACTAGGTTACAGTCAAGGAGGTGTAAACTAGGCTACAGTCAAGGAGGTGTAAACTAGGCTACAGTCAAGGAGGTGTAAACTAGGCTACAGTCAAGGAGGTGTAAACTAGGCTACAGTCAAGGAGGTGTAAACTAGGCTACAGTCAAGGAGGTGTAAACTAGGCTACAGTCAAGGAGGTGTAAACTAGGCTACAGTCAAGGAGGTGTAAACTAGGCTACAGTCAAGGAGGTGTAAACTAGGTTACATTCAAGGAGGTGTAAACTAGGCTACAGTCAAGGAGGTGTAAACTAGATTACAGTCAAGGAGGTGTAAGCTAGGTTACAGTCAAGGAGGTGTAAACTAGGTTACAGTCAAGGAGGTGTAAACTAGGCTACAGTCAAGGAGGTGTAAACTAGGCTACAGTCAAGGAGGTGTAAACTAGGCTACAGTCAAGGAGGTGTAAGCTAGGCTACAGTCAAGGAGGTGTAAACTAGGTTACAGTCAAGGAGGTGTAAACTAGGCTACAGTCAAGGAGGTGTAAACTAGGCCTACAGATCCGTGTGTTTTCAAGGTATTTGTTTTGGATCAATAGCATATCTTAGAAGCCATAGCCCTTTAATTGTGTGTTATTAACAGGTGTTGAAGGTGGCTTCCAAACAGATGAAAAGAAGTATATATTTGAGGAACACAACTCTGTCGTAGTGTTACCTCACTTCAATGTGTTCCCTCTACCCGATCCAGATCTGCCAGAAATTGTAAGTACTAGAACTAGAGAAATATATGTCATCCTAGTCAAATTAGTCATGAAAGCGGTTACAATGTAGCCATTACCACTAGCATAGAATTGAAAGTTCTCTGCGTTACAACGTATAGCTGAGAACGAATGTCTTAACACGGCCTGTGAACACAAAATACACGGCGGATTAGTCGAGTATTTCGTGCAGAAATATGTTCATACAGGTATTTATAGGGTGATTTTGTGTGGTAATCACTTCTACGCTAGGATAACGCGAGGGCTATTCGATATTTAATATTCAAATTCACATTTTTATTCTGAAATTCTGGATAACATTTTGCTTATATGACATAAACATTTTCAATACCAGTTCTTGATATGTCAGATCATCCACAATATATGTATTATATACATTTTATGTTTTTGAGTAAGTAGGGACATACAGGGTACCATAAGATGAAAATATCCCGTCATCTTATATCCAGAGAAACAGTTTAAAGCATTGCTACGGGTACACGTTTCCTAATGGGTTTTTCGTGTGCGGCTTTGCTGTTTTCATGATGGATATGTAATGGTCATTTAACGTACATATGTCACATTATGTGTGAAACAGAATTATAAGGTGTACATGTATGTAAATGCTGTATTTGTCCCATCCTCGCAATAAATGTTGTACCTAGCCCCGGCAACAGTTGTTGTGATGTATTTTGTGAGTGGTGGTGTTAAGACTTAAAGTTTATGTCTTTTATGTAAATAACGATCCAATATGTAGAATATTGGACTGTGTGAGGGGCGTAGCGTTACATATTGGATCCGCTTGAGGCTTATATCTTGCGTAAACCACACACGTTTATAACAAGATCTTACTAATTAAAATTATTAGTTTCTTACATTTATGCATAGTATTTAATATAGCATTCTGGCCTTTTGAAAGCAGTCCAATATTAATAATAATGGACTGCAGGTACAAAGGTATGACGTCACGACAGTGTTTTTCAGAGATATAATTACATAGTTCAGATAATTACGGCGTTTGCTTCAGATGTGAAAGGCCCGGTGTTTGCTCCCTAGCTGTAACCGTTACGATTGTGCCCTTAGGCAATGCACCTAAAATTCCACATTGCCCCTTCTCTATTCCTCAGGGGCGATGGATTCCAGCTTAAAGTTGTAAGAACTTGTTTCGCAATTGAGCTGAAATAAATTTGTATCGACTAATTGAGAGTATAGGAACTTCTTCAACATTGCCAACTTTCCTTCCGAGAAATGCACAAAATGCTAAGAATTGCAGAATATTTGAATGCCCTTGCCATGAAGGTAACTCGTGTCCGTCCATCTGTTTCCCGTCCATCTGTACAAAGAAAGGTTTAACCTGTGTTGAACAAGACATATGTTTATAATTATGCCCCACTGTGCAGGGCTCAGTCTAGAGGGCGATTAAGGGCGACCCTGACTTCGCCCCCTGTGGGCCCCACTTCTCATAGATTTTACAATTTTCAAACCAAAATCAGTCCAGTAAGATACACTTGCCCATTATAAAGCACTCATTCTATTCAAATGTTGTATTTAATGGTCATACTGTGTATTTTAACCATATTGTGTTTGACATTTATTAAATAACACCTGATAATGACATGATCGCCCGCTTTCTCACTTCTCCCAAACATTCTGACCTAGAAGGAGCCCTGAAATATGAGTTCATTTCGACGCCACATTTCCGGAGGTTCATTTCGATGCCACATTTCCAGTGAGCCCTGCTGTGTAGTGGGAGGTTCATTTCGACACCACATTTACAGTGAGCTCTGCTGTGTAGTGGGAGGTTCATGTCCCCGCCACATTTCCAGTGAGCCCTGCTGTGTAGTGGGAGGTTCATGTCCCCGCCACATTTCCAGTGAGCCCTGCTGTGTAGTGGGAGGTTCATGTCCCCGCCACATTTCCAGTGAGCCCTGCTGTGTAGTGGGAGGTTCATGTCGATGCCACATTTCCAGTGAGCCCTGCTGTGTAGTGGGAGGTTCATGTCGATGCCACATTTCCACTGAGCCCTGCTGTGTAGTGGGAGGTTCATGTCGATGCCACATTTCCACTGAGCCCTGCTGTGTAGTGGGAGGTTCATGTCGATGCCACATTTCCACTGAGCCCTGCTGTGTAGTGGGAGGTTCATTTCGACGCCACATTTCCAGTGAGCCCTGCTGTGTAGTGGGAGGTTCATTTCGATGCCACATTTCCACTGAGCCCTGCTGTGTAGTGGGAGGTTCATTTCGACGCCACATTTCCAGTGAGCCCTGCTGTGTAGTGGGAGGTTCATTTCGACGCCACATTGTGTAGTGGGAGGTTCATGTCGATGCCACATTTCCAGTAAGCCCTGCTGTGTAGTGGGAGGTTCATTTCGATGCCACATTTCCAGTGAGCCCTGCTGTGTAGTGGGAGGTTCATGTCGATGCCACATTTCCAGTGAGCCCTGCTGTGTAGTGGGAGGTTCATTTCGATGCCACATTTCCAGTGAGCCCTGCTGTGTAGTGGGAGGTTCATTTCGATGCCACATTTCCAGTGAGCCCTGCTGTGTAGTGGGAGGTTCATGTCGATGCCACATTTCCAGTGAGCCCTGCTGTGTAGTGGGAGGTTCATTTCGATGCCACATTTCCAGTGAGCCCTGCTGTGTAGTGGGAGGTTCATTTCGATGCCACATTTCCAGTGAGCCCTGCTGTGTAGTGGGAGGTTCATTTCCCCGCCACATTTCCAGTGAGCCCTGCTGTGTAGTGGGAGGTTCATTTCCCCGCCACATTTCCAGTGAGCCCTGCTGTGTAGTGGGAGGTTCATGTTGACGCCACATTTCCAGTGAGCCCTGCTGTGTAGTTGGAGGTTCATTTCGGCGCCACATTTTCACTGAGCCCTGCTGTGTAGTGGGAGTGCACTCAGTCCGCCCATAAGTCCAAAATCAATCTGTGTGGAATTTTAATATGTTGACCGCACCAAGACGATGTGCGGAATTCAGGTTTCAGCCAAGTCGGTTCAAGGTCACACATCGAACATTGCTCTTTTCTGTAGCACAATTTGCTACTTCGGCGCGAGATGGATTTGGTCGACATTTGGTAATAATTTATGATTATCAAGTCGCACGACTTTTCTGCATTGATCTGGCCACTGTGTTATTTGGGCCGGGAACCAACTATGGATATTTTTACATAATAATTAAATTTGTTTACAGGTGCAGATATCCGTGTCAGGTATTCTTGCTGCAGAAGATGCGGGAAAACTACTGGAAGCTGCCGCAATGGCAGGGACATGGGAGGGTGAAAAGAGGGTTATTTCAAAGTAAGAAAATAGCTCTCATTTCATATGTTGTACCAACACAGTATTCAATCCAGGTTTTCCAAACAGTGGGCTATTAGGGCGCCCCGCCTCTGAAATAGAGGCTCATTTTACAGAAATTAGGGACACACACGTGAAATTGAACCTCTCAGATGAAATTGTGCAACCTAGATTGAACACTGGTTTACAGTGTATGGCTCCCAATCATGATTAATATTGTGTAGTGGTTGATATTTGGTTCAATATTGTGTATGTTGATATTTGGTTTAATATTGTGTAGGTGATGATATTTGGTTAATATTGTGTAGTGGTTGATATTTGGTTCAATATTGTGTAGTGATTGATATTTGGTTCAATATTGTGTATGTTGATATTTGGTTTAATATTGTGTATGTTGATATTTGGTTTAATATTGTGTAGGCGATGATATTTGGTTAATATTGTGTTGGGGTTGATATTTGGTTTAATATTGTGTAGGCGATGATATTTGGTTCAATATTGTGTAGGTTGATATTTGGTTCAATATTGTGTAGGTTGATATTTGGTTCAATATTGTGTAGGTTGGTATTTGGTTCAATATTGTGTAGGTTGGTATTTGGTTCAATATTGTGTAGGTTGATATTTGGTTCAATATTGTGTAGGCGATGATATTTGGTTCAATATTGTGTAGGTTGGTATTTGGTTTAATATTGTGTAGGTTGGTATTTGGTTCAATATTGTGTAGGCGATGATATTTGGTTCAATATTGTGTAGGTTGGTATTTGGTTTAATATTGTGTAGGCGATGATATTTGGTTCAATATTGTGTAGGTTGATATTTGGTTCAATATTGTGTAGGCGATGATATTTGGTTCAATATTGTGTAGGTTGGTATTTGGTTTAATATTGTGTAGGCGATGATATTTGGTTCAATATTGTGTAGGTTGATATTTGGTTTAATATTGTGTAGGTTGATATTTGGTTTAATATTGTGTAGGTTGATATTTGGTTTAATATTGTGTAGGTTGATATTTGGTTCAATATTGTGTAGGTTGATATTTGGTTCAATATTGTGTAGGTTGATATTTGGTTCAATATTGTGTAGGTTGATATTTGGTTCAATATTGTGTAGGTTGGTATTTGGTTTAATATTGTGTAGGCGATGATATTTGGTTCAATATTGTGTTGTTGTTAATGTTTGGTTCAAATCGCTCAACTTCAACCCACAATCATTTTGTAGGATAAATCCATGAACAACACAATCATTTGTGTAGCTAATAATTTGCCTAGTTACACATATCGATGTTTAAAGAATGCATCTTTTCGGGTCTTCAAGGTCTTCAAGGTCTTCAATACCCAACTGGAATGGTGGGAGACAAAAACAACATTCTATTTCCTGGTATATATTCTAGTACTCTAGTTCACTTCTAATATAGCTATCATGTGACCTTTGATCCAGCTTACCAATTCAGGTTCGAATTCAAAGTGCCCAATATCATGACATCATAACATGACCAGGTAATTAGTTCCATCCAGTCATAATTTCTTAGTTAACATTCCATAACAATATAATTACATGCATTTACCTTGTGAACCCTCCATCCTAAATATATTCAAAGTACAGTACATTTATTACATAACTTTGCTTGTATTCAGTGTAATACAGTCACCTCATAATTTCTTATATGTACACACATGTAATACTTGGAAGCGTCTGATTTGTTGAGATAACAATCTTAGTATGCATATTTCTATTTAGTTTATACAAATTTATTTTAGCTCGATTGCGAAACAAGTTCTTATAACTTGTATTAATCACTCTCGAGACCTCATTCCTGATGGAATCCATCGCCACGAGGGAGAGAGAAGAGGCAACGTGGAAATTAAATGCCTTGCCTAAGGACACGATCGTAACGGCTCCAGCGGGGCATGAACTCCGGACCTTTCGCACCTGAAGCGAACGCGCATCCACTGCGCTATCACGACTATTTGAATTGGTACATAGCGTTAATGGAAAGGCTATAACGCTGCTTTGCGTAGTGACATCATGACAATTTAATGACGTCATGACAATTTATGCTGACACTTGGCGCCAAAATGAAAGTAGTAAAGTTATTTATTAAAACGAGCTTGTTACTATGGTAACATGATAAAGGGATCTTACACTCGTGATGATTTCATGCCATATTTTATGAAAAGCGTTTTCTAATTTTGCTATTAAGTTATAAGTTGAGAGGACCTAGTCCTATGAGTCACCCAGTGCAATACCATATATGTAGTCACGGACAAAATAAAACTCATCAGAATATCAACTCAATAAATCGATATACATTTACGGTTTGACATGTTGTATGCACATGGATATCTTACACTAATCATTCTTGTTTCATATCTCATTTACAGATAGCGAACAATGAAATATCAAAACAATATGAAGCTTCCTGGAATCGCAGGGATGCAGCAATATCAATTGCTCTGACCCCTATTGGTGGCCACGTGCAATCATGTAATGTTAAGGGGCAGTTGTCCCAATTATATGATGGTTCGGAACCCATTTGTATAATTGTGGTAGTCATGGTAGCGCATTCACTTCAGGTGCAAAAAGCCCGAGTTCGCACACATCTGTAGCCATTACGATTGTGCCCTTAGGCAAGGCATTTAAATTCCACTAAATTCTCTCCCTCATGGCGATGGATTCCATGAAGAATGAAGTCTCAAGAGTGATTAATATAAGTTGTAGGAACTTGTTTCGCAAT
Source organism: Archivesica marissinica (assembly GCA_014843695.1). Classification (NCBI taxonomy): domain Eukaryota; kingdom Metazoa; phylum Mollusca; class Bivalvia; order Venerida; family Vesicomyidae; genus Archivesica; species Archivesica marissinica. The sequence goes on from CM026401.1 coordinate 31,011,144, forward strand.
CGAGCTAAAATAAATTTGTATAGACTAAACTAATCCATTTATAGTATACAATGTTTATTTGTAGGCATGCAGAGGGCCTTCAGCAGCTTGCCAATGGGAAGAGGATTCCACCGTCTGGCTGGAAATGTGAGAAATGTGATCTCACAACCAACCTCTGGCTCAATCTAACCGATGGCTCCATCATGTGCGGCCGCAAGTTCTTTGATGGCAGTGGAGGAAATAATCACGGTGTAGAGCAATATCACGTTACAAAACACCCGCTGGCAGTGAAGCTTGGAACCATAACTCCTGATGGAGCAGGTAGGTGTTGGTTACAATATAGCAGCTGGGAGTGAAACTGGGTACCATATCTTCCAATAAAGCAAGTATGTGATTGTTGCAATATGCCTGCTTACAGTGAAGTTCTGAGCCCTAACTCACGATAGAGTAGTTTGAGAGATCTGTTTGTTTTAGATGTGTTTTCCTATGAGGGATCTTTGTTTTAGATGTGTTTTCCTATGAGGGATCTTTGTTTTAGATGTGTTTTCCTATGAGAGATCTGTTTGTTTTAGATGTGTTTTCCTATGAGGGATCTGTTTGTTTTAGATGTGTTTTCCTATGAGAGATCTGTTTGTTTTAGATGTGTTTTCCTATGAGGGATCTGTTTGTTTTAGATGTGTTTTCCTATGAGAGATCTGTTTGTTTTAGATGTGTTTTCCTATGAGAGATCTGTTTGTTTTAGATGTGTTTTCCTATGAGAGATCTGTTTGTTTTAGAGTGTTTTCCTATGAGAGATCTGTTGTTTTAGATGTGTTTTCCTATGAGAGATCTGTTTGTTTTAGATGTGTTTTCCTATGAGAGATCTGTTTGTTTTAGATGTGTTTTCCTATGAGAGATCTGTTTGTTTTAGATGTGTTTTCCTATCAGAGATCTGTTTGTTTAGATGTGTTTTCCTATGAGAGATCTGTTTGTTTTAGATGTGTTTTCCTATGAGAGATCTGTTTGTTTTAGATGTGTTTTCCTATGAGAGATCTGTTTGTTTTAGATGTTTTTCCTATCAGAGATCTGTTTGTTTTAGATGTGTTTTCCTATGAGAGATCTGTTTGTTTTAGATGTGTTTTCCTATGAGAGATCTGTTTGTTTTAGATGTGTTTTCCTATGAGAGATCTGTTTGTTTTAGATGTGTTTTCCTATGAGGGATCTGTTTGTTTTAGATGTGTTTTCCTATGAGAGATCTGTTTGTTTTAGATGTGTTTTCCTATCAGAGATCTGTTTGTTTTAGATGTGTTTTCCTATCAGGGATCTGTTTGTTTTAGATGTGTTTTCCTATGAGAGATCTGTTTGTTTTAGATGTGTTTTCCTATGAGAGATCTGTTTGTTTTAGATGTGTTTTCCTATGAGAGATCTGTTTGTTTTAGATGTGTTTTCCTATGAGGGATCTGTTTGTTTTAGATGTGTTTTCCTATGAGAGATCTGTTTGTTTTAGATGTGTTTTCCTATCAGAGATCTGTTTGTTTTAGATGTGTTTTCCTATGAGAGATCTGTTTGTTTTAGATGTGTTTTCCTATGAGAGATCTGTTTGTTTTAGATGTGTTTTCCTATGAGAGATCTGTTTGTTTTAGATGTGTTTTCCTATCAGAGATCTGTTTGTTTTAGATGTGTTTTCCTATCAGAGATCTGTTTGTTTTAGATGTGTTTTCCTATGAGAGATCTGTTTGTTTTAGATGTGTTTTCCTATGAGAGATCTGTTTGTTTTAGATGTGTTTTCCTATGAGAGATCTGTTTGTTTTAGATGTGTTTTCCTATGAGAGATCTGTTTGTTTTAGATGTGTTTTCCTATGAGGGATCTGTTTGTTTTAGATGTGTTTTCCTATCAGAGATCTGTTTGTTTTAGATGTGTTTTCCTATCAGAGATCTGTTTGTTTTAGATGTGTTTTCCTATGAGAGATCTGTTTGTTTTAGATGTGTTTTCCTATCAGAGATCTGTTTGTATTAGATGTGTTTTCCTATGAGAGATCTGTTTGTTTTAGATGTGTTTTCCTATGAGAGATCTGTTTGTTTTAGATGTGTTTTCCTATGAGAGATCTGTTTGTTTTAGATGTGTTTTCCTATGAGAGATCTGTTTGTATTAGATGTGTTTTCCTATCAGAGATCTGTTTGTTTTAGATGTGTTTTCCTATGAGAGATCTGTTTGTTTTAGATGTGTTTTCCTATGAGAGATCTGTTTGTTTTAGATGTGTTTTCCTATGAGAGATCTGTTTGTTTTAGATGTGTTTTCCTATGAGGGATCTGTTTGTTTTAGATGTGTTTTCCTATGAGAGATCTGTTTGTTTTAGATGTGTTTTCCTATGAGGGATCTGTTTGTTTTAGATGTGTTTTCCTATGAGAGATCTGTTTGTTTTAGATGTGTTTTCCTATCAGAGATCTGTTTGTTTTAGATGTGTTTTCCTATCAGAGATCTGTTTGTTTTAGATGTGTTTTCCTATGAGAGATCTGTTTGTTTTAGATGTGTTTTCCTATGAGAGATCTGTTTGTTTTAGATGTGTTTTCCTATGAGAGATCTGTTTGTTTTAGATGTGTTTTCCTATGAGAGATCTGTTTGTTTTAGATGTGTTTTCCTATGAGGGATCTGTTTGTTTTAGATGTGTTTTCCTATGAGAGATCTGTTTGTTTTAGATGTGTTTTCCTATGAGAGATCTGTTTGTTTTAGATGTGTTTTCCTATGAGAGATCTGTTTGTTTTAGATGTGTTTTCCTATGAGGGATCTGTTTGTTTTAGATGTGTTTTCCTATGAGGGATCTGTTTGTTTTAGATGTGTTTTCCTATGAGGGATCTGTTTGTTTTAGATGTGTTTTCCTATAAGGGATCTGTTTGTTTTAGATGTGTTTTCCTATGAGGGATCTGTTTGTTTTAGATGTGTTTTCCTATGAGGGATCTGTTTGTTTTAGATGTATTTTCCTATGATGAAGATGACATGGTGGAAGATCCACACCTGGCCAAACATCTTGCACACTTTGGTATCAACATTACAGCAATGGAAAAGGTACTTATTATGCATTTACCTGCAACAGGCGGGCAGTGTCCACAATGATGTCCAGTCTCTAACCTGAACAGTTTTTATCCAATCTTCACCAAACTTGCACACACTGATTGTTTGTATAATATCTTGGCCAAGTTCGATAACCAGCTGGATTGCCCGTATCATTCCGGAGTTCTTGAATTGTCCAAATTTGTACTGTCCACTCTCTAACTTGGAACAGTTTTATCCAATCTGGCTAGAATAATAGCAGATTTGCCCATGGGCAGAGCTCTAGATAAGTTTTGGTGTAAAGGGTATTTTACCCAACAAAAAACCCCTTGAATTTTTTGGCAAAGGGTAGTTTACCAAACTTAACCCCTACATATTAAACTTGAGGTTATCCTGAAATTTTAAAGATAACTCAAATAAACTAATTAACTTTCAAACACATTCTGTTTTGTACAAATCGAGCACTTCAGACGAAGTTCTCCGTCGATTGTGTTCTATTTCAAGCCAACTATATTGGCTTTTCCATATCCGCACCGTTTTGTCCGATAACTTAACACCCGTATGTTTTTTGCTTTTCTTTTCACATATATTGGCTACGGATACAAGTAGATCGTCAATTAACACCCTAGCAATGTTCTATGGAACGTTGGGACTGTGTTGGACAGTTAAATATTGTTATGTTATTATTGACAGCGGCTTTCGAAAGCGACCACGCTTTGATCCAATGATACGATAATACGCCATTGTTTGTGTGAATGGCGTGTTTGATTGAGCGGAACAATGTTCCACTATTCGATTATAAGGTCACACGGGACTAAATCATTTATCACGCACATGTCTCAAATTCAAAACGTATTTTACGCACGACAATGGATTTGAATACGTTTTTTGGGTGGGGATGCGTAATTACGCGTATACGCACCTTATCTAGAGCACTGCCCATGGGCCTATATATACCTGCCTACATACACTATTTAGACCTTCCTATGTGCCTATATATACCTGCCCATGTGATACCTGCCAATGTGCCTATATAGACCTGCCCATGTGCCTATATAGACATGCCAATGTGCCTATATAGACCTGCCCATGTGCCTATATAGACATGCCCATGTGCCTATATAGACCTACCTGTTATACACAAACAATACACATATTATATGCAAACAATACACATTATATGCAAACAATACTTATGTTATATGCAAATGTGTTCCTTTAATGATAAACAAAATCCTGCCCATTCTTGTCCCTATCGTGCTAACATCATTACAAGCCGTCTTGAAATTATTTCCAGCTGTATGCTTACATACATTAGCCTGGTCTTACTTCACTTGAAACTATTTCCAGCTGTATGCTTACAGACATTAGCCTGGTCTTACTTCACTTGAAACTATTTCCAGCTGTATGCTTACAGACATTAGCCTGGTCTTACTTCACTTGAAACTATTTCCAGCTGTATGCTTACAGACATTAGCCTGGTCTTACTACTTGAAACTATTTCCAGCTGTATGCTTACAGACATTAGCCTGGTCTTACTACTTGAAACTATTTCCAGCTGTATGCTTACAGACATTAGCCTGGTCTTACTACTTGAAACTATTTCCAGCTGTATGTTACAGACATTAGCCTGGTCTTACTTCACTTGAAACTATTTCCAGCTGTATGCTTACAGACATTAGCCTGGTCTTACTTCACTTAAAACTATTTCCAGCTGTATGCTTACAGACATTAGCCTGGTCTTACTACTTGAAACTATTTCCAGCTGTATGCTTACAGACATTAGCCTGGTCTTACTTCACTTGACACTATTTCCAGCTGTATGCTTACAGACAGTAGCCTGGTCTTACTCACTTGAAACTATTTCCAGCTGTATGCTTACAGACATTAGCCTGGTCTTACTTCACTTGACACTATTTCCAGCTGTATGCTTACAGACATTAGCCTGGTCTTACTTCACTTGAAACTATTTCCAGCTGTATGCTTACATACATTAGCATGGTCTTACTTCACTTGAAACTATTTCCAGCTGTATGCTTACAGACATTAGCCTGGTCTTACTTCACTTGAAGCTATTTCCAGCTGTATGCTTGCAGACATTAGCATGGTCTTACTTCACTTGAAGCGTTATTTAGCTGCGTATGTGTTTATTTTAGACAGAAAAAACCATGTTAGAGCTAGAGATAGATCTGAACCAGAAAGTTGGAGAATGGGACGTAATACAGGAGTGTGGGAGCAAGTTAACACCGATGTATGGACCAGGCTACACAGGGATGCGTAACCTTGGCAACAGTTGCTATATGAACTCTGTGATGCAGGTGTTGTTCACTATACCAGACTTTCAGAGCAGGTAGTTTGAGTCTACACTTATCTTTGCAATTAGGGAGGTGATCAGACAGCACCTTAGTGATAAATATTCCAAAGTCAAGGTCACAATTAAATGTTACGGCAAAGAACCACTGAATTACTGATTCACCTCTGCTGAGCTTGACCAGATACTAAGTGGATATTTGGCAAAGAACCACTGAATTACTGATTCACCTCTGCTGAGCTTGACCAGATACTAAGTGGATATTTGGCAAAGAACCACTGAATTACTGATTCACCTCTGCTGAGCTTGACCAGATACCAAGTGGATATTTGGCAAAGAACCACTGAATTACTGATTCACCTCTGCTGAGCTTGACCAGATACTAAGAATACACCTCTAGAACCACTGAATTACTGAAATCTCTGTAATAAGCAGAAATATGCACAGACTTGTACAAGGTATTAAATGTATGGAGATTCCTGATGGACTTGTAAAAGGTATTAAATGTATGGAGATTCCTGATGGACTTGTACAAGGTATTAAATGTATGGAGTTTCCTGATGGACTTGTAAAAGGTATTAAATGTATGGAGATTCCTGATGGACTTGTACAAGGTATTAAATGTATGGAGATTCCTGATGGACTTGTACAAGGTATTAAATGTATGGAGATTCCTGATGGACTTGTAAAAGGTATTAAATGTATGGAGATTCCTGATGGACTTGTACAAGGTATTAAATGTATGGAGATGGTGGACTTGTACAAGGTATTAAAGGTATGGAGATTCCTGATTGACTTGTACAAGGTATTAAATGTATGGAGATGGTGGACTTGTACAAGGTATTAAAGGTATGGAGATTCCTGATGGACTTGTACAAGGTATTAAATGTATGTAGATTCCTGATGGACTTGTACTTTTTCGTGTTTGAGTCATACTGATGTACCATGTATTATTGTATTCACAGATATTCTGATGCAGTTGATGAGATAATCTCAACAGCTACGGCTGATCCCGCTTCAGACTTCAATATGCAGATGTGAGTTTGTTATTTACAAAACTAACAGTAGATAAAATATGACTGTTTTTTTTTGTAAAATATTATCATTATCAAATATTGAAATGCACCATATCTATCTATCTATCTATCTTCCTCTAATGTCGAACCCCTCACGGGGATGTAGATATGTGATATATAGCCATAAGTTTGCACCACCCGATAATTTGCCCAAATAATTTGCCCAAATCACGACAAAATGTTTTTCAATTTAAAAGTCGCTCCAAGAACAACCATCCTGAAACGAACCTGTAAATATGACCTGAACTAATGAGTGGGTGCAAGTAGAGTACAAGCCTTCTCACATGCAAACAAGCCCCTCAACTTATGACCTAGGTCAGCGTATGGCCTAGGTCAGCTTATGGCCTAGGTCAACTTATGGCTCAGTATTTACGGTACTTTCTTGTAAAGCTGTATATATGTGTATTTCAAATATTACCTACTTTCTTGTAAAGCTGTATATAACATGTGTATTTCAAATATTACTTACTTTCTTGTAAAGCTGTTTATAACATGTGTATTACAAATATTACTTACTTTCTTGTAAAGCTGTTTATAACATGTGTATTTCAAATATTACCTACTTTCTTGTAAAGCTGTATATAACATGTTTATTTCAAATATTACCTACTTTCTTGTAAAGCTGTTTATAACATGTGTATTTCAAATATTACCTACTTTCTTGTAAAACTGTATATAACATGTGTATTTCAAATATTACCTACTTTCTTGTAAAACTGTATATAACATGTGTATTTCAAATATTACTTACTTTCTTGTAAAACTGTATATAACATGTGTATTTCAAATATTACCTACTTTCTTGTAAAGCTGTATATAACATGTGTATTTCAAATATTACCTACTTTCTTGTAAAACTGTATATAACATGTGTATTTCAAATATTACCTACTTTCTTGTAAAACTGTATATAACATGTGTATTTCAAATATTACTTACTTTCTTTTATAAAACTGTATATAACATGTGTATTTCAAATATTACTTACTTTCTTTTGTAAAACTGTATATAACATGTGTATTTCAAATATTACATACTTTCTTGTAAAGCTGTATATAACATGTGTATTGTAGGGCCAAGTTGGGTCATGGGCTGATGTCTGGAGAGTATTCCAAATCTCAAAATGGTGGAGACAAAACTATTTCGGTAATTAAATTTTTCTTACTTTTATCTTTCCTGAACTATTTGACCAGGGGTTTCGGGTTTCTATTAGAAGTGATAATAAAGTCAGGTGCATATAGTTTATCTTGTCTGCCCATGATGTCCCAGTCATGTTTAGTTTGCCCATTATACCCCAATCTTGTCTAGTTACGGGTTCGAGCCACTTATATGAACAAGTTGACAGTTTCTTACGGAGGTTTGTGCACCAAGTACTGCTTAACCTCTGGAGCCTGCCCACGAAAGGTGTTGTTAGGTAAACTGCCCGTCGCTCAAATGGGCAACCGGTAGTGACTTTAAATAAACTTAAATAATAAAAATATTGTCCTCAAAAATGCCACTCAGTCACACATTTGGAAAGACTTCAATCGTTCTTAGAATAAGAAAACTGCAAGGTGTAATCTATGCAAATTGGATTTAACATATTCGGGTACAACATCAATCTGAAAAATCATTTGAAAAACAAACACCTTACAACTGAAAGCAGTTCAAAGTGACAATGGTTTCATTTGTGAAAACGCCCATGAATGTACAGTGGCCGATAACAATAACTGAATGAGTTGTCGTCATATTTGCATGGCCTTACAAGGAAGAAGATGACGTTTATGCAATTTTTATAAGAGTTTGAGTTTTTGATTCTATAGCTGGGCAGGAACGCCGGGCCTTGAGAGAACGCGCTACCTCTATCACGATTTCCACTGTTAAGGTACAGGTTTGACTGTAGCACATACAATTGAGCTCATCTGAGTCTAGTGGCATCAACCCTTCCACCTGTTTACATCCAATTAAATTGTAATTAGGCATATATCTTGTACATCAAGTAGACTAGCTTGTATTGTTGGGACTTTCAGGCCTGATAAATCTTGCTCGAGTTATCACCCCTTCTTTGTGTTGCTATGTTACAACATTGATCTCTGTCAGATAGATGGTGCATCCTGAACACACAAGAAATCTTGCTTGAGTTATCACCCATTCTTTGTGTTGCTATGTTACAACATTGGTCTCTGTCAGATAGATGGCGCATCCTGAACACACAAGAAATCTTGCTTGAGTTATCACCCATTCTTTGTGTTGCTATGTTACAACATTGGTCTCTGTCAGATAGATGGCGCATCCTGAACACACAAGAAATCTTGCTTGAGTTATCACCCATTCTTTGTGTTGCTATGTTACAACATTGGTCTCTGTCAGATAGATGGCGCATCCTGAACACACAAGAAATCTTGCTTGAGTTATCACCCATTCTTTGTGTTGCTATGTTACAACATTGGTCTCTGTCAGATAGATCGTGCATCCAGAACACACAAGAAATCTTGTTGGTTTCATCTGCCATCCTAGCTAGTATATTGCACTGTTACAGGTACCTACTGGGATCAGTCCGCAGATGTTTAAAACACTAATGGGCCGGGGCCATCCAGAATTCTCAACAAAGAAACAGCAAGATGCTCAAGAATTCTTTCTACATTTATTGTCGCTGCTAGAGGTAATTAAATATGTCAGATTAACTAGTTTATGCAATTTTATTTTAGCTCGATAACCACGTTAGATTAATCGATCTCGTGACATCAATCCTTATGGAATCCATCACCATGAGGGAGAGATGAGGCAATGTAGAATTTATGTGCCTTGCCTACGGGCACAATCATAACGGTTACAGCTGGGCTAGAACTCCGGATTTAGCGACCTGAAGCGAACGCGCTACCACTGCGCTATCATGACTCTCGAATGAACTAGACTATAATGCATGCAAAGCGACCTGAAGCGAATGCGCTACCACTGCGCTATTATGACTCTCGGATGAACTAGACTGTAATACATGCAAAGCGACCTGAAGTGAACGCGCTACCACTGCGCTATCCGGACTCTCGGATGAACTAGACTGTAATGCATGCAAAGCGACCTGAAGCGAACGCGCTACCACTGCGCTATCCGGACTCTCGAATGAACTAGACTGTAATGCATGCAAAGCGACCTGAAGCGAACGTGCTACCACTGCGCTATCATGACTCTCGAATGAACTAGACTGTAATGCATGCAACGGAACCTAAGAAAGCAATCGGATTCAAGAACAAATTCAATGTAATTCATTTCATACAACGGGCCTCCGTGATCGAGTGGTTACGGTCATTGACTTCAAATCACTTGCCCTTCATTACTGTACGTTCGAATCCCACTGGGGTGTCAAATTGTTTCATGTGCGGAAGCTGTCAAGCTGGCTTGCAGTAGGTCGTTGATCCGTGTGCCCGTCCATGCCTGCAATACTGCTCAGAGGGACATCCGGGGTCTTCCTCCACTACTAAGGCTGGAGAGTTGCCATGTGACCTTAGCTGTTTGTGCAACTTTAAACCCCAAAACTAATGGATAAGCTTTTGATATAATCCATTTTCGTTTTGTATACAATATATATGTACTGTACATTATGAATGAATAAATATGTTTTAACCAACTAATGGAAAAAAAATAACTAATCAACATATTACCGATCCTAAATTATTTTCAACTTCTCACACACAGAAAAACAACCGAGGCAGAATTAATCCGAGCGACTGCTTCAAATTTAGCGTTGAAGATCGCGTTGAATGTTCCGTGTCCAAAAAAGTCAAATACACAGAGAGAAGTGATTACATCCTGGGCTTGCCTATCTCAATGGACATGGTGACAAACAAAGGTACATATATCCATGGCTTGCCTATCTCAATGGACATGGTGACAAACAAAGGTATAGTCGTTTCTTAACATACCGCTGGTCGTAACATACCGAGGCATCCACACTTCAGAACGAGGTAAAATAATGCCACCTATCATTATTTCCATTGGATCAGTGTTGACCCAGAAAGGTAAACATGTGTTGATAAACAAGAAATCATAAACTGTCAATGTAAGTGGTTCGAAAATTACTGATGCAAGATGCTTACCTGAATATCCAAATCTATGCAAAATTACCCCACCCCTTTATCTGATAAAATGCTCCAAATGTCCATAATATATATTTATGTTCATTCCAACTTTGTAAACTACCAACTCTGCTACCTGGTATTTATGAATGAAGCTGTTTTGATCACGTGTTTAGGTTACTACGTAATTCCCGTATTACCAAATATGGGCATAATTTTAAGGTCCGAGACGCGCTTTTTCTACTGAATGATATTTTTCAAAACAGTCTCCCCCCCCCAAATTTATTATTTATTATTAAAAACAAGTTGATGTTCATATATATGGAACTTTCTCCCGTGATGTACATCTATTGACATGTGGTGATATAGCCAGATTCCCGCATTTTATTATTCATAAAAAGTGGGCCTAAGGCTGTTTGTTATTTTCTGGTGGGAGATTAAAAAGATATTCATGTTTTTATGTTAAAATGACAAATTTACTGCTAGACTTACATATTATACAGATTACGGTCTCTATCAAATACTCACATAATTTTATGGTTTGTACCCACTTTCCCAACCTTTTATTTTCACACATACTAATTATCCCCAATTATCTCTTCGCCCCTCAAACTTACCTGTATTTTCTATACTGTTCAAAAAATAAATGAAAGGCACACATAAACTTGTACTTGCAGTGTACTATTTCAATGTTATTTATCTTGTTCCATCTGTTGAAAATACTTACTTATTCTAGAATAAACTATTTTTTTGTTATTTTTGTTTCCAGTGCATATGCATATCTTTAAGGAGAAAAGTGTTCCTTTAATTGTGTATAAATTAAAATTGTCAGTATGTACGTTTAACATTAATAATTCAGATAAAGGTTCATAATAATAAATAGCAGACATATTTTAATTTTGAAATGTGAACTATAAAGATACAAACAATTAACAATATGTATCTATTATTTATTTATGATTATAACAGTTATACTAGGTAATTACATAATTATATATCAACACTATTTTTTAATTAGCAATTATGAACTGATTGCAAATTAGTCTGAGAACAACAAACAGCCAGTCGATCTCCTCACGACGTGCACGTCGTGACCGGTGCACATCCCGCAGCAGCAGCGTAGGATTCTGGGATCTTCTGGTCGTCGATCTTGTGAAGGGGGAGGCTCGCCAGCATGTGGATCCACGACTACGGCACATCAGGACAGATCCACCAGCTCTTCTGGATAGTGGCAATGTAGACACTATATCTTCGCTGGCTACTTCAATCTTTCCTCCTCCTTATACTTCTCCAACGGATAGACGAGACGGCGGACCTGAGGGAGCGGCAACGGCCGTGGCATCCACGCTCCCCTGAATGACAATCGACGACCAGATGTTTAACTGCCAGATCCGTATAAATGCTGCTGCGGGGTGACCAACAGTGTACATAAAGACCAGGCATTGTCACCCTGCCACGGAATGAAGGAACCTCCTGAGGATGTCATCCTGAGCTCACATCGGGAGATTGTGTCACCGTTCCGAAGTGACCAATCCACGCCGCTGACGCATACAGACGAGGACCCGCATCGACTCTTTGGAGTGTCAACACTTACCTAGATCGGCGACAGCTAACACTGGGGCGCTGAAGAGGCACATCCTCGAACTCTTTTATCCGTCTACCAATGAAGTCCGTTGGGGACGGAGGGATGCGACCTCGACCCCGGATGCGTCAACGGGGTGGACAACGACGGAACAACCGAACCATTCTGCTGCTGTGAGCCGACCCAGGAAACCGGCACAGGGCTTGTCACCCTGTTGTCGGGGAGATGATGCCAGGCGCAGGGAACGTCACCCTGTCGTTTGGTATCGCTCCATAACTGGGTCAACGATGAAGAAGCGCCTCCATAGCGACTGGATGACCTCATTTCTTCATCCAGTCAGCGACCAGACCTTCAACCATCTTGACTTTAACTACCAGAACCACAATCATCTTGGATATAAACAACTTAGACATAACCAACAAGGAATAATCATCGAGTATCGTAATCTTCTTGGACCATAATCTTCACGGGAATCTACAAACTTCAATCTACAAGACACCGACGACTCAACACTTCATCTCAGCGAATAACCGACGGTGCGAAAGCACGTGAGCTCGCCCATATGGTTTACCGGTGGCGAGGGTAAATAAACGGAATCATCATCATCTCTGTAATCATAAATCTCTAAAATGGCAAATGCGCTAGTCAATATACGGTTCATAGAGAATAGCAGAGGAAGTCAGACTCTAGTTCTAAATGGTTACATGTACAGCCTGAAAACCAGAAAACGGGAGTGTCGCTACTGGAACTGTGTCAACAAAGCATGCAATGCTAAAATTAACACTAAGAATGAGCTTCCTACCAAAATCGCTGATGAACACAATCACCCAAGAGATGACAGCAGAATTGTTGCTGCGGACATCATGAGTGGTGTCCGAAAGCAGGTCCGAGGGTCAACACAGCCGGTGCCCTCCATCTATAACGATATGCTGGCAGACACAAGATCGATCGAATGGGACAATTCCACCCAAGAGGTTGTGGCTAATCTACCCACTTTCTACGAAGCCAAATCCAGTTTATATAGACAGCGGTCTAAGACTAGACCAGTTCTGCCAAAGACAAGGGCGGATGTCAACTTGGAAGGGAAGTGGATAGAGTCGCTTGCAGGGGAGCCATTCCTAATCGCCAATGACGGTGATGTGGCGCGAATGCTCATATTCGCCACCGTTGACAACCTGGCCCAGCTGTCTACAGCCGAGACCTGGTATATGGACGGTACCTTCTACGCTTCGCCGTCATATTTCTACCAGCTATACACCATCCACGCCATGATCGACGGGTATATGTGTCCCCTAGTGTATGGACTACTCCCAAATAAACAACAGACAATGTACACCAGATTCTTCACACTCATCCAGAATTTCGCCCGTGAACATAACATTCCTCTGTCCCCAGAAACGATAATGATGGACTTCGAAACAGCAGCGTGGCGTGCTGTCAGTATCGTGTTTGTTGGTGTTCAAGTCCGTGGTTGTTTCTTTCACTTCACACAGTGTATGTGGAGAAAAGTACAATATTGTGGTCTTGTAGCTGACTTCAAGGACAATGAAGAAGTGAAGAAACTTGTGCTACGTGCTTCGGTACTGCCACTTGTCCCCCTAGCCTCTGTCGAAGATGTGTGGTTCCAAACTCTGGAAGAATGTGACAATGACTCAGTGCCGGTGTCTAAGTTTAAGGACTATGTGACTGAGCAGTGGGTAGAGGGAGACCGCCGCTCCTGGAATCATTACGAGAATGATGGTCCACGCACTACCAATCATGTTGAGGGTTGGCACCATAAAATAAACAACCAACTACGACACTGCCATCCTAATATTTATACATTGATAGACCTGGTCCAGAAAGAGCAGGCTGCTAACGAGGCGAAGCTGTTTCAGCACGCCAACGGTGGAAAGCAGCGACCAAGGAAGCGGGTATACCGTGAGCGTGAGCAAATGCTCATCAGACTGAAGCACCAACTGCGAACTGGCGACATGGACATCATGACGTATGTTGATGCTGCTTCTCACTTAGTCAAATTAAAGTGAATATGTACAATAAAAATATTTCAAGATTTATATCTATTATGTGCTATGCATGTTCATGTGTTTGTCTTATCCATGTAAATATCTATGTTTTCGATTTAATGCTTATAACTCAAAATAAAGACTATCTATCTATATGAAACTTATATTTATGAACAACTTTCCCAAATTTAGAAACACAAATTTTCAGTACAGTATAGCAATTTTCGCCAATTATCACCTTTCAACTCTATTGTTACACCGAACAATACATTCCCCCAACACCTACCTCAATTTCTATAGGACTAATAAAAGGTTGGGAAAGTGGGAACACACCAATTTTATTATGACTACCTTTGTATAAACACCCAAATCAGGGCCTCGGCCATTTGCCGCGGTATACTCGGAACTACTGAATACGTAACTGCTGACACGATGGCATCAAAAACATGACAAACACAAGTGATTCCCAATAGTATTTCTTCTTTGTGTATGTGTAATGTTGAAGTGGAGAAGTCATAATATGATGCAAAATGAGTTTTAAATTCCAGTACATAATAGTATATCTGTATTTTGGTTTTTAATAGCTAGTACCGCGATATACCCATAATGCATCCTAACACTATCCATGGCTTGCCTATCTCAATGGACATGGTGACAAACAAAGGTAACACTATCCATGGCTTGCCTATCTCAATGGACATGGTGACAAACAAAGGTAACACTATCCAAGGCTTGCCTATCTCAATGGACATGGTGACAAACAAAGGTAACACTATCCAAGGCTTGCCTATCTCAATGGACATGGTGACAAACAAAGGTAACACTATCCAAGGCTTGCCTATCTCAATGGACATGGTGACAAACAAAGGTAACACTATCCAAGGCTTGCCTATCTCAATGGACATGGTGACAAACAAAGGTAACACTATCCAAGGCTTGCCTATCTCAATGGACATGGTGACAAACAAAGGTAACACTATCCAAGGCTTGCCTATCTCAATGGACATGGTGACAAACAAAGGTAACACTATCCAAGGCTTGCCTATCTCAATGGACATGGTGACAAGCAAAGGTATCTATATCCATGGCTTGCCTATCTCAATGGACATGGTGACAAACAAAGGTAACTATATCCATGGCCTGCCTATCTCAATGGACATGGTGACAAACAAAGGTAACACTATCCATGGCTTGCCTATCTCAATGGACATGGTGACAAACAAAGGTAACACTATCCATGGCTTGCCTATCTCAATGGACATGGTGACAAACAAAGGTAACACTATCCAAGGCTTGCCTATCTCAATGGACATGGTGACAAACAAAGGTAACACTATCCAAGGCTTGCCTATCTCAATGGACATGGTGACAAGCAAAGGTATCTATATCCATGGCTTGCCTATCTCAATGGACATGGTGACAAACAAAGGTAACTATATCCATGGCCTGCCTATCTCAATGGACATGGTGACAAACAAAGGTAACACTATCCATGGCTTGCCTATCTCAATGGACATGGTGACAAACAAAGGTAACACTATCCATGGCTTGCCTATCTCAATGGACATGGTGACAAACAAAGGTAACACTATCCATGGCTTGCCTATCTCAATGGACATGGTGACAAACAAAGGTAACACTATCCAAGGCTTGCCTATCTCAATGGACATGGTGACAAACAAAGGTAACACTATCCATGGCTTGCCTATCTCAATGGACATGGTGACAAACAAAGGTAACACTATCCATGGCTTGCCTATCTCAATGGACATGGTGACAAACAAAGGTAACACTATCCATGGCTTGCCTATCTCAATGGACATGGTGACAAACAAAGGTAACACTATCCATGGCTTGCCTATCTCAATGGACATGGTGACAAACAAAGGTAACACTATCCATGGCTTGCCTATCTCAATGGACATGGTGACAAACAAAGGTAACACTATCCATGGCTTGCCTATCTCAATGGACATGGTGACAAACAAAGGTATCTATATCCATGGCTTGCCTATCTCAATGGACATGGTGACAAACAAAGGTAACTATATCCATGGCCTGCCTATCTCAATGGACATGGTGACAACAAAGGTAACACTATCCATGGCTTGCCTATCTCAATGGACATGGTGACAAACAAAGGTAACACTATCCATGGCTTGCCTATCTCAATGGACATGGTGACAACAAAGGTAACACTATCCATGGCTTGCCTATCTCAATGGACATGGTGACAAACAAAGGTAACTATATCCATGGCCTGCCTATCTCAATGGACATGGTGACAAACAAAGGTAACACTATCCAAGGCTTGCCTATCTCAATGGACATGGTGACAAACAAAGGTAACACTATCCATGGCTTGCCTATCTCAATGGACATGGTGACAAACAAAGGTAACACTATCCAAGGCTTGCCTATCTCAATGGACATGGTGACAAGCAAAGGTAACACTATCCATGGCTTGCCTATCTCAATGGACATGGTGACAAACAAAGGTAACACTATCCATGGTTTGCCTATCTCAATGGACATGGTGACAAACAAAGGTACTTATATCCATGGCTTGCCTATCTCAATGGACATGGTGACAAACAAAGGTAACACTATCCATGGCTTGCCTATCTCAATGGACATGGTGACAAACAAAGGTAACACTATCCATGGCTTGCCTATCTCAATGGACATGGTGACAAACAAAGGTAACACTATCCAAGGCTTGCCTATCTCAATGGACATGGTGACAAGCAAAGGTAACACTATCCATGGCTTGCCTATCTCAATGGACATGGTGACAAACAAAGGTAACACTATCCATGGCTTGCCTATCTCAATGGACATGGTGACAAACAAAGGTACTTATATCCATGGCTTGCCTATCTCAATGGACATGGTGACAACAAAGGTAACACTATCCATGGCTTGCCTATCTCAATGGACATGGTGACAAACAAAGGTAACACTATCCATGGCTTGCCTATCTCAATGGACATGGTGACAAACAAAGGTAACACTATCCATGGCTTGCCTATCTCAATGGACATGGTGACAAACAAAGGTAACACTATCCATGGCTTGCCTATCTCAATATCCATGGCTTGCCTATCTCAATGGACATGGTGACAAACAAAGGTAACTATTATCATGGCTTGCTTATCTCAATGTACATGGTGACAAACAAAGGTAACTATTATCATGGCTTGCTTATCTCAATGTACATGCTGACAGAGGTAACTATTATCAGGGCTTGCTTATCTCAATGTACATGGTGACAAACAAAGGTAACTATTATCTGGGCTGACAGAGGTAACTATTATCTGGGCTGGCTTATCTCAATGGATCTCTATAGTAATAGTTGATCTGTATGATAACAGTTGATCTCTATAGTAATAGTTGATCTGTATGATAACAGTTGATCTGTATGATAACAGTTGATCTCTATAGTAATAGTTGATCTGTATGATAACAGTTGATCTCTATAGTAATAGTTGATCTGTATGATAACAGTTGATCTGTATGATAACAGTTGATCTCTATAGTAATAGTTGATCTGTATGATAACAGTTGATCTGTATGATAACAGTTGATCTCTATAGTAATAGTTGATCTGTATGATAACAGTTGATCTGTATGATAACAGTTGATCTCTATAGTAATAGTTGATCTGTATGATAACAGTTGATCTGTATGATAACAGTTGATCTCTATAGTAATAGTTGATCTGTATGATAACACTTGATCTCTATAGTAATAGTTGATCTGTATGATAACAGTTGATCTGTATGATAACAGTTGATCTCTGTGATATTTTCAGAAGCTGTTTCTGGCTGGGAAGCAAAGAAGAAGGATTTAGAAAGTCTCAAACAAACAATGTATGTTTTACGTGTCGTGTAGTTCCGTTCATATAAGTGCGTGGTTAGTTTGTTTATGTGTTTGTTCTGTTCATAAGAGGTCTGTGCTTAGTTTGTTTACATGTTTGTTCTGTTCATAAGAGGTCTGTGCTTAGTTTGTTTACATGTTTGTTCTGTTCATAAGAGGTATGTGCTTAGTTTGTTTACATGTTTGTTCTGTTCATAAGAGGTCTTTATTTAGTTTGTTTACATGTTTGTTCTGTTCATAAGAGGTCTGTGCTTAGTTTGTTTACATGTTTGTTCTGTTCATAGGAGGTATGTGCTTAGTTTGTTTACATGTTTGTTTTGTTCATAAGAGGTCTGTGCTTAGTTTGTTTACGTGTTTGTTCTGTTCATAAGAGGTATGTGCTTAGTTTGTTTAGATGTTTGTTCTGTTCATAAGAGGTCTGTGCTTAGTTTGTTTACATGTTTGTTCTGTTCATAAGAGGTCTGTGCTTAGTTTGTTTACATGTTTGTTCTGTTCATAAGAGGTCTGTGCTTAGTTTGTTTTGTTCATAAGAGGTCTGTGCTTAGTTTGTTTACATGTTTGTTCTGTTCATAAGAGGTATGTGCTTAGTTTGTTTACATGTTTGTTTTGTTCATAAGAGGTCTGTGCTTAGTTTGTTTACGTGTTTGTTCTGTTCATAAAGGTATGTGCTTAGTTTGTTTAGATGTTTGTTCTGTTCATAAGAGGTCTGTGCTTAGTTTGTTTACATGTTTGTTCTGTTCATAAGAGGTCTGCTTAGTTTGTTTACATGTTTGTTCTGTTCATAAGAGGTATGTGCTTAGTTTGTTTTGTTCATAAGAGGTCTGTGCTTAGTTTGTTTACATGTTTGTTCTGTTCATAAGAGGTCTGTGCTTAGTTTGTTTACATGTTTGTTCTGTTCATAAGATGTCTGTGCTTAGTTTGTTTACATGTTTGTTCTGTTCATAAGAGGTCTGTGCTTAGTTTGTTTTGTTCATAAGAGGTCTGTGCTTAGTTTGTTTTGTTCATAAGAGGTATGTGCTTAGTTTGTTTATGTGTTTGTTCTGTTCATAAGAGGTATGTGCTTAGTTTGTTTACATGTTTGTTCTGTTCATAGGAGGTCTGTGCTTAGTTTGTTTACATGTTTGTTCTGTTCATAAGAGGTCTGTGCTTAGTTTGTTTACGTGTTTGTTCTGTTCATAAGAGGTCTGTGCTTAGTTTGTTTACGTGTTTGTTCTGTTCATAAGAGGTCTGTGCTTAGTTTGTTTACGTGTTTGTTCTGTTCATAAGATGTCTGTGCTTAGTTTGTTTACGTGTGTGTTCTGTTCATAAGATGTCTGTGCTTAGTTTGTTTACATGTTTGTTCTGTTCATAAGAGGTCTGTGCTTAGTTTGTTTACGTGTTTGTTCTGTTCATAAGAGGTATGTGCTTAGTTTGTTTACATGTTTGTTCTGTTCATAATAGGTCTGTGCTTAGTTTGTTTACATGTTTGTTCTGTTCATAAGAGGTCTGTGCTTAGTTTGTTACGTGTTTGTTCTGTTCATAAGAGGTCTGTGCTTAGTTTGTTTACATGTTTGTTCTGTTCATAAGAGGTCTGTGCTTAGTTTGTTTACGTGTGTGTTCTGTTCATAAGAGTTCTGTGCTTAGTTTGTTTACGTGTTTGTTCTGTTCATAAGATGTCTGTGCTTAGTTTGTTTATGTGTGTGTTCTGTTCATAAGATGTCTGTGCTTAGTTTGTTTACATGTTTGTTCTGTTCATAAGAGGTATGTGCTTAGTTTGTTTACGTGTTTGTTCTGTTCATAAGATGTCTGTGCTTAGTTTGTTTACATGTTTGTTCTGTTCATAAGAGGTCTGTGCTTAGTTTGTTTACATGTTTGTTCTGTTCATAAGAGGTCTGTGCTTAGTTTGTTTACATGTTTGTTCTGTTCATAAGAGGTCTGTGCTTAGTTTGTTTACATGTCATGTAGTTCTGTTCATAAGAGGTCTGTGCTTAGTTTGTTCTGTTCATAAGAGGTCTGTGCTTAGTTTGTTTACATGTTTGTTCTGTTCATAAGAGGTCTGTGCTTAGTTTGTTTACATGTTTGTTCTGTTCATAAGATGTCTGTGCTTAGTTTGTTTACGTGTTTGTTCTGTTCATAAGAGGTCTGTGCTTAGTTTGTTTACGTGTTTGTTCTGTTCATAAGAGGTATGTGCTTAGTTTGTTTACGTGTTTGTTCTGTTCATAAGAGGTCTGTGCTTAGTTTGTTTACGTGTTTGTAAATAGTAAATATGTCCTGCACAAAAGTAAGTTTAAGTTTAAACTTTATTTATTTTACAATGATTGCAAAGCAAGTTTTATCAACCTATATTAATTATATTATTCACTCTCGAAAGCGTATATGTGGTCATTCGTGTGGGAGGAAACCGGAGTACCCAGAGAAAACCCACCTGTCCGATCTGCGACCACCGTACCATCTCACATACTTCCCGGTCTGAGGATCGAACCCGGGTTGCATTGATGAGAAGCGAGCGCGCTAATCGGACAGTCTAGTACATAGTATGAACATGCAAATGATTGGGGCCACAAGTGACAGAACTGATATATTAATAATTTAATATTTTTCAGAGATCCAAAAGATATTGTCCGTCCAAATATATCAATGAAGTGTTGTATGGAGACGTTTGGAGCCACAGAAAGTATAGACGGCTTCTATAGTAGTGCTATTGATGCTACATGTATAGCAAACAAGTATGCTAGTTCTTCACTTCATATATTTTACTTCATGATAATTAAGCTTGCTGAATTTGTAGGGGTCACATAATATACATTGACTTACATAGTAAAAATCATCTTCTCAGAAACCACAATATCCAGAGCTTTGATTCTTGCATGTAGCATCGCCTAGTGGACTAAGTTTGCTCAAATTGTGATCCTGTAGTCAAATTTGACCCCACTGTACTTATTTTGACTTACTTATTATAACTCTTTTAAAAAATCATCTCAGAAACCACAATGTCCAGAGCATTGTGGATCATTCACTACTAAGTTTGATCAAATTGTATGCGTCACATATCTTACATTGGCTAAAAATGTACAACTCTAAAAATCATCTTCTCAGATACCACATTGTCCAGAGCTTTTTATTTTTTGCATAGACCATCACTTAGTGTTACAGAACGACATATATTCAAACCTGTGTTAGTGGTCACCTCTATTAAGCAGCCAATCTGTATTAAGCAGCCAGTTTTCAAATTCCCAATATGTTTATTTGTTATACATTTGACTTATATTAAGCAGCCACCTGTGCTAAGCAGCCACATTCTGTGATTCCCTCGGCTGGCTGCTTAAGACAGGTTTGAATGTATTTGCATTGTTGTATGTCTACTGTACATGTAAGTAGAGGTGTGATACTTTCAGAACTACGAGACTCCTCACATTCCCAGATTTCCTCATGGTGCAGGCAAAGAAGTTTACAGTTGGTGACGACTGGGTCCCTAAGAAACTAGGTCAGATTTCTAATTCCTTAGTAGGCAGTATTCATAAACAATAATAGATGTAATGTTCATTAGCTTGTCTTCAGTGTCAGAATTGAATGTGTTATTAACTGTTAACCTGTCAATCACGGCTAAAGTCACTTGCAAACAGCATAGAGCCAGATCAGACGGCACATTTGTTTTTCGGAGAGTGGCTTTATAACACTTGTCTGAATAGCAAGCAACATAGATCATGATCAGCTGATCTGGATCTATGTTGTTTGTACATTCCATCTAATTTATTCGGCAGGTTACGGGTTAAAGGTTTTGTCATACCTGCGTACGGAAATTACATATAATCGAAATTGAGCATAATTAACGGTATTACTTGCTTAGCATTATTACTTTGGAGAGGTGTGTGTTGACACATGTCTCATTATGCATGTTGTGTGTTGAGCAACACATGTCTCATTATGCATGTTGTGTTTTGACAGATGTGTCATTAGATGTTCTACAAGAGTTGGATCTGTCTCCGCTACGAGGTCACGGTCTCCAGCCTGGAGAAGAGAAACTTCCAGAAGCTCCATCACAGCAAGGTAAACATTGTTCATATAGTACACCCTTGTATAAAACCACCCAGAGGAATGCCAAAACCTGGCGTTTGTTGACTGGTGCTCTCTATTCGATGGTTAAAATTCGGGATGGCAACGATGTTTGAATATTCGAATATTCGTTCGAACGTCCAAATATTCGAAAATTTAATAAAAAGTGTGACCCATGAGGTGCAAACAGTAGCTGCAATTTGTCTCCAATTAACAAAGGCAGGTGATGACACTCATAATTATATGTATTATTAATTGATTAATGCTATGCACTCTATTTGTTGGACGCAAATGGAGGAAATTTGCAAATAATAATTGTACCCCGTGAAAACAGACAAGTTTGATGTTAACACATTTAGGTCATCCTGTTTATTTCTCCATGCTATGTGGATCTAATTTGGGATCCCCAATACACAGCTGACATTTTGATACTGTGTATTTGCTCATATTATTGACACACGGGAAGCGAGAATTGGTCACAGTATGACTGTATAATGTACATATGTGTAATACCATGTTGTTTGGTGGATTATTAAACTATGAAAAACATGATCTTTGTATACATGGACGACAATCTGGACATTAATTTTCCACACGCTTCAAGTAATAATCATTTAATAATAACATTACATTTAATAATAATATTACATTTAATAATTACATTACATTTAATAATAACATTACATTTAATAATAACATTACATTTAATAATAACATTATAGTATGATTATTATTAGAAGCCAAGTGGAAAATCAATGAATCTGAATGTTGTGGAGAGTGTGTACATACATTGACTCGCCAGTCACACGACCGGATGAAAGGAACATTATGTAGGCGCCCGAAGCTACGTAAGAGGTAATTCCAAATATTCGAATATCTAGCCAATCGAATATTCAAATACCGTTTTTGCCATCCCTAGTTAAAATGCATTGCTATTGGTTTAATGAGAGATAAAATACTGATGTTTGCAGGCAAGTCATTTTTATTCCGAGTTGGTATTTAACACATGTCAGACTGTAGACAGTTGTATGTTTTGCAACATTCCCAATCCATATCGAAATGAAAACAACTGAATTTTTATATTTTATTCGACTATATGAACCAAATGAATAAATGAGAGAAGTTGATGATCACATGTTGGAGAGTTGCATGGAAAATGGTTGGAGAGTTGCATGGAAAATGGTTGGAGAGTTGCATGGAAAATGGTTGATGAGTTGCATGGAAAATCGTTTGAATTTCATCATTTGCTTCCATAACATTGTTTTGGGAAGTCAGCAACAGCAGTAATCTTCTGGAAGAACGTTGGCTAATCTCTTGTTTAGTTTATATAAGTTTGATTTAGCTCGATTGCGAAACAAGTTGTTACAACATTAGATTAATCGCTCTCAAGACCTCATTCCGGATGGAATCAATCGCCATGAGGGAGAGAGAAGATGCAATGTGGAATTTAAAGGACACATCATAACGGCTACAGCTGGGCGCAAACTCTGGGCCTTTCGCACATGAAGCGAACTCGCTACCACTGCGCTATGAAGACTTCCACTTCTCTTGTGTTATGTGTATTGATAGTCCCAATACAAGAGTGAAGCACCTTTTCACAGATTTTCTTAACTTGACATTCCCATTGACTCCCATTTTGAATTTGTGTAATTTTGACTGACATTCAACATTTCCGAAACATTTTTTATATTCGAATATGACTTAAAATTTGAATATTCAAACACTTGTTGCCATCCCTAGCAGAAACCATGCACCAATCATACCACCTCCAGTACCACCTCCAGTATCAACTCCAGTAACAACTCCAGTACCACCTCCAGTAACACCTCCAGTACCACCTCCAGTACCACCTCCAGTACCACCTCCAGTACCACCTCCAGTATCACCAGCAGTATCACCTCCAGTACCATCTCCAACACCATCTCCAGTAACACCTCCAGTACCACCTCCAGTACCACCTCCAGTACCACCTCCAGTACCACCTCCAGTACCACCTCCAGTACCACCTCCAGTAACACCTCCAGTACCACCTCCAGTACCACCTCCAGTACCACCTCCCGTACCACCTCCAGTACCACCTCCAGTACCACCTCCAGTACCACCTCCAGTATCACCAGCAGTACCACCTCCAGTACCACCTCCAGTATCACCTCCAGTACCACCTCCAGTACCACCTCCAGTACCACCTCCAATACCACAGCAAACAGCTTGTCACAACTGGAATGGGGGGAGATATGTTTTTTTTTATCAAAATAACCTTCTAGTTATGTTTGAAATTATTTCAGTTGCGATAGATAAGGCTACCGTTCTCCAGCTTGTTGATATGGGATTCCCGATCGAAGGTTGTAAAAAGGCTGTGTACCATACAGGGAATGCAGGTGTGGAACCAGCTATGAACTGGGTGATGGAGCATATGGGGGATGCAGGTATGTTGTAGCAAGGCTGTGTACCATACAGGGAATGCAGGTGTGGAACCAGCTATGAACTGGGTGATGGAGCATATGGGGGATGCAGGTATGTTGTAGCAAGGCTGTGTACCATACAGGGAATGCAGGTGTGGAACCAGCTATGAACTGGGTGATGGAGCATATGGGGGATGCAGGTATGTTGTAGCAAGGCTGTGTACCATACAGGGAATGCAGGTGTGGAACCAGCTATGAACTGGGTGATGGAGCATATGGGGGATGCAGGTATGTTGTAGCAAGGCTGTGTACCATACAGGGAATGCAGGTGTGGAACCAGCTATGAACTGGGTGATGGAGCATATGGGGGATGCAGGTATGTTGTAGCAAGGCTGTGTACCATACAGGGAATGCAGGTGTGGAACCAGCTATGAACTGGGTGATGGGGGATGCAGGTATGTTGTAGCAAGGCTGTGTACCATACAGGGAATGCAGGTGTGGAACCAGCTATGAACTGGGTGATGGGAGATCCAGGTAGGTTGTAGGAATGCTGTGTACCATACAGGGAATGCAGGTGTGGAACCAGCTAGGAACTGGGTGATGGGGGATCCATGTAGGTTGTAGGAATGCTGTGTAGCATACAGGGAATGCAGGTGTGGAACCAGCTAGGAACTGGGTGATGGGGGATCCAGGTAGGTTGTAGGAATGCTGTGTAGCATACAGGGAATGCAGGTGTGGAACCAGCTAGGAACTGGGTGATGGGGGATCCAAGTAGGTTGTAGGAATGCTGTGTACCATACAGGGAATGCAGGTGTGGAACCAGCTAGGTGATGGGGGATCCAGGTAGGTTGTAGGAATGCTGTGTAGCATACAGGGAATGCAGGTGTGGAACCAGCTAGGAACTGGGTGATGGGGGATCCAGGTAGGTTGTAGGAATGCTGTGTACCATACAGGGAATGACAGTGTGGAACCAGCTAGGAACTGGGTGATGGGGGATCCAGGTAGGTTGTAGGAATGCTGTGTACCATACAGGGAATGCAGGTGTGGAACCAGCTATGAACTGGGTGATGGGAGATCCAGGTAGGTTGTAGCAAGGCTGTGTACCATACAGGGAATGACAGTGTGGAACCAGCTAGGAACCACTTGATGGGGGATCCAGGTAGGTTGTAGGAATGCTGTGTACCATACAGGGAATGACAGTGTGAAACCAGCTAGGAACTGGGTGATGGGTGATCCATGTAGGTTGTAGGAATGCTGTGTACCATACAGGGAATGACAGTGTGAAACCAGCTAGGAACTGGGTGATGAGGGATCCCGGTAGGTTGTAGGAATGCTGTGTACCATACAGGGAATGCAGGTGTGGAACCAGCTAGGAACTGGGTGATGGGGGATCCATGTAGGTTGTAGGAATGCTGTGTACCATACAGGGAATGACAGTGTGAAACCAGCTAGGAACCACTTGATGGGGGGATCCATGTAGGTTGTAGGAATGCTGTGTAGCATACAGGGAATGTGGAAATGGAACCAGTATAGTCTATACAAATTTATTGAGCTACTGGTTCCTACAACTTATATTAATCACTCTCGAGACCTCATTCCTGATGGAATCCATCGCCATGAGGGAGAGAGAAGAGGAAATGTGGAATTTAAATGCCTTGCTTAAGGGCACAATCGTAACGGCTACTGCTGACAGACCTGGGGTCAATTACATAGCAATGTAATTAATTAAATTACATTTAAATATAAATTCTCATTGGAAAATACCGAATGTATTCAGACAGATACATATCAACATGTGCAACTTTTGACACTATAATGTACTACCAAATCACGTTTCAGGAGAGAAATGAGACCAAATATGAAAATCAGAAAATGTTATTTGTTATAATATTCAGTCCTGGTTGCATTTCAGGAACATCAATGTTTCATAAAATGTATCTGTAAGGCCTATCTGTGATTATGATTTACAACATTTTATGTAAACCCTCTGGCTATAGATGTACATTTGTTTGTTGAGCCAAATCCATTCATATTAAATTTAAGAGTTACAATTCTGTGTCCAATAAATAGTCTGCCTGGCACAGGTACATTGTATTATGATAGAAACAATGGCAAGCCATCAATACATATTATACATGATTGTAATTGAATTGTAATTGAAAAGTAATTGTTGATTACAGGCATATTTTGAAAGTAATTAATTAAATTACAATTACATGTAATTAAAAAATACTCAATTACAAATTGCATCCAATTACTTTCATTTTTGTAATTAATTACTTTGTTCAATTACCCCAGGTCTGACTGCTGGGCACAAACTCCAGGCCTACATATACGTGTATAAAACTTAAAGAACCAACAGAGATTCTTAAAGTATAATGAAATAATAGTCTTAGCTGTGCATAGATTCATAGAAAAGTGTAAACGTTTCTAACAATATGTATGTAAACAGGAACTAACTGATGCGTTTGTATAGTGGTACACCATGAAAACTGTATTTGTTATTTCATCACTTACTACCCCCTCCCATTCCCCGTTTATCTAGCTATAATTCCATACACTTATTATATATTTTGGTCTTACTACATAATACGTTTACGTCTTAGTCGCCTATAGTGCACACATTTATATATGTAATGGAGATAATCTCAATAAGCTGTAAGCCTTCGATTAAATCCATTCTCATTCTGTATACAATTTATATGTACATTATGAATGAATAAATATGTTCAAACCAACACACATTCTTGTATCACATTGTTTTATTTACAGATTTTGGTATGCCTTTCGAATTACCTGGTACCAAAAAATCATCGTCGTTTACACCGAATGAAGAATCTATGGCTATGATTATGTCCATGGGTTTTAACCGAGATCAGGCAATGAAAGCATTAAAAGCTACGGTAAGAGTAACGATGCACAAAAGATGTACGTTCATGCTATGTCTGTAAGTCCACTTAAACTATGCCTGTAAGTCCACGTAAACTATGCCTGTAAATACACGTAAACTATGTCTGTAAGTCCACTTAAACTATGCCTGTAAGTCCAAATGTCTGTAAATACATGTAGAGAATATGTGTACCTCCTTGTAGATCTATGTAGGCTGTGTATGTATACGGTGTATATAGGTCCATGTAGGCTGTGTATGTATACAGTGTATATAGGTCCATGTAGGCTGTGTATGTATACGGTGTATATAGGTCCATGTAGGCTGTGTATGTATACAGTGTATATAGGTCCATGTAGGCTGTGTATGTATACGTTGTATATAGGTCCATGTAGGCTGTTTCTAGGACCATGTTGCCAGTGTAGGTATGTCCATGTAGGCTGTGTATGTATACGGTGTATATAGGTCCATGTAGGCTGTGTATGTATACGGTGTATATAGGTCCATGTAGGCTGTTTCTAGAACCATGTTGCCAGTGTAGGTATGTCCATGTAGGCTGTGTATGTATACGTGTATATAGGTCCATGTAGGCTGTTTCTAACCATGTTGCCAGTGTAGGTATCATGTAGCTGTGTGTATACGTGTATATAGGTCCATGTAGGCTGTGTATGTATACAGTGTATATAGGTCCATGTAGGCTGTTTCTAGGACCATGTTGCTAGTGTAGGTATGCATGTAGGCTGTGTATGTATACGTGTATATAGGTCCATGTAGGCTGTTTCTAGACCATGTTGCAGTGTAGGTATGTCCATGTAGGCTGTGTATGTATACGGTGTATATAGGTCCATGTAGGCTGTGTATGTATACGGTGTATATAGGTCCATGTAGGCTGTTTCTAGGACCATGTTGCTAGTGTAGGTATGGTCATGTAGGCTGTGTATGTATACGGTGTATATAGGTCCATGTAGGCTGTGTATGTATACGGTGTATATAGGTCCATGTAGGCTGTTTCTAGGACCATGTTGCTAGTGTAGGTATGTCCATGTAGGATGTGTATGCAGGTCAGTGTAGGTCAAGTATGTATGCAGTGTATACATGTTCATGTAGGATGTGTATGTAGGTACATGAAGGCAGTATATGTAGATATGTGTAGGCAATATATGTAGATATGTGTAGGCAATGTATGTAGTTTTAATGTCTGGGTAGGTATGTAGGTTTAATATAGGCAATGTATGTAGGTATGTGTAAGGCTGTATGTCCATGTAGGTTGTGTATGTAGGCTGTGTATGTAGGATATGTATGTATGTCCATGTAGGCTGTGTATGTAGGTCCATGTAGACTGTCCATGTAGGTCCATGTAGACTGTGTATGTAGATCCATGTAGGCTGTGTGTGTAGGTCCATGTAGACTGTCCATGTAGGTCCATGTAGACTGTGTATGTAGGTCCATGTAGGTTGTGTATGTAGGTCCATGTAGGCTATGTATGTAGGATATGTATGTATGTCCATGTAGTCTGTGTATGTAGGATATGTATGTATGTCCATGTAGGCTATGTATGTAGGTCCATCTAGACTGTGTATGTAGGTCCATGTATGCTGTGTATGTAGGTCCATGTAGACTGTGTATGTAGGTCCATGTAGGTCCATGTAGACTGTGTATGTAGGTCCATGTAGACTGTGTGTGTAGGTCCATGTAGACTGTGTACGTAGGTCCATGTAGGCTGTGTATGTAGGTCCATGTAGGCTGTGTATATAGGTCCATGTAGACTGTGTATGTAGGACTATGTAGGCTGTGTATGTAGGTCCATGTAGGCTGTGTATGTAGGTCCATGTAGGCTGTGTATGTAGGCCCATGTAGGCTGTGTATGTAGGTCCATGTAGACTGTGTATGTAGGTCCATGTATTGAGTGTATGTAGGTCCATGTATTGTGTGTATGTAGGTCCATGTATTGTGTGTATGTAGGGCCATGTATTGTGTGTATGTAGGTCCATGTAGACTATGTATGTAGGTCCATGTAGACTGTGTATGTAGGTCCATGTAGGCTGTGTGTGTAGGTCCATGTAGACTGTGTATGTAGGTCCATGTAGACTGTGTGTGTAGGTCCATGTAGACTGTGTATGTAGGTCCATGTAGGCTGTGTATGTAGGTCCATGTAGGCTGTGTATATACGTCCATGTAGACTGTGTATATAGGTCCATGTAGACTGTGTATATAGGTTCATGTAGGCTGTGTATGTAGGTCCATGTAGGCTGTGTATGTAGGTCCATGTAGACTGTGTGTGTAGGTCCATGTAGGCTGTGTATGTAGGTCCATGTAGGCTGTGTATGTAGGTCCATGTATTGTGTGTGTGTAGGTCCATGTAGGCTGTGTATGTATGTCCATGTAGGCTGTGTATGTAGGTCCATGTAGGCTGTGTATGTATGTCCATGTAGGCTGTGTATGTAGGTCCATGTAGGCTGTGTATGTAGGTCCATGTAGACTGTGTATGTAGGTCCATTTATTGTGTGTATGTAGGTCCATGTAGACTGTATATGTAGGTCCATGTAGGCTGTGTATGTAGGTCCATGTAGACTGTGTATGTAGGTCCATGTAGACTGTGTGTGTAGGTCCATGTAGGCTGTGTATGTAGGTCCATGTAGACTGTATTTAGGTCCATGTAGGCTGTGTATATAGGTCCATGTAGGCTGTGTATGTAGGTCCATGTAGGCTGTGTATGTAGGTCCATGTATTGTGTGTGTGTGTAGGTCCATGTAGGCTGTGTATGTAGGTCCGTGTAGGCTGTGTATGTAGGTCCATGTATTGTGTGTATGTAGGTCCATGTAGACTGTGTGTGTAGATCCATGTAGGCTGTGTATGTATGTCCATGTAGGCTGTGTATGTAGGTCCATGTAGGCTGTGTATGTATGTCCATGTAGGCTGTGTATGTAGGTCCATGTAGGCTGTGTATGTAGGTAGGTCCATGTAGGCTGTGTATGTAGGTCCATGTAGGCTGTGTATGTAGGTCCATGTAGGCTGTGTATGTAGGTCCATGTAGACTGTGTATGTAGGTCCATGTAGACTGTGTGTGTAGGTCCATGTAGACTGTGTATGTAGGTCCATGTAGGCTGTGTATGTAGGTCCATGTAGACTGTGTATGTATGTCCATGTAGGCTGTGTATATAGGTCCATGTAGGCTGTGTATGTAGGTCCATGTAGGCTGTGTATATAGGTCCATGTAGGCTGTGTATGTAGGTCCATGTATTGTGTGTGTGTGTAGGTCCATGTAGGCTGTGTATGTAGATCCATGTAGGCTGTGTATGTAGGTCCATGTAGACTGTGTATGTAGGTCCATGTATTGTGTGTATGTAGGTCCATGTAGACTGTGTATGTAGGTCCATGTAGGCTGTGTATGTAGGTCCATGTAGGCTGTGTATATAGGTCCATGTAGGCTGTGTATGTAGGTTCATGTAGGTCCATGTATTGTGTGTATGTAGGTCCATGTAGGCTGTGTATATAGGTCCATGTAGACTGTGTGTGTAGGTCCATGTAGACTGTGTATGTAGGTCCATGTATTGTGTGTGTGTAGGTCCATGTAGACTGTGTATGTAGGTCCATGTAGGTCCATGTAGACTGTGTATGTAGGTCCATGTAGGCTGTGTATGTAGGTCCATGTAGGCTGTGTATGTAGGTCCATGTAGGCTGTGTATGTAGGTCCATGTAGACTGTGTATGTAGGTCCATGTAGGCTGTGTATGTAGGTCCATGTAGTCTGTGTATGTAGGTCCATGTAGGCTGTGTATGTAGGTCCATGTAGACTGTGTATGTAGGTCCATGTAGACTGTGTATGTAGGTCCATGTAGGCTGTGTATGTAGG
The DNA here is from genome assembly GCA_014843695.1 of Archivesica marissinica. NCBI lineage: Eukaryota > Metazoa > Mollusca > Bivalvia > Venerida > Vesicomyidae > Archivesica > Archivesica marissinica. The sequence goes on from CM026401.1 coordinate 31,042,230, forward strand.
TCCATGTAGACTGTGTATGTAGGTCCATGTAGGCTGTGTATGTAGGTCCATGTAGACTGTGTATGTAGGTCCATGTATTGTGTGTATGTAGGTCCATGTAGACTGTGTATGTAGGTCCATGTAGGTCCATGTAGACTGTGTATGTAGGTCCATGTAGGCTGTGTATGTAGGTCCATGTAGGCTGTGTATGTAGGTCCATGTAGGCTGTGTATGTAGGTCCATGTATTGTGTGTATGTAGGTCCATGTAGGCTGTGTATGTAGGTCCATGTATTGTGTGTATGTAGGTCCATGTAGGCTGTGTATGTAGGTCCATGTAGACTGTGTATGTAGGTCCATGTAGACTGTGTATGTAGGTCCATGTAGACTGTGTATGTAGGTCCATGTAGACTGTGTATGTAGGTCCATGTAGGCTGTGTATGTAGGTCCATGTAGGCTGTGTATGTAGGTCCATGTAGGTCCATGTACTGTGTATGTAGGTCCATGTAGGCTGTGTATGTAGGTCCATGTAGGCTGTGTATGTAGGTCCATGTAGGCTGTGTATGTAGGTCCATGTATTGTGTGTATGTAGGTCCATGTAGACTGTGTATGTAGGTCCATGTAGGTCCATGTAGACTGTGTATGTAGGTCCATGTAGGCTGTGTATGTAGGTCCATGTAGGCTGTGTATGTAGGTCCATGTAGACTGTGTATGTAGGTCCATGTAGGCTGTGTATGTAGGTCCATGTAGGCTGTGTATGTAGGTCCATGTAGGCTGTGTATGTAGGTCCATGTAGACTGTGTATGTAGGTCCATGTAGGCTGTGTATGTAGGTCCATGTAGCTGTGTATGTAGGTCCATGTAGCTGTGTATGTAGGTCCATGTAGACGTGTATGTAGGATGTGTATGTAGGTCCATGTAGACTGTGTATGTAGGTCCATGTAGGCTGTGTATGTAGGTCCATGTAGACTGTATTTAGGTCCATGTAGACTGTGTATGTAGGTCCATGTAGGCTGTGTATGTAGGTCCATGTAGGCTGTGTATGTAGGTCCATGTAGTGTGTGTGTGTAGGTCCATGTAGGCTGTGTATGTAGGTCCGTGTAGGCTGTGTATGTAGGTCCATGTAGACTGTGTATGTAGGTCCATGTAGACTGTGTGTGTAGGTCCATGTAGGCTGTGTATGTAGGTCCATGTAGGCTGTGTATGTAGGTCCATGTAGACTGTGTATGTAGGTCCATGTAGACTGTGTGTGTAGGTCCATGTAGGCTGTGTATGTAGGTCCATGTAGACTGTATTTAGGTCCATGTAGGCTGTGTATATAGGTCCATGTAGGCTGTGTATGTAGGTCCATGTAGGCTGTGTATGTAGGTCCATGTATTGTGTGTGTGTAGGTCCATGTAGGCTGTGTATGTAGGTCCATGTAGGCTGTGTATGTAGGTCCATGTATTGTGTGTATGTAGGTCCATGTAGACTGTGTGTGTAGATCCATGTAGGCTGTGTATGTAGGTCCATGTAGGCTGTGTATGTAGGTCCATGTAGACTGTGTATGTAGGTCCATGTAGACTGTGTGTGTAGGTCCATGTAGGCTGTGTATGTAGGTCCATGTAGACTGTATTTAGGTCCATGTAGGCTGTGTATATAGGTCCATGTAGGCTGTGTATGTAGGTCCATGTAGGCTGTGTATGTAGGTCCATGTATTGTGTGTGTGTAGGTCCATGTAGGCTGTGTATGTAGGTCCGTGTAGGCTGTGTATGTAGGTCCATGTATTGTGTGTATGTAGGTCCATGTAGACTGTGTGTGTAGATCCATGTAGGCTGTGTATGTATGTCCATGTAGGTCCATGTAGGCTGTGTATGTAGGTCCATGTAGGCTGTGTATGTAGGTCCATGTAGGCTGTGTATGTAGGTCCATGTAGTTCCATGTAGGCTGTGTATGTAGGTCCATGTAGGCTGTGTATGTAGGTCCATGTAGACTGTGTATGTAGGTCCATGTAGACTGTGTATGTAGGTCCATGTAGACTGTGTATGTAGGTCCATGTAGGCTGTGTATGTAGGTCCATGTAGGCTGTGTATATAGGTCCATGTAGACTGTGTATGTAGGTCCATGTAGGCTGTGTATGTAGGTCCATGTAGGCTGTGTATGTAGGTCCATGTAGGCTGTGTATGTAGGTCCATGTAGGCTGTGTATGTAGGTCCATGTAGACTGTGTATGTAGGTCCATGTATACTGTGTATGTAGGTCCATGTAGACTGTGTATGTAGGTCCATGTATGTGTATGTAGGTCCATGTAGTCTGTGTATGTAGGTCCATGTAGGCTGTGTATGTAGGTCCATGTAGACTGTGTATATAGGTCCATGTAGACTGTGTATATAGGTCCATGTAGGCTGTGTATGTAGGTCCATGTAGGCTGTGTATGTAGGTCCATGTAGACTGTGTGTGTAGGTCCATGTAGGCTGTGTATGTAGGTCCGTGTAGGCTGTGTATGTAGGTCCATGTATTGTGTGTATGTAGGTCCATGTAGACTGTGTGTGTAGGTCCATGTAGGCTGTGTATGTATGTCCATGTAGGCTGTGTATGTAGGTCCATGTAGGCTGTGTATGTATGTCCATGTAGGCTGTGTATGTAGGTCCATGTAGGCTGTGTATGTAGGTCCATGTAGACTGTGTATGTAGGTCCATTTATTGTGTGTATGTAGGTCCATGTAGACTGTGTATGTAGGTCCATGTAGGCTGTGTATGTAGGTCCATGTAGACTGTGTATGTAGGTCCATGTAGACTGTGTGTGTAGGTCCATGTAGGCTGTGTATGTAGGTCCATGTAGACTGTATTTAGGTCCATGTAGGCTGTGTATATAGGTCCATGTAGGCTGTGTATGTAGGTCCATGTAGGCTGTGTATGTAGGTCCATGTATGTGTGTGTGTGTAGGTCCATGTAGGCTGTGTATGTAGGTCCGTGTAGGCTGTGTATGTAGGTCCATGTATTGTGTGTATGTAGGTCCATGTAGACTGTGTGTGTAGATCCATGTAGGCTGTGTATGTAGGTCCATGTAGGCTGTGTATGTAGGTCCATGTAGACTGTGTATGTAGGTCCATGTAGACTGTGTGTGTAGGTCCATGTAGGCTGTGTATGTAGGTCCATGTAGACTGTATTTAGGTCCATGTAGGCTGTGTATATAGGTCCATGTAGGCTGTGTATGTAGGTCCATGTAGGCTGTGTATGTAGGTCCATGTATTGTGTGTGTGTAGGTCCATGTAGGCTGTGTATGTAGGTCCGTGTAGGCTGTGTATGTAGGTCCATGTATTGTGTGTATGTAGGTCCATGTAGACTGTGTGTGTAGATCCATGTAGGCTGTGTATGTATGTCCATGTAGGTCCATGTAGGCTGTGTATGTAGGTCCATGTAGGCTGTGTATGTAGGTCCATGTAGGCTGTGTATGTAGATCCATGTAGGCTGTGTATGTAGGTCCATGTAGGTCCATGTAGGCTGTGTATGTAGGTCCATGTAGGCTGTGTATGTAGGTCCATGTAGACTGTGTATGTAGGTCCATGTAGACTGTGTATGTAGGTCCATGTAGACTGTGTATGTAGGTCCATGTAGGCTGTGTATGTAGGTCCATGTAGGCTGTGTATATAGGTCCATGTAGACTGTGTATGTAGGACTATGTAGGCTGTGTATGTAGGTCCATGTAGGCTGTGTATGTAGGTCCATGTAGGCTGTGTATGTAGGCCCATGTAGGCTGTGTATGTAGGTCCATGTAGACTGTGTATGTAGGTCCATGTATTGTGTGTATGTAGGTCCATGTATTGTGTGTATATAGGTCCATGTATTGTGTGTATGTAGGGCCATGTATTGTGTGTATGTAGGTCCATGTAGGCTGTGTATATACGTCCATGTAGACTGTGTATATAGGTCCATGTAGACTGTGTATATAGGTTCATGTAGGCTGTGTATGTAGGTCCATGTAGGCTGTGTATGTAGGTCCATGTAGACTGTGTGTGTAGGTCCATGTAGGCTGTGTATGTAGGTCCGTGTAGGCTGTGTATGTAGGTCCATGTATTGTGTGTATGTAGGTCCATGTAGACTGTGTGTGTAGGTCCATGTAGGCTGTGTATGTATGTCCATGTAGGCTGTGTATGTAGGTCCATGTAGGCTGTGTATGTATGTCCATGTAGGCTGTGTATGTAGGTCCATGTAGGCTGTGTATGTAGGTCCATGTAGACTGTGTATGTAGGTCCATTTATTGTGTGTATGTAGGTCCATGTAGACTGTATATGTAGGTCCATGTAGGCTGTGTATGTAGGTCCATGTAGACTGTGTATGTAGGTCCATGTAGACTGTGTGTGTAGGTCCATGTAGGCTGTGTATGTAGGTCCATGTAGACTGTATTTAGGTCCATGTAGGCTGTGTATATAGGTCCATGTAGGCTGTGTATGTAGGTCCATGTAGGCTGTGTATGTAGGTCCATGTATTGTGTGTGTGTGTAGGTCCATGTAGGCTGTGTATGTAGGTCCGTGTAGGCTGTGTATGTAGGTCCATGTATTGTGTGTATGTAGGTCCATGTAGACTGTGTGTGTAGATCCATGTAGGCTGTGTATGTATGTCCATGTAGGCTGTGTATGTAGGTCCATGTAGGCTGTGTATGTATGTCCATGTAGGCTGTGTATGTAGGTCCATGTAGGCTGTGTATGTAGGCTGTGTATGTAGGTCCATGTAGGCTGTGTATGTAGGTCCATGTAGGCTGTGTATGTAGGTCCATGTAGGCTGTGTATGTAGGTCCATGTAGACTGTGTATGTAGGTCCATGTAGACTGTGTGTAGGTCCATGTAGACTGTGTATGTAGGTCCATGTAGGCTGTGTATGTAGGTCCATGTAGACTGTGTATGTATGTCCATGTAGGCTGTGTATATAGGTCCATGTAGGCTGTGTATGTAGGTCCATGTAGGCTGTGTATATAGGTCCATGTAGGCTGTGTATGTAGGTCCATGTATTGTGTGTGTGTGTAGGTCCATGTAGGCTGTGTATGTAGATCCATGTAGGCTGTGTATGTAGGTCCATGTAGACTGTGTATGTAGGTCCATGTATTGTGTGTATGTAGGTCCATGTAGACTGTGTATGTAGGTCCATGTAGGCTGTGTATGTAGGCTGTGTATATAGGTCCATGTAGGCTGTGTATGTAGGTTCATGTAGGTCCATGTATTGTGTGTATGTAGGTCCATGTAGGCTGTGTATATAGGTCCATGTAGACTGTGTGTGTAGGTCCATGTAGACTGTGTATGTAGGTCCATGTATTGTGTGTGTGTAGGTCCATGTAGACTGTGTATGTAGGTCCATGTAGGTCCATGTAGACTGTGTATGTAGGTCCATGTAGGCTGTGTATGTAGGTCCATGTAGGCTGTGTATGTAGATCCATGTAGGCTGTGTATGTAGGTCCATGTAGACTGTGTATGTAGGTCCATGTAGGCTGTGTATGTAGGTCCATGTATTGTGTGTATGTAGGTCCATGTAGGCTGTGTATGTAGGTCCATGTAGACTGTGTATGTAGGTCCATGTAGACTGTGTATGTAGGTCCATGTAGGCTGTGTATGTAGGTCCATGTAGACTGTGTATGTAGGTCCATGTAGACTGTGTATGTAGGTCCATGTAGACTGTGTATGTAGGTCCATGTATTGTGTGTGTGTAGGTCCATGTAGACTGTGTATGTAGGTCCATGTAGGTCCATGTAGACTGTGTATGTAGGTCCATGTAGGCTGTGTATGTAGGTCCATGTAGGCTGTGTATGTAGGTCCATGTAGGCTGTGTATGTAGGTCCATGTATTGTGTGTATGTAGGTCCATGTAGGCTGTGTATGTAGGTCCATGTATTGTGTGTATGTAGGTCCATGTAGGCTGTGTATGTAGGTCCATGTAGACTGTGTATGTAGGTCCATGTAGACTGTGTATGTAGGTCCATGTAGGCTGTGTATGTAGGTCCATGTAGACTGTGTATGTAGGTCCATGTAGGCTGTGTATGTAGGTCCATGTAGACTGTGTATGTAGGTCCATGTAGGCTGTGTATGTAGGTCCATGTATTGTGTGTATGTAGGTCCATGTAGACTGTGTATGTAGGTCCATGTATTGTGTGTATGTAGGTCCATGTAGACTTTGTGTGTAGGTCCATGTAGACTGTGTATGTAGGTCCATGTAGGCTGTGTATGTAGGTCCATGTAGGCTGTGTATGTAGGTCCATGTAGGCTGTGTATGTAGGTCCATGTAGACTGTGTATGTAGGTCCATGTAGGCTGTGTATGTAGGTCCATGTAAGCTGTGTATGTAGGTCCATGTAGGCTGTGTATGTAGGTCCATGTAGGCTGTGTATGTAGGTCCATGTAGACTGTGTATGTAGGTCCATGTAGGCTGTGTATGTAGGAATATGTAGTCTGTGTATGTAGGTCCATGTAGGCTGTGTATGTAGGTCCATGTAGACTGTGTATGTAGGTCCATGTAGTGTGTGTATGTAGGTCCATGTAGGCTGTGTATGTAGGTCCATGTAGAATGTGTGTGTAGGTCCATGTAGACTGTGTATGTAGGTCCATGTAGGCTGTGTATGTAGGTCCATGTAGACTGTGTGTGTAGGTCCATGTAGACTGTATGTAGGTCCATGTATTGTGTGTATGTAGGTCCATGTAGGCTGTGTATTTAGGTCCATGTAGACTGTGTATGTAGGTCCATGTAGACTGTGTATGTAGGTCCATGTAGACTGTGTATGTAGGTCCATGTAGACTGTGTATGTAGGTCCATGTAGACTGTGTATGTAGGTCCATGTAGACTGTGTATGTAGGTCCATGTAGACTGTGTATGTAGGTCCATGTAGACTGTGTATGTAGGTCCATGTAGGCTGTGTATGTAGGTCCATGTAGACTGTGTATATACGTCCATGTAGACTGTGTATATAGGTCCATGTAGACTGTGTATATAGGTTCATGTAGGCTGTGTATGTAGGTCCATGTAGGCTGTGTATGTAGGTCCATGTAGACTGTGTATGTAGGTCCATGTAGGCTGTGTATGTAGGTCCATGTAGGTGTGTATGTAGGTCCATGTAGACTGTGTATGTAGGTCCATGTAGGCTGTGTATGTATGTCCATGTAGGCTGTGTATGTAGGTCCATGTAGGCTGTGTATGTATGTCCATGTAGGCTGTGTATGTAGGTCCATGTAGGCTGTGTATGTAGGTCCATGTAGACTGTGTATGTAGGTCCATGTATTGTGTGTATGTAGGTCCATGTAGACTGTGTATGTAGGTCCATGTAGGCTGTGTATGTAGGTCCATGTAGACTGTGTATGTAGGTCCATGTAGACTGTGTATGTAGGTCCATGTAGGCTGTGTATGTAGGTCCATGTAGACTGTATTTAGGTCCATGTAGGCTGTGTATGTAGGTCCATGTAGGCTGTGTATGTAGGTCCATGTAGGCTGTGTATGTAGGTCCATGTATTGTGTGTGTGTAGGTCCATGTAGGCTGTGTATGTAGGTCCATGTAGGCTGTGTATGTAGGTCCATGTATTGTGTGTATGTAGGTCCATGTAGACTGTGTGTGTAGGTCCATGTAGGCTGTGTATGTAGGTCCATGTAGGCTGTGTATGTAGGTCCATGTAGACTGTGTATGTAGGTCCATGTAGACTGTGTGTGTAGGTCCATGTAGGCTGTGTATGTAGGTCCATGTAGACTGTATTTAGGTCCATGTAGGCTGTGTATATAGGTCCATGTAGGCTGTGTATGTAGGTCCATGTAGGCTGTGTATGTAGGTCCATGTATTGTGTGTGTGTAGGTCCATGTAGGCTGTGTATGTAGGTCCGTGTAGGCTGTGTATGTAGGTCCATGTATTGTGTGTATGTAGGTCCATGTAGACTGTGTGTGTAGATCCATGTAGGCTGTGTATGTATGTCCATGTAGGTCCATGTAGGCTGTGTATGTAGGTCCATGTAGGCTGTGTATGTAGGTCCATGTAGGCTGTGTATGTAGATCCATGTAGGCTGTGTATGTAGGTCCATGTAGGTCCATGTAGGCTGTGTATGTAGGTCCATGTAGGCTGTGTATGTAGGTCCATGTAGACTGTGTATGTAGGTCCATGTAGACTGTGTATGTAGGTCCATGTAGACTGTGTATGTAGGTCCATGTAGGCTGTGTATGTAGGTCCATGTAGGCTGTGTATGTAGGTCCATGTAGACTGTGTATGTAGGTCCATGTAGGCTGTGTATGTAGGTCCATGTAGACTGTGTATGTAGGTCCATGTAGGCTGTGTATGTAGGTCCATGTAGACTGTGTATGTAGGTCCATGTAGACTGTGTATGTAGGTCCATGTAGGCTGTGTATGTAGGTCCATGTAGACTGTATTTAGGTCCATGTAGGCTGTGTATGTAGGTCCATGTAGGCTGTGTATGTAGGTCCATGTAGGCTGTGTATGTAGGTCCATGTAGACTGTGTGTGTAGGTCCATGTAGGCTGTGTATGTAGGTCCATGTAGGCTGTGTATGTAGGTCCATGTATTGTGTGTATGTAGGTCCATGTAGACTGTGTGTGTAGGTCCATGTAGGCTGTGTATGTAGGTCCATGTAGGCTGTGTATGTAGGTCCATGTAGACTGTGTATGTAGGTCCATGTAGACTGTGTGTGTAGGTCCATGTAGGCTGTGTATGTAGGTCCATGTAGACTGTATTTAGGTCCATGTAGGCTGTGTATATAGGTCCATGTAGGCTGTGTATGTAGGTCCATGTAGGCTGTGTATGTAGGTCCATGTAGTCTGTGTATGTAGGTCCATGTAGGCTGTGTATGTAGGTCCATGTAGGCTGTGTATGTAGGTCCATGTATTGTGTGTATGTAGGTCCATGTAGACTGTGTGTGTAGGTCCATGTAGGCTGTGTATGTATGTCCATGTAGGTCCATGTAGGCTGTGTATGTAGGTCCATGTAGGCTGTGTATGTAGGTCCATGTAGGCTGTGTATGTAGATCCATGTAGGCTGTGTATGTAGGTCCATGTAGGTCCATGTAGGCTGTGTATGTAGGTCCATGTAGGCTGTGTATGTAGGTCCATGTAGACTGTGTATGTAGGTCCATGTAGACTGTGTATGTAGGTCCATGTAGACTGTGTATGTAGGTCCATGTAGGCTGTGTATGTAGGTCCATGTAGGCTGTGTATATAGGTCCATGTAGACTGTGTATGTAGGACTATGTAGGCTGTGTATGTAGGTCCATGTAGGCTGTGTATGTAGGTCCATGTAGGCTGTGTATGTAGGCCCATGTAGGCTGTGTATGTAGGTCCATGTAGACTGTGTATGTAGGTCCATGTATTGTGTGTATGTAGGTCCATGTATTGTGTGTATATAGGTCCATGTATTGTGTGTATGTAGGGCCATGTATTGTGTGTATGTAGGTCCATGTAGGCTGTGTATATACGTCCATGTAGACTGTGTATATAGGTCCATGTAGACTGTGTATGTAGGTTCATGTAGGCTGTGTATGTAGGTCCATGTAGGCTGTGTATGTAGGTCCATGTAGACTGTGTGTGTAGGTCCATGTAGGCTGTGTATGTAGGTCCGTGTAGGCTGTGTATGTAGGTCCATGTATTGTGTGTATGTAGGTCCATGTAGACTGTGTGTGTAGGTCCATGTAGGCTGTGTATGTATGTCCATGTAGGCTGTGTATGTAGGTCCATGTAGGCTGTGTATGTATGTCCATGTAGGCTGTGTATGTAGGTCCATGTAGGCTGTGTATGTAGGTCCATGTAGACTGTGTATGTAGGTCCATTTATTGTGTGTATGTAGGTCCATGTAGACTGTATATGTAGGTCCATGTAGGCTGTGTATGTAGGTCCATGTAGACTGTGTATGTAGGTCCATGTAGACTGTGTGTGTAGGTCCATGTAGGCTGTGTATGTAGGTCCATGTAGACTGTATTTAGGTCCATGTAGGCTGTGTATATAGGTCCATGTAGGCTGTGTATGTAGGTCCATGTAGGCTGTGTATGTAGGTCCATGTATTGTGTGTGTGTGTGTAGGTCCATGTAGGCTGTGTATGTAGGTCCATGTATTGTGTGTATGTAGGTCCATGTAGACTGTGTGTGTAGGTCCATGTAGGCTGTGTATGTAGGTCCATGTAGGCTGTGTATGTAGGTCCATGTAGGCTGTGTATGTAGGTCCATGTAGGCTGTGTATGTAGGTCCATGTAGGCTGTGTATGTAGGCTGTGTATGTAGGTCCATGTAGGCTGTGTATGTAGGTCCATGTAGGCTGTGTATGTAGGTCCATGTAGGCTGTGTATGTAGGTCCATGTAGACTGTGTATGTAGGTCCATGTAGACTGTGTGTAGGTCCATGTAGACTGTGTATGTAGGTCCATGTAGGCTGTGTATGTAGGTCCATGTAGACTGTGTATGTATGTCCATGTAGGCTGTGTATATAGGTCCATGTAGGCTGTGTATGTAGGTCCATGTAGGCTGTGTATATAGGTCCATGTAGGCTGTGTATGTAGGTCCATGTATTGTGTGTGTGTGTAGGTCCATGTAGGCTGTGTATGTAGATCCATGTAGGCTGTGTATGTAGGTCCATGTAGACTGTGTATGTAGGTCCATGTATTGTGTGTATGTAGGTCCATGTAGACTGTGTATGTAGGTCCATGTAGGCTGTGTATGTAGGTCCATGTAGGCTGTGTATATAGGTCCATGTAGGCTGTGTATGTAGGTTCATGTAGGTCCATGTATTGTGTGTATGTAGGTCCATGTAGGCTGTGTATATAGGTCCATGTAGACTGTGTGTGTAGGTCCATGTAGACTGTGTATGTAGGTCCATGTATTGTGTGTGTGTAGGTCCATGTAGACTGTGTATGTAGGTCCATGTAGGTCCATGTAGACTGTGTATGTAGGTCCATGTAGGCTGTGTATGTAGGTCCATGTAGGCTGTGTATGTAGATCCATGTAGGCTGTGTATGTAGGTCCATGTAGACTGTGTATGTAGGTCCATGTAGGCTGTGTATGTAGGTCCATGTATTGTGTGTATGTAGGTCCATGTAGGCTGTGTATGTAGGTCCATGTAGACTGTGTATGTAGGTCCATGTAGACTGTGTATGTAGGTCCATGTAGGCTGTGTATGTAGGTCCATGTAGACTGTGTATGTAGGTCCATGTAGGCTGTGTATGTAGGTCCATGTAGACTGTGTATGTAGGTCCATGTAGGTGTGTATGTAGGTCCATGTAGACTGTGTATGTAGGTCCATGTAGACTGTGTATGTAGGTCCATGTAGGCTGTGTATGTAGGTCCATGTAGGCTGTGTATGTAGGTCCATGTAGGCTGTGTATGTAGGTCCATGTAGACTGTGTATGTAGGTCCATGTAGGCTGTGTATGTAGGTCCATGTAGTCTGTGTATGTAGGTCCATGTAGGCTGTGTATGTAGGTCCATGTAGACTGTGTATGTAGGTCCATGTAGACTGTGTATGTAGGTCCATGTAGGCTGTGTATGTAGGTCCATGTAGACTGTGTATGTAGGTCCATGTAGGCTGTGTATGTAGGTCCATGTAGACTGTGTATGTAGGTCCATGTAGGCTGTGTATGTAGGTCCATGTATTGTGTGTATGTAGGTCCATGTAGACTGTGTATGTAGGTCCATGTATTGTGTGTATGTAGGTCCATGTAGACTGTGTGTGTAGGTCCATGTAGACTGTGTATGTAGGTCCATGTAGGCTGTGTATGTAGGTCCATGTAGGCTGTGTATGTAGGTCCATGTAGGCTGTGTATGTAGGTCCATGTAGACTGTGTATGTAGGTCCATGTAGGCTGTGTATGTAGGTCCATGTAAGCTGTGTATGTAGGTCCATGTAGGCTGTGTATGTAGGTCCATGTAGGCTGTGTATGTAGGTCCATGTAGACTGTGTATGTAGGTCCATGTAGGCTGTGTATGTAGGAATATGTAGTCTGTGTATGTAGGTCCATGTAGGCTGTGTATGTAGGTCCATGTAGACTGTGTATGTAGGTCCATGTAGTGTGTGTATGTAGGTCCATGTAGGCTGTGTATGTAGGTCCATGTAGAATGTGTGTGTAGGTCCATGTAGACTGTGTATGTAGGTCCATGTAGGCTGTGTATGTAGGTCCATGTAGACTGTGTGTGTAGGTCCATGTAGACTGTATGTAGGTCCATGTATTGTGTGTATGTAGGTCCATGTAGGCTGTGTATTTAGGTCCATGTAGACTGTGTATGTAGGTCCATGTAGACTGTGTATGTAGGTCCATGTAGACTGTGTATGTAGGTCCATGTAGACTGTGTATGTAGGTCCATGTAGGCTGTGTATGTAGGTCCATGTAGACTGTGTATGTAGGTCCATGTAGACTGTGTGTGTAGGTCCATGTAGACTGTGTATGTAGGTCCATGTAGGCTGTGTATGTAGGTCCATGTAGGCTGTGTATATACGTCCATGTAGACTGTGTATATAGGTCCATGTAGACTGTGTATATAGGTTCATGTAGGCTGTGTATGTAGGTCCATGTAGGCTGTGTATGTAGGTCCATGTAGACTGTGTGTGTAGGTCCATGTAGGCTGTGTATGTAGGTCCGTGTAGGCTGTGTATGTAGGTCCATGTATTGTGTGTATGTAGGTCCATGTAGACTGTGGTGTAGGTCCATGTAGGCTGTGTATGTATGTCCATGTAGGCTGTGTATGTAGGTCCATGTAGGCTGTGTATGTATGTCCATGTAGGCTGTGTATGTAGGTCCATGTAGGCTGTGTATGTAGGTCCATGTAGACTGTGTATGTAGGTCCATTTATTGTGTGTATGTAGGTCCATGTAGACTGTATATGTAGGTCCATGTAGGCTGTGTATGTAGGTCCATGTAGACTGTGTATGTAGGTCCATGTAGACTGTGTGTGTAGGTCCATGTAGGCTGTGTATGTAGGTCCATGTAGACTGTATTTAGGTCCATGTAGGCTGTGTATATAGGTCCATGTAGGCTGTGTATGTAGGTCCATGTAGGCTGTGTATGTAGGTCCATGTATGTGTGTGTGTGTAGGTCCATGTAGGCTGTGTATGTAGGTCCGTGTAGGCTGTGTATGTAGGTCCATGTATTGTGTATGTAGGTCCATGTAGACTGTGTGGTATCCATGTAGGCTGTGTATGTAGGTCCATGTAGGCTGTGTATGTAGGTCCATGTAGACTGTGTATGTAGGTCCATGTAGCTGTGTGTGTAGGTCCATGTAGGCTGTGTATGTAGGTCCATGTAGACTGTGTTTAGGTCCATGTAGGCTGTGTATATAGGTCCATGTAGGCTGTGTATGTAGGTCCATGTAGGCTGTGTATGTAGGTCCATGTATTGTGTGTGTGTAGGTCCATGTAGGCTGTGTATGTAGGTCCGTGTAGGCTGTGTATGTAGGTCCATGTATTGTGTGTATGTAGGTCCATGTAGACTGTGTGTGTAGATCCATGTAGGCTGTGTATGTATGTCCATGTAGGTCCATGTAGGCTGTGTATGTAGGTCCATGTAGGCTGTGTATGTAGGTCCATGTAGGCTGTGTATGTAGGTCATGTAGGCTGTGTATGTAGTCCATGTAGTCATGTAGGCTGTGTATGTAGGTCCATGTAGGCTGTGTATGTAGGTCCATGTAGACTGTGTATGTAGGTCCATGTAGACTGTGTATGTAGGTCCATGTAGACTGTGTATGTAGGTCCATGTAGGCTGTGTATGTAGGTCCATGTAGGCTGTGTATATAGGTCCATGTAGACTGTGTATGTAGGACTATGTAGGCTGTGTATGTAGGTCCATGTAGGCTGTGTATGTAGGTCCATGTAGGCTGTGTATGTAGGCCCATGTAGGCTGTGTATGTAGGTCCATGTAGACTGTGTATGTAGGTCCATGTATTGTGTGTATGTAGGTCCATGTATTGTGTGTATATAGGTCCATGTATTGTGTGTATGTAGGGCCATGTATTGTGTGTATGTAGGTCCATGTAGGCTGTGTATATACGTCCATGTAGACTGTGTATATAGGTCCATGTAGACTGTGTATATAGGTTCCTGTAGGCTGTGTATGTAGGTCCATGTAGGCTGTGTATGTAGGTCCATGTAGACTGTGTGTGTAGGTCCATGTAGGCTGTGTATGTAGGTCCGTGTAGGCTGTGTATGTAGGTCCATGTATTGTGTGTATGTAGGTCCATGTAGACTGTGTGTGTAGGTCCATGTAGGCTGTGTATGTATGTCCATGTAGGCTGTGTATGTAGGTCCATGTAGGCTGTGTATGTATGTCCATGTAGGCTGTGTATGTAGTTCCATGTATTGTGTGTATGTAGGTCCATGTAGACTGTGTATGTAGGTCCATGTAGGCTGTGTATGTAGGTCCATGTAGGCTGTGTATATAGGTCCATGTAGGCTGTGTATGTAGGTTCATGTAGGTCCATGTATTGTGTGTATGTAGGTCCATGTAGGCTGTGTATATAGGTCCATGTAGACTGTGTGTGTAGGTCCATGTAGACTGTGTATGTAGGTCCATGTATTGGTGTGTGTAGGTCCATGTAGACTGTGTATGTAGGTCCATGTAGGCTGTGTATGTAGGCCATGTAGACTGTGTATGTAGGTCCATGTAGGCTGTGTATGTAGGTCCATGTATACTGTGTATGTAGGTCCATGTAGCTGTGTATGTAGGTCCATGTAGGCTGGTATGTAGTCCATGTAGATGTGTATGTAGGTCCATGTAGACTGTGTATGTAGGTCCATGTAGACTGTGTATGTAGGTCCATGTAGACTGTGTATGTAGGTCCATGTAGACTGTGTATGTAGGTCCATGTAGACTGTGTATGTATGTCCATGTAGGCTGTGTATGTAGGTCCATGTATGCTGTGTATGTACGTCCATGTAGGCTGTGATGTAGGTCCATGTAGACTGTGTATGTAGTCCATGTAGACTGTGTGTATGTAGGTCCATGTAGCTGTGTATGTAGGTCCATGTAGACTGTGTATGTAGGTCCATGTAGCTGTGTATGTATGTCCATGTAGGCTGTGTATGTAGGTCCATGTAGGCTGTGTATGTAGGTCCATGTATTGTGTGTATGTAGGTCCATGTAGGCTGTGTATGTAGGTCCATGTAGACTGTGTATGTAGGTCCATGTAGACTGTGTATGTAGGTCCATGT
>CM026401.1:31058331-31088037 GCA_014843695.1 Archivesica marissinica
TGTAGGCTGTGTATGTAGGTCCATGTAGGCTGTGTATGTAGGTCCATGTAGGCTGTGTATGTAGGTCCATGTAGGCTGTGTATGTAGGTCCATGTAGGCTGTGTATGTAGGTCCATGTATTGTGTGTATGTAGGTCCATGTAGACTGTGTGTAGATCCATGTAGGCTGTGTATGTAGGTCCATGTAGACTGTATTTAGGTCCATGTAGGCTGTGTATATAGGTCCATGTAGGCTGTGTATGTAGATCCATGTAGGCTGTGTATGTAGGTCCATGTATTGTGTGTGTGTGTGTAGGTCCATGTAGGCTGTGTATGTAGGTCCATGTAGGCTGTGTATGTAGGTCCATGTATACTGTGTATGTAGGTCCATGTAGACTGTGTATGTAGATCCATGTAGGCTGTGTATGTAGGTCCATGTAGGCTGTGTATGTAGGTCCATGTAGACTGTGTATGTAGGTCCATGTAGACTGTGTGTGTAGGTCCATGTAGGCTGTGTATGTAGGTCCATGTAGACTGTATTTAGGTCCATGTAGACTGTGTATATAGGTCCATGTAGACTGTGTATGTAGGTCCATGTAGACTGTGTATGTAGGTCCATGTATTCTGTGTATGTAGGTCCATGTAGGCTGTGTATGTAGGTCCATGTAGGCTGTGTATGTAGGTCCATGTATTCTGTGTATGTAGGTCCATGTAGACTGTGTATGTAGATCCATGTAGGCTGTGTATGTAGGTCCATGTAGGCTGTGTATGTAGGTCCATGTAGACTGTGTATGTAGGTCCATGTAGACTGTGTATGTAGGTCCATGTAGGCTGTGTATGTAGGTCCATGTAGACTGTATGTAGGTCCATGTAGATGTGTATGTAGGTCCATGTAGTCTGTGTATGTAGGTCCATGTAGACTGTGTGTGTAGGTCCATGTAGACTGTGTATGTAGGTCCATGTAGGCTGTGTATGTAGGTCCATGTAGACTGTGTATGTAGGTCCATGTAGGCTGTGTATGTAGGTCCATGTAGACTGTGTATGTAGGTCCATGTAGGCTGTGTATGTAGGTCCATGTAGGCTGTGTATGTAGGTCCATGTAGGCTGTGTATGTAGGTCCATGTAGGCTGTGTATGTAGGTCCATGTAGACTGTGTATGTAGGTCCATGTAGGCTGTGTATGTAGGTCCATGTAGGCTGTGTATGTAGGTCCATGTAGGCTGTGTATGTAGGTCCATGTAGGCTGTGTATGTAGGTCCATGTAGTGTGTGTAGTAGGTCCATGTAGGTGTGTATGTAGTCCATGTAGAATGTGTGTGTAGGTCCATGTAGACTGTGTATGTAGGTCCATGTAGACTGTGTATGTAGGTCCATGTAGACTGTGTATGTAGGTCCATGTAGACGGTGTGTGTAGGTCCATGTAGACTGTGTGTGTAGGTCCATGTAGGCTGTGTATGTAGGTCCATGTATGCTGTGTATATACATCCATGTAGACTGTGTATGTAGGTCCATGTAGACTGTGTATGTAGGTCCATGTAGACTGTGTATGTAGGTCCATGTAGACTGTGTGTGTAGGTCCATGTAGACTGTGTATGTAGGTCCATGTAGACTGTGTGTGTAGGTCCATGTAGACTGTGTATATACGTCCATGTAGACTGTGTATATAGGTCCATGTAGACTGTGTATATAGGTTCATGTAGGCTGTGTATGTAGGTCCATGTATTGTGTGTATGTAGGTCCATGTAGACTGTGTGTGTAGGTCCATGTATTGTGTGTATGTAGGTCCGTGTAGGCTGTGTATGTAGGTCCATGTATTGTGTGTATGTAGGTCCATGTAGACTGTATGTATAGGTCCATGTAGGCTGTGTATGTATGTCGATGTAGGCTGTGTATGTAGGTCCATGCAGGCTGTGTATGTATGTCCATGTAGGCTGTGTATGTAGGTCCATGTAGGCTGTGTATGTAGGTCCATGTAGACTGTGTATGTAGGTCCATTTATTGTGTGTATGTAGGTCCATGTAGGCTGTGTATGTAGGTCCATGTAGACTGTGTATGTAGGTCCATGTAGACTGTGTGTGTAGGTCCATGTAGACTGTGTATGTAGGTCCATGTAGGCTGTGTATGTAGGTCCATGTAGACTGTGTATGTAGGTCCATGTAGGCTGTGTATGTAGGTCCGTAGGCTGTGTATGTAGGTCCATGTAGTGTGTATGTGGTGTGTTGTGTGTGTGGTGTGTGTAGGTCCATGTAGGCTGTGTATGTAGGTCCATGTAGGCTGTGTATGTAGGTCCATGTAGACTGTGTATGTAGGTCCATGTAGACTGTGTATGTAGGTCCATGTAGACTGTGTATGTAGGTCCATGTAGGCTGTGTATGTAGGTCCATGTAGACTGTGTATGTAGGTCCATGTAGACTGTGTATGTAGGTCCATGTAGGCTGTGTATGTAGGTCCATGTAGGCTGTGTATGTAGGTCCATGTAGGCTGTGTATGTAGGTCCATGTAGGCTGTGTATGTAGGTCCATGTATTGTGTGTATGTAGGTCCATGTAGGCTGTGTATATAGGTCCATGTAGACTGTGTGTGTAGGTCCATGTAGACTGTGTATGTAGGTCCATGTAGTGTGTGTGTAGGTCCATGTAGACTGTGTATGTAGGTCCATGTAGGCTGTGTATGTAGGTCCATGTAGGATGTGTGTCCATGTAGGCTGTGTATGTAGGTCCATGTAGACTGTGTGTGTAGGTCCATGTAGACTGTATGTGTAGGTCCATGTAGGCTGTGTATGTAGGTCCATGTAGGCTGTGTGTCCATGTAGGCTGTGTATGTAGGTCCATGTAGGCTGTGTATGTAGGTCCATGTAGGCTGTGTATGTAGGTCCATGTAGGCTGTGTATGTAGGTCCATGTAGGCTATGGGTTTGGGATATTGTGAAGCTGATTTCAGTGATTTTGGTGTAACCATCTGTCAAACATAGCTTGTGTTGATCTAACCATCTGTCAAACATAGCTTGTGTTGATCTAACCATCTGTCAAACATAGCTTGTGTTGATCTAACCATCTGTCAAACATAGCTTGTGTTGATCTAACCATCTGTCAAACATAGCTTGTGTTGATCTAACCATCTGTCAAACATAGCTCGTGTTGAACTAACCATCTGTCAAACATAGCTTGTGTTGATCTAACCATCTGTCAAACATAGCTTGTGTTGATCTAACCATCTGTCAAACATAGCTTGTGTTGATCTAACCATCTGTCAAACATAGCTTGTGTTGATCTGTCCATCTGTCAAACATAGCTTGTGTTGATCTAACCATCTGTCAAACATAGCTTGTTTTGATCTCTTCCTCAGAAAACTGATAATAATTAGGGATGGCAACGAATAGTGACTATATTATATACTAGAATTCTATCAAAAATTAACCTAATTTCTGTTTTACGCGTAAACATCATCTTCTTCAAATGATTATTCAGATTGATATTGTACCTAAATCCATTTGCATAGATTACACCTAGCAGTTTCGTATTCTCAGAGCCATTCAAGCTTTTCCAAATGTGTGACTGAGCGGGTGGCATTTTGGAGGACAATATAATATTTTTTCCGAATGTTCAAATACTGGAATAGTATTCGGATATTCGGACGTTCGATCGAATATTCGTTGCCATCCCTAATAATAATTCATGTTGTCGTCTGCTGCTTCTAATTATTAAATTTTATTTCTTTATTCGTTTTACACATGTATATAATACACTATATATGCTTGATTCAGGAGAACAATGTAGAACGAGGCATAGAATGGATCTTCAGTCATTCAGATGAGTTGGACACGCCTATGGACACAGAGGAGCTGGCAGCACCGAGACCGGCGGAATGTAGGGATGGCAGTTCAAGTGAGTATTATTGTGAATGTACATTGAGGATCTATAATATTGAGAGGATGTAGTTATACTTATTTATTAACGCCAGCCGTTATGAACTGCTGTCGGTGCGTGTGTCTGTGTGTTTGTGTGCTTGCAGGATAGGATCAAAGTTATTGAGGAATTTTGATGAAGCTTTGTGTTTTGACGATTTGTCTACAGGCCTTTTGAGTCCGCCTCCGTGGTCAAGTGGTTAATGTTGCTGACTTGTATACCACTGTAACCTATCATCACTGATTGTCTCGGGTTCGAGCCTCGCTCAAGCGTATTCTCGTATATATATATACCAGTATGCATTACATAAGGATCACCCCTCGTATACAGTCAAACCTGTATTAGTGGTCACTTCCATTAAGCAGCCACCCTGTATTAAGTGGCCAGATTCCCAATATGTTGTTTTATTGTACATTTGACCTCTATTAAGCAGCCACCTTGTGTTAGCAGCCACTTTCTATGATTCCCTTAACTGGCTGCTTAAGACAGGTTTGACTGTATACCAGTATAGATTACATATGGAACACCCCTCGCATATATACCAGTATGCATTACATATATATATACCAGTATGCAATACAAATTAGCACCCCTCGTATATATATACCAGTATGACATTACCAATGGAAGGCTCCTCATATATATTATTAAATATGTCTATATGACATTATATATCGAACGCCCCATGTATATATGTCTATATGACATTACATATCGAACGCCCCATGTATATATGTCTATATGACATGGCATATCGAACGCCCCATGTATATATGTCTATATGACATTACATATTGAATGCCCCATGTATATATGTCTATATGGCATTACATATTGAACGCCCCATGTATATATGACATTACATATCAAACGCCCCATGTATATATGTCTATATGACATTACATATTGAATGCCCCATGTATATATGTCTATATGGCATTACATATTGAACGCCCCATGTATATATGTCTATATGACATTACATATCGAACGCCCCATGTATATATGTCTATATGACATTACATATCGAACGCCCCATGTATATATGTCTATATGACATTACATATCGAACGCCCCATGTATATACGCCCCATGTATATATGTCTATATGGCATTACATATCGAACGCCCCATGTATATACGCCCCATGTATATATGTCTATATGGCATTACATATCGAACGCCCCATGTATATACGCCCCATGTATATATGTCTATATGGCATTACATATTGAACGCCCCATGTATATATGTCTATATGACATTACATATCGAATGCCCCATGTATATATGTCTATATGGCATTACATATTGAACGCCCCATGTATATATGTCTATATGACATTACATATCAAACGCCCCATGTATATATGTCTATATGGCATTACATATTGAACGCCCCATGTATATATGTCTATATAACATTACATATAAAATGCCCCATGTATATATGTCTATATGGCATTACATATCGAACGCCCCATGTATATACGCCCCATGTATATATGTCTATATGACATTACATATCGAACGCCCCATGTATATACGCCCCATGTATATATGTCTATATGACATTACATATCGAACGCCCCATGTATATACGCCCCATGTATATATGTCTATATGGCATTACATATCGAACGCCCCATGTATATATGTCTATATGACATTACATATCGAATGCCCCATGTATATATGTCTATATGACATTACATATCGAATGCCCCATGTATATATGTCTATATGACATTACATATTGAACGCCGCATGTATATATGTCTATATGACATTACATATTGAATGCCCCATGTATATATGTCTATATGGCATTACATATTGAACGCCCCATGTATATATGTCTATATGACATTACATATCGAACGCCCCATGTATATACGCCCCATGTATATATGTCTATATGGCATTACATATCGAACGCCCCATGTATATACGCCCCATGTATATATGTCTATATGGCATTACATATCGAACGCCCCATGTATATACGCCCCATGTATATATGTCTATATGACATTACATATTGAACGCCCCATGTATATATGTCTATATGGCATTACATATTGAACGCCCCATGTATATATGTCTATATAACATTACATATAAAATGCCCCATGTATATATGTCTATATGGCATTACATATCGAACGCCCCATGTATATACGCCCCATGTATATATGTCTATATGACATTACATATCGAACGCCCCATGTATATATGTCTATATGACATTACATATCGAACGCCCCATGTATATATGTCTATATGACATGGCATATCGAACGCCCCATGTATATATGTCTATATGACATTACATATTGAATGCCCCATGTATATATGTCTATATGGCATTACATATTGAACGCCCCATGTATATATGACATTACATATCAAACGCCCCATGTATATATGTCTATATGACATTACATATTGAATGCCCCATGTATATATGTCTATATGGCATTACATATTGAACGCCCCATGTATATATGTCTATATGACATTACATATCGAACGCCCCATGTATATATGTCTATATGGCATTACATATTGAACGCCCCATGTATATATGTCTATATGACATTACATATCGAACGCCCCATGTATATATGTCTATATGACATTACATATCGAACGCCCCATGTATATATGTCTATATGGCATTACATATTGAACGCCACATGTATATACGCCCCATCTATATATGTCTATATGACATTACATATTGAACGCCCCATCTATATATGTCTATATGACATTGTATATTGAACGCCCCATGTATATATGCCCCATGTATATATGTCTATATGGCATTACATATTGAACGCCCCATGTATATATGTCTATATGACATTACATATCGAACGCCCCATGTATATATGTCTATATGACATTACATATCGAACGCCCCATGTATATATGTCTATATGACATTACATATCGAACGCCCCATGTATATACGCCCCATGTATATATGTCTATATGACATTACATATCGAACGCCCCATGTATATACGCCCCATATATATATGTCTATATGGCATTACATATCGAACGCCCCATGTATATATGTCTATATGACATTACATATCGAACGCCCCATGTATATATGTCTATATGACATTACATATCGAACGCCCCATGTATATATGTCTATATGACATTACATATTGAACGCCCCATGTATATATGTCTATATGACATTACATATCGAACGCCCCATGTATATATGTCTATATGACATTACATATCGAACGCCCCATGTATATATGTCTATATGACATTACATATCGAACACCCCCATGTATATATGTCTATATGACATTACATATTGAACGCCCCATGTATATATGTCTATATGACATTACATATCGAACGCCCCATGTATATATGTCTATATGACATTACATATCGAACGCCCCATGTATATATGTCTATATGACATTACATATCGAACGCCCCATGTATATATGTCTATATAACATGGCATATCGAACGCCCCATGTATATATGTCTATATGACATGGCATATCGAACGCCCCATGTATATATGTCTATATGACATGGCATATCGAACGCCCCATGTATATATGTCTATATGACATTACATATCGAACGCCCCATGTATATATGTCTATATGACATGGCATATCGAACGCCCCATGTATATATGTCTATATGACATTACATATCGAACGCCCCATGTATATATGTCTGTATGACATGGCATATCGAACGCCCCATGTATATATGTCTATATGACATTACATATCGAACGCCCCATGTATATATGTCTGTATGACATGGCATATCGAACGCCCCATGTATATATGTCTATATAACATTACATATTGAACGCCCCATGTATATATGTCTATATAACATTACATATAAAATGCCCCATGTATATATGTCTATATGACATTACATATCGAACGCCCCATGTATATATGTCTATATGACATTACATATCGAACGCCCCATGTATATATGTCTATATGACATTACATATTGAACGCCCCATGTATATATGTCTATATGACATTGCATATTGAACGCCCCATCTATATATGTCTATGTGACATTGTATATTGAACGCCCCATGTATATATGTCTATATGACATTACATATCGAACGCCCCATGTATATACGCCCCATGTATATATGTCTATATGACATTGCATATTGAACGCCCCATCTATATATGTCTATATGACATTGCATATCGAACGCCCCATGTATATATGTCTATATGACATGGCATATCGAACGCCCCATGTATATATGTCTATATAACATTACATATTGAACGCCCCATGTATATATGTCTATATAACATTACATATAAAATGCCCCATGTATATATGTCTATATGACATTACATATCGAACGCCCCATGTATATATGTCTATATGACATTACATATCGAACGCCCCATGTATATATGTCTATATGACATTACATATTGAACGCCCCATGTATATACGCCCCATGTATATATGTCTATATGACATTGCATATTGAACGCCCCATCTATATATGTCTATATGACATTGTATATTGAACGCCCCATGTATATATGTCTATATGACATTACATATCGAACGCCCCATGTATATACGCCCCATGTATATATGTCTATATGACATTGCATATTGAACGCCCCATGTATATATGTCTATATGACATTACATATCGGACGCCCCATGTATATATGTCTATATGACATTACATATCAAACGCCCCATGTATATATGTCTATATGACATTACATATCGAACGCCCCATGTATATATGTCTATATGACATTGCATATTGAACGCCCCATCTATATATGTCTATATGACATTGTATATTGAACGCCCCATGTATATATGTCTATATGACATTACATATCGAACCCCCAACGCCCCATGTATATATGTCTATATGACATTGCATATTGAACGCCCCATCTATATATGTCTATATGACATTGCATATTGAACGCCCCATGTATATATGTCTATATAACATTACATATAAAATGCCCCATGTATATATGTCTATATGACATTACATATCGAACGCCCCATGTATATATGTCTATATGACATTACATATCGAACGCCCCATGTATATATGTCTATATGACATTACATATTGAACGCCCCATGTATATACGCCCCATGTATATATGTCTATATGACATTGCATATTGAACGCCCCATGTATATATGTCTATATAACATTACATATAAAATGCCCCATGTATATATGTCTATATGACATTACATATCGAACGCCCCATGTATATATGTCTATATGACATTACATATCGAACGCCCCATGTATATATGTCTATATGACATTACATATTGAACGCCCCATGTATATACGCCCCATGTATATATGTCTATATGACATTGCATATTGAACGCCCCATCTATATATGTCTATATGACATTGTATATTGAACGCCCCATGTATATATGTCTATATGACATTACATATCGAACGCCCCATGTATATACGCCCCATGTATATATGTCTATATGACATTGCATATTGAACGCCCCATCTATATATGTCTATATGACATTGTATATTGAACGCCCCATGTATATATGTCTATATGACATTACATATCGAACGCCCCATGTATATATGTCTATATGACATTACATATCGGACGCCCCATGTATATATGTCTATATGACATTACATATCAAACGCCCCATGTATATATGTCTATATGACATTACATATCGAACGCCCCATGTATATATGTCTATATGACATTGCATATTGAACGCCCCATCTATATATGTCTATATGACATTGTATATTGAACGCCCCATGTATATATGTCTATATGACATTACATATCGAACGCCCCATGTATATATGTCTATATGACATTGCATATTGAACGCCCCATCTATATATGTCTATATGACATTGCATATCGAACGCCCCATGTATATATGTCTATATGACATGGCATATCGAACGCCCCATGTATATATGTCTATATGACATTACATATCGAACGCCCCATGTATATATGTCTATATGACATTACATATCGAACGCCCCATGTATATATGTCTATATGACATTACATATTGAACGCCCCATGTATATACGCCCCATGTATATATGTCTATATGACATTGCATATTGAACGCCCCATCTATATATGTCTATATGACATTGTATATTGAACGCCCCATGTATATATGTCTATATGACATTACATATCGAACGCCCCATGTATATACGCCCCATGTATATATGTCTATATGACATTGCATATTGAACGCCCCATCTATATATGTCTATATGATATTGTATATTGAACGCCCCATGTATATATGTCTATATGACATTACATATCGAACGCCCCATGTATATATGTCTATATGACATTACATATCGGACGCCCCATGTATATATGTCTATATGACATTACATATCAAACGCCCCATGTATATATG
This sequence comes from Archivesica marissinica, assembly GCA_014843695.1. Classification (NCBI taxonomy): domain Eukaryota; kingdom Metazoa; phylum Mollusca; class Bivalvia; order Venerida; family Vesicomyidae; genus Archivesica; species Archivesica marissinica. The sequence goes on from CM026401.1 coordinate 31,068,709, forward strand.
TCTATATGACATTACATATCGGACGCCCCATGTATATATGTCTATATGACATTACATATCAAACGCCCCATGTATATATGTCTATATGACATTACATATCGAACGCCCCATGTATATATGTCTATATGACATTGCATATTGAACGCCCCATCTATATATGTCTATATGACATTGTATATTGAACGCCCCATGTATATATGTCTATATGACATTACATATCGAACGCCCCATGTATATACGCCCCATGTATATATGTCTATATGACATTGCATATTGAACGCCCCATCTATATATGTCTATATGACATTGCATATCGAACGCCCCATGTATATATGTCTATATGACATGGCATATCGAACGCCCCATGTATATATGTCTATATAACATTACATATTGAACGCCCCATGTATATATGTCTATATAACATTACATATAAAATGCCCCATGTATATATGTCTATATGACATTACATATCGAACGCCCCATGTATATATGTCTATATGACATTACATATCGAACAACGCCCCATGTATATATGTCTATATGACATTACATATTGAACGCCCCATGTATATACGCCCCATGTATATATGTCTATATGACATTGCATATTGAACGCCCCATCTATATATGTCTATATGACATTGTATATTGAACGCCCCATGTATATATGTCTATATGACATTACATATCGAACGCCCCATGTATATACGCCCCATGTATATATGTCTATATGACATTGCATATTGAACGCCCCATGTATATATGTCTATATGACATTACATATTGAACGCCCCATGTATATATGTCTATATGACATTACATATCGAACGCCCCATGTATATATGTCTATATGACATTACATATCAAATGCCCCATGTATAGATGTCTATATGACATTACATATCAAACGCCCCATGTATATATGTCTATATGACATTACATATCGAACGCCCCATGTATATATGTCTATATGACATTACATATCAAATGCCCCATGTATAGATGTCTATATGACATTACATATCAAATGCCCCATGTATATATGTCTATATAACATTACATATTGAACGCCCCATGTATATATGTCTATATGACATTACATATCAAATGCCCCATGTATATATGTCTATATAACATTACATATCGAACGCCCCATGTATATATGACATTACATATCAAATGCCCCATGTATATATTTCTATATGACATTACATATCGAATGCCCCATGTATATATGTCTATATGACATTACATATCGAACGCCCCATGTATAGATGTCTATATGACATTACATATCAAATGCCCCATGTATAGATGTCTATATGACATTACATATCAAATGCCCCATGTATATATGCCCCATGTATATATGTCTCTATGACATTGCATATTGAACGCCCCATCTATATATGCCCCATGTATATACGCCCCATGTATATATGTCTATATGACATTACATATCGAATGCCCCATGTATATATGCCCCATGTATATACGCCCCATGTATATATGCCCCATGTATATATGTCTATATGACATTGCTTATGGCTTGTGGCAGATGGAGAATTTAAGATTTGTAATATTGTTTGTGTTTTTAGAGTACAAGTTGGTAGCGTTCATTAGTCACATGGGAACATCTACAATGGTAGGACATTATGTATGTCATATACTAAAGGAGGATAGATGGGTTATATACAATGATGAGAAGGTAGCACTGTCAGAACATCCCCCAATGGATCTAGCCTATCTGTATATGTACAAGAGAATGTGAAACTGTCAGAACATCCCCCAATGGATCTAGCCTATCTGTAGATGTACAAGAGAATGTGAAACTGTCGGAACATCCCCCAATGGATCTAGCCTATCTGTAGATGTACAAGAGAATGTGAAACTGTCGGAACATCCCCCAATGGATCTAGCCTATCTGTATATGTACAAGAGAATGTGAAACTGTCGGAACATCCCCCCAATGGATCTAGCCTATATGTACAAGAGAATGTAAAACTGTCGGAACATCCCCCAATGGATCTAGCCTATCTGTATATGTACAAGAGAATGTGAAACTGTCGGAACATCCCTCAATGGATCTAGCCTATCTGTATATGTACAAGAGAATGTGAAACTGTCGGAACATCCCCCCAATGGATCTAGCCTATATGTACAAGAGAATGTAAAACTGTCGGAACATCCCCCAATGGATCTAGCCTATCTGTATATGTACAAGAGAATGTGAAACTGTCGGAACATCCCCCAATGGATCTAGCCTATCTGTATATGTACAAGAGAATGTGAAACTGTCGGAACATCCCCCAATGGATCTAGCCTATATGTATATGTACAAGAGAATGTGAAACTGTCGGAACATCCCCCAATGGATCTAGCCTATCTATATATGTACAAGAGAATGTGAAACTGTCGGAACATCCCCCAATGGATCTAGCCTATATGTATATGTACAAGAGAATGTGAAACTGTCGGAACATCCCCCAATGGATCTAGCCTATATGTATATGTACAAGAGAATGTAAAACTGTCGGAACATCCCCCAATGGATCTAATCTATTTATATCTGGACAAGAGAATTTGACACTGTCGGAACATCCCCTGATGGATATATATACGGACAAGAGAATGTAACACTGTTGGAACATCCCCTGATGGATATATATACGTACAAGAGAATGTAACACTGTTGGAACATCCCTGATGGATCTAACCTATTTATATATATGCAAGAGAATTTGACACTGTCGGAACATCCCCCAATAGATCTATATATGTTCAAGAGAATATTATGTAATAGCCTGTCAGAGATGCTTGTATCATTGGAGCTTGTAACATTGAACACCTGGCAATAGTCTGTCTGTCAGAGATGCTAGTATCATTGGAGCTTGTAACATTGAAAACCTGGTAATAGCCTGTCAGAGATGCTGGTATCATTGGAGCTTGTAACATTGAACACCTGGCAATAGTCTGTCTGTCAGAGATGCTAGTATCATTGGAGCTTGTAACATTGAAAACCTGGCAATAGTCTGTCTGTCAGAGATGCTAGTATCATTGGAGCTTGTAACATTGAAAACCTGGCAATTATCTGCCTGTCAGAGATGCTAGTATCATTGGAGCTTGTAACATTGAAAACCTGGCAATAGTCTGTCTGTCAGAGATGCTAGTATCATTGGAGCTTGTAACATTGAAAACCTGATAATAGCATGTCAGTCAGAGATGCTAGTATCAATGGAGCTTTAGACATTGTAACATTGAAAACCCGGTAATAGCCTGTCTGTCAGAGATGCTAGTATCATTGGAGCTTGTAACATTGAAAACCTGATAATAGCATGTCAGTCAGAGATGCTAGTATCAATGGAGCTTTAGACATTGTAACATTGAAAACCCGGTAATAGCCTGTCTGTCAGAGATGCTAGTATCATTGGAGCTTGTAACATTGAAAACCTGATAATAGCATGTCAGTCAGAGATGCTAGTATCAATGGAGCTTTAGACATTGTAACATTGAAAACCCGGTAATAGCCTGTCTGTCAGAGATGCTAGTATCATTGGAGCTTGTAACATTGAAAACCTGATAATAGCATGTCAGTCAGAGATGCTAGTATCAATGGAGCTTTAGACATTGTAACATTGAAAACCCGGTAATAGCCTGTCTGTCAGAGATGCTAGTATCATTGGAGCTTGTAACATTGAAAACCTGGTAATAGCCTGTCTGTCAGAGATGCTAGTATCATTTGAGCTTTAGATATTGTAACATTGAAAACCTAGCAATAGCCTGTCGGTCAGAGATGCTATTATCAATGGAGCTTTAGACATTGTAACATTAATGTCAGTATCTGTTTATTAAAGTCAGCAGTGTCCAACCATTTTCTTAATATTTGTGGAATTATAAACTTGCAATTTTGTTATTTTTACCCGTTGGTCGTAATGCTTATCTGTCTGCCCACCAAATGCAACTTAACCCTTTCAGCACTACATACCTCTAAATAGGCATACAAAAAGTGTAGATCCAGATGAGCCGACTCATGAGGAGCCGTCTCATCAGGATCTGCACTTTTTGCCATTAATTACTATTTTTAGACAAAATTACCCATTTTGATAATTGAAATGGTCCAAAATGTAATTTTCTTATTAATTTATTGGTCTAAAAATATCAGGCACCAGTCCATGGCAGTTACTTGATGTTGAATGGGTTACGTTTATATTTCAATAGGTCATAATGCTAAATCTTTATGGAGAATATGACATTATTCCAATGTTTACCTACATGCTTGGTGGACCAACAAAATAAAAAATGTATCGTTTGATGTTTATCAGAATGTAATTTTATACAAATTTGCATAAGTTAGGTAGAGCAGCTTGTTCATATTATACATTGAGTTAAATTATAATGTTCAATAAACTGTTATGAGCTTGTTATTCCTGTGTTTTTCTATATTTTTACCTAACTTTGTGCTCAAATGTTGTGTGTCGTCAACATTTTACTTCAAACGAGCCTGGTTGAGTGGTTACGGTCGCTGACTTGTATACCACTGTAACCAATCATCACTGATGGTCATGGGTTCGAGCCCCGCTCAGGCCGAGTGTGTTTATATGAAAAAGTTGGCAGTTTCTTACAGATGTTGGTGCACCAAGTATTGATTAACAGCTAGAGCCTGCCCAGGAAAGGTGTTGTTAGGTACACTGTCCTCCGACGATATAGCGCAAAATGAAGCTGATGAAGGCATAAAACCCGAACAAACTTCAACATGACATATTCTGAACCACACGTCCAATCATCAGGGTGCTTCATAGCAGTGAACTTTGGGTGCTTCATAGTAGTGAACTTTGGGTGCTTCATAACAGTGAACTGTGGGTGCTTCATAGCAGTGAACTTTGGGTGCTTCATAGCAGTGAACTTTGGGTGATCCTCTCTGAGTTGTCATGTCCAACTTAAGCATTGGTGTACATACTACTGAGTTGTCATGTCCAACTTAAGCGTTGGTGTACATACTACTGAGTTGAGGTGTCCGACTTAAGCATTGGTGTACATACTACTGAGTTTGTCATGTCCGACTTAAGCTTTTGTGTAAGTGCTACTGAGTTTGTCATGTCCGACTTAAGCTTTTGTGTAAGTGCTACTGAGTTGAGGTGTCCGACTTAAGCATTGGTGTATGTACTACTGAGTTTGTCATGTCCAACTTAAGTGTTTGTGTACGTACTACTGAGTTGTCATGTCCAACTTAAGCGTTAGTGTACGTACTGCTGAGTTTGTCATGTCCGACTTGAGCTTTTGTGTAAGTGCTACTGAGTTTGTCATGTCCGACTTAAGCTTTTGTGTAAGTGCTACTGAGTTGAGGTGTCCGACTTAAGCATTGGTGTATGTACTACTGAGTTTGTCATGTCCAACTTAAGCGTTTGTGTACGTACTACTGAGTTGTCATGTCCAACTTAAGCGTTGGTGTACGTACTACTGAGTTTGTCATGTCCAACTTAAGCGTTGGTGTACGTACTACTGAGTTGTCATGTCCAACTTAAGCGTTGGTGTACGTACTACTGAGTTGGCATGTCCAACTTAAGCGTTGGTGTACGTACTACTGAGTTGGCGTGGTGTACTGAATTAAGCAATGGATTATGTACTACTCGGCTAACTCGTCTGAACTTAGCATCACTGTACGTATTACCGTACTCTGTTATCTCATCTGAACTATACATTGTTGTAGGAGCTACTGATTATATTGCAACGATTACTCATGTTAGCTGTGTCACAATCTCTTATTCCTTGAAGGCGGCTATATTTTTATACAAAAACAAACAAGCGCCCCTCGGTCATACTCCGCCCCTCAGTCCTACTCCGCCCCTCAGTCAAACACCGCCCCTCAGTCATACCCCGCCCCTCAGTCATACTCCGCCCCTCAGTCATACCCCGCCCCTCAGTCATACACCGCCCCTCAGTCATACCCCGCCCCTCAGTCATACTCAGTCATACACCCCCACTCAGTCATTAGGCCCATAGCCACACTGAAGCAGAAAATTGAAATAAATAAATTGCATAAAATATCTCCTTGCTGTATAAAATGTTGACTGATAGCTGAACGATCAGTACATAATTATAACGGCCTACATCTAAACTCATTAAATCAGAAAACGCAGGAAATTGCTTCTATACCCCAACAATTATAAAGAGTATCATGCCCCCTGACCCCCTAGATTGCCTCGGTTGAAATGTGCCTCTGTCTACGGTAATGGTCATACACAGTATTGAGTGTTGGGAGAATGATGTAGATGTAGAGACGTTTAGACTATTTCCCTATATATTACATATCGCCCGCATTTTCTCTCTACTTATATACCGTCCGCATAATGCGTCCGCATTTTAGACGTTGCCCTTGAAAAACTGTGAACTATCTTGAAATTTATTAAGATCCTTGTATTCTTTTTTGATAGTAAATGTGCTGCTCTACTAAGGTAAACATATTTGAATTTTGACAAGGACTGCATCATACTATTTAATCAAAAATCCTCCAAACACCAATTGAAACAGTTTTAAATGAACTTAGTAGGCGGATAACGAGGACATTCGGATGCGAGATGGGTCTGAGGTTACAAAACTATTTGTATAAGTTCATGATTTAATTTGAGCGGAACCCACACAAGGCTAGTGGCACTGACTATATTAAGCCTAATCATACTCAAGACCTGTCTATAGAACTCTCCCTCTGACGTTATATTCCAGAAATAACTTTTGATGACGGATCACTGATGCCCCCTCCCCCCATCCCAGTGGAATGGAAGTCCGCAAATGTTGATTCCATTATGATTTACAAAAAAGGAGACACGTCAAATCTTGCAACTACAAATGTATAAACACATCTCATTGACGTGTGTTATACGTACGCAGGGGTTCTACAAAGTTTTCCAAACTGGAAGTCCTGACTTCCTGTTTCCCAAAGTCCCAGTCGATAGTGTCCCAGTCTGCCAATTCATGTTTTAGGAAGTCCGGTGCATCCAACTTATTTAACTCAAATTATAGACATACAAATATGTAGATATGTGTGCTTTATCAAACGATGTGTGCTTTACAGGGATTATTCTAGAGGGCGAAATTGTCGCCCTAGGGACCCTGACCCTCTGGGGGCCCCACTTCTCCCTAAAAAAATTGGGTTTTTATAATTTTCAAACAAAATTTTGTCTAGTAAGATACACTGGCCCATTATAAAGCACTCCTTCTATTCAAATGTTGTATTTAATTGTTGTACTGTGCATTTTAACCCTATTTTGCAGAAGTATATTAAAGAACACCATTTAACGAAGCGATCACGCGCTTTCTCACTTCTCCCAAATATTCTGACCTAGAATGAACCCTGGCTTTACAAGATATGTGTGCTTTACAAAACGATATGTGTGCTTTACAAAATATGTGTGCTTTACAAAACGATATGTGTGCTTTACAAGATATGTGTGCTTTACAAGATATGTGTGCTTTACAAAACGATATGTGTGCTTTACAAGATATGTGTGCTTTACAAAATATGTGTGCTTTACAAAACGATATGTGTGCTTTACAAAATATGTGTGCTTTACAAGATATGTGTGCTTTACAAGATATGTGTGCTTTACAAGATATGTGTGCTTTACAAAACGATATGTGTGCTTTACAAGATATGTGTGCTTTACAAAACGATATGTGTGCTTTACAAGATATGTGTGCTTTACAAGATATGTGTGCTTTACAAGATATGTGTGCTTTACAAAACGATATGTGTGCTTTACAAAACGATATGTGTGCTTTACAAAACGATATGTGTGCTTTACAAAACGATATGTGTGCTTTACAAAACGATATGTGTGCTTTACAAAACGATATGTGTGCTTTACAAAACGATATGTGTGCTTTACAAAACGATATGTGTGCTTTACAAAACGATATGTGTGCTTTACAAAACGATATGTGTGCTTTACAAAACGATATGTGTGCTTTACAAAACGATATGTGTGCTTTACAAAACGATATGTGTGCTTTACAAAACGATATGTGTGCTTTACAAAACGATATGTGTGCTTTACAAAACGATATGTGTGCTTTACAAAACGATATGTGTGCTTTACAAAACGAACACAAACGATATGTGTGCTTTACAAAACGATATGTGTGCTTTACAAAACGATATGTGTGCTTTACAAAACGATATGTGTGCTTTACAAAACGATATGTGTGCTTTACAAAACGATATGTGTGCTTTACAAAACGATATGTGTGCTTTACAAAACGATATGTGTGCTTTACAAAACGACAGAGAAAACAAATAAATCTTGTGTCAATGTCTATAATTTAACATGTACATCATCTAACATAAAATTATGTAAATGCATGTGATTCAACTGTTCAAGGAGCTGTCATGACATCCCTGCCATACTCAGCACTGAGTATGGGGAGTAATATGTAGATGTAGTTTATACAAACTTATGTTAGCTTGATTGCGAAACAAGTTTTATAACATTAGATAAATCAATCTCAAGACCTCATTCCTGATGAAATCCATCCCCATGACAGAGAAAGAAGATGCAATGTGCCTTGCTTAAGGGCACTATAGTAATATCTACTGCTGAGCGCCATCTCTGGACCATTCGCACCTGAAGTGAATGCGCTACCACTGCGCTGTCACAACTTCAAATCATGTGCCCCTCATCGCTGTAGGGAAGCTATCCAGTTGACATGCCGAAGGTCTGTGGTTCTACCTGGGCACCCATCCGTGCTTGAAATACTGGTCAGAGGGGCAGCCGCGGTCTTCCTCCGCCAATAAGAGATGGCGAGTCATGTTTGACTGCGAATCCCGGGATCTCAGGTTCGATCCCCCGTCTGATCCTAATAATATTAAGTCTTTCAGATGAACTTTAAACCAAGGTTTTGTGTCGGTGTTTTAAGCATGGTAAAAAAATGATGATTTAAAAATCCCAACCGACCAACCTTATTTTTTGAAACAGTAAACACATGTTGTTTTTGACTAAGTTGTAACCCATCCATAAAATAGAGGCAATATGGAATTTAAAGGCCTTACCTATTGTTAGTTTGGTGTGTCCAAGAATTGTCAGAGTTGTATATTCCTCTCATATATTCGGTAACTAATATGACAGTGTAATGGTTCAGGTGTACTCGTTTATTCACAGATATAGTATGTTGGTATAGATGTAGACCAGATCAATCTGTACAATGGGTAACCAGCTCACTGGTATTGCTCCATCCCAGATTCTTCCAGTGGAACAGTATCTCACAGACATACCAGATCTCGAGTTTGGTTGCAGGTAATTAAAACAGTATCTCACAGACCTACCAGACCTTGAGTTTGATTGCAGGTACTTAGAACTGTATCTGATGGATTTACCAGACCTCGAGTTTGGGTGCAGGTATTTAGAACAGCATCTCAAGGATCTATCAGACATCGAGTTTGATTGCAGGTATTTAGAACCATATATCAATGATCTACCAGGCATTGAGTTTGGTTGCAGGTATTTAGAACCATATATCAACGACCTACTAGGCCTTGAGTTTGATGGCAAGTATTTAGAACCATATATCAATGATCTACCAGGCCTTGTGTTTGATGGCAAGTATTTAGAACCATATATCAACGATCTACCAGGCCTTGTGTTTGGTTGCAGGTATTTAGAACCATATATCAACGATCTACCAGGCCTTGTGTTTGATGGCAAGTATTTAGAACCATATATCAATGATCTACCAGGCCTTGTGTTTGATGGCAAGTATTTAGAACCATATATCAATGATCTACCAGGCCTTGTGTTTGATGGCAAGTATTTAGAACCATATATCAACGATCTACCAGGCCTTGTGTTTGATGGCAAGTATTTAGAACCATATATCAACGATCTACCAGGCCTTGTGTTTGATGGCAAGTATTTAGAACCATATATCAATGACCTACCAGGCCTTGTGTTTGATGGCAAGTATTTAAAACCATATATCAACGATCTACCAGGCCTTGTGTTTGATGGCAGGTATTTAGAACCATATATCAATGACCTACCAGGCCTTGAGTTTGATGGCAGGTATTTAGAACTATATATCAATGATCTACCAGGCCTTGTGTTTGATGGCAAGTATTTAGAACCATATATCAATGACCTACCAGGCCTTGTGTTTGATGGCAAGTATTTAGAACCATATATCAATGACCTACCAGGCCTTGGGTTTGATGGCAAGTATTTAGAACCATATATCAATGACCTACTAGGCCTTGTTTGATGGCAGGTATTTAGAACCATATATCAACGACCTACCAGGCCTTGTGTTTGATGGCAGGTATTTAGAACCATATATCAATGACCTACCAGGCCTTGTGTTTGATGGCAGGTATTTAGAACCATATATCAATGACCTACCAGACCTTGTGTTTGATGGCAGGTATTTAGAACCATATATCAACGACCTACCAGGCCTTGTGTTTGATGGCAGGTATTTAGAACCAGATATCAATGACCTACCAGGCCTTGTGTTTGATGGCAGGTATTTAGAACCATATATCAACGACCTACCAGGCCTTGTGTTTGATGGCAAGTATTTAGAACCATATATCAACGATCTACCAGGCCTTGTGTTTGATGGCAGGTATTTAGAACCATATATCAATGACCTACCAGGCCTTGTGTTTGATGGCAAGTATTTAGAACCATATATCAACGATCTACCAGGCCTTGTGTTTGATGGCAAGTATTTAGAACCATATATCAACGACCTACCAGGCCTTGTGTTTGATGGCAGGTATTTAGAACCATATATCAATGATCTACCAGGCCTTGTGTTTGATGGCAAGTATTTAGAACCATATATCAACGATCTACCAGGCCTTGTGTTTGATGGCAAGTATTTAGAACCATATATCAATGACCTACCAGGCCTTGTGTTTGATGGCAGGTATTTAGAACCATATATCAATGACCTACCAGACCTTGAGATTAATTGCATGTATTTAGAACAGTATCTCAAGGATCAACGGTACACACCTTGAGTTTGATTGCATGTATTTAGAACAGTATCTCAAGGATCTACGGTATACACCTTGTGTTTGATGGCAGGTATTTAGAACCATATATCAATGACCTACCAGGCCTTGAGTTTGATGGAATATAAAAACAATTATTGAAGCTTCCAGTGCTGACTATACGCTGTGTTCTTGTATCATTGTTTGATTGTGGTATAGATTTGTTAGCTTACATATAAATTCATTAAAAACATAATCGTGAGATAGTATGGTACAAATGTTGGTGTAAATACTTTGCGATGATAATGTATACTTTTTGTTAGGACAGTACAATATTCTTCAATTGTAATGTATGCTTTCAGTTTTGGCAGTACGCGATTCTTTAATTGTAATGAAATCTATGTATGCTTTCAGTTTGGGCAGTACATGATTCTTCAATTGTAATGAAATCTATGTATGCTTTCAGTTTGGGCAGTACACGATTCTTCAAGGTTGCAAAGGCCAGGAGTAAGGAAGGTCATGTTGTAGTGAAAGTGTTTGTTATACACGACCCATCCTTACCATTGTCTTCATATAAAACTAGACTAGAAGGTAAGATGTTATTCATGACTTTCTACTAGAAATTAATCATATTATATTAGTGTATTTTGTGTGTAGATCAGTAATACACGACATATCTAAATGTAAGTCTGCGTTGATAATACATTTAAACTGTAGCAGACATTGCATAGCTTCCTGTTTATATGTATGTCATTAACCGTAGTATAGCTTCCTGTTTATATATGCCGTTAACCGTAGTATACCTTCCTGTTTATATATGCCATTAACCTTAGTAAACCTTCCTGTTTATATATGTCATTAACTGTAGTATAGCTTCCTGTTTATATATGCCGTTAACTGTAGTATAGCTTCCTGTTTATATATGCACCATTAACCGTAGTATGCCATTGACCGTAGTATAGCTTCCTGTTTATATATGTCATTGAAATGTATACCTTCCTGTTTATATATGTCATTAACCATAGTATACCGTCCTGTTTATATATGCTGTTAACCATAGTATACCTTCCTGTTTATATATGCTATATATGCCATTAACCATAGTATACCTTCCTGTTTATATATGTCATTAACCATAGTATACCTTCCTGTTTATATATGCTATATATGCCATTAACCATAGTATACCTTCCTGTTTATATATGTCATTAACCATAGTATACCTTCCTGTTTATATATGCTATATATGCCATTAACCATAGTATACCTTCCTGTTTATATATGTCATTAACCATAGTATACCTTCCTGTTTATATATGCTATATATGCCATTAACCATAGTATACCTTCCTGTTTATATATGTCATTAACCATAGTATACCTTCCTGTTTATATATGCTATATATGCCATTAACCATAGTATACCTTCCTGTTTATATATGTCATTAACCATAGTATACCTTCCTGTTTATATGTCATTAACCATAGTATACCTTCCTGTTTATATATGCTATATATGCCATTAACCATAGTATACCTTCCTGTTTATATATGTCATTAACCATAGTATACCTTCCTGTTTATATATGCTATATATGCCATTAACCATAGTATACCTTCCTGTTTATATATGTCATTAACCATAGTATACCTTCCTGTTTATATATGCTATATATGCCATTAACCATAGTATACCTTCCTGTTTATATATGTCATTAACCATAGTATACCTTCCTGTTTATATATGCTATATATGCCATTAACCATAGTATACCTTCCTGTTTATATATGCTATATATGCCATTAACCATAGTATACCTTCCTGTTTATATATGTCATTAACCATAGTATACCTTCCTGTGTATATATGCTATATATGCCATTAACCATAGTATACCTTCCTGTTTATATATGTCATTAACCATAGTATACCTTCCTGTTTATATATGTCATTAACCATAGTATACCTTCCTGTTTATATATGCTATATATGCCATTAACAGTAGTATACCTTCCTGTTTATATATGCCATTAACCTTCCTGTTTATATATGTCATTGAAATGTATACCTTCCTGTTTATATATGCCATTAACCATAGTATACATTCCTGTTTATATATGTCCTTAACCGTAGTATACATTCCTGTTTATATATGTCATTGACATGTATACCTTCCTGTTTATATATGTCATTGAAATGTATACCTTCCTGTTTATATATGCCATTAACTGTAGTATACATTCCTGTTTATATATGCCATTAACCGTAGTATACCTTCCTGTTTATATATGTCATTGAAATGTATATCTTCCTGTTTATATATGCCATTAACCGTAGTATACCTTCCTGTTTATATATGTCATTAACCGTAGTATACCTTCCTGTTTATATATGCCATTAACCGTAGTATACCTTCCTGTTTATATATGCCATTAACCATAGTATACCTTCCTGTTTATATATGCCATTAACCGTAGTATACCTTCCTGTTTATATATGTCATTAACCGTAGTATACCTTCCTGTTTATATATGCCATTAACCGTAGTATACCTTCCTGTTTATATATGCCATTAACCGTAGTATACCTTCCTGTTTATATATGTCATTAACCGTAGTATACCTTCCTGTTTATATATGCCATTAACCATAGTATACCTTCCTGTTTATATATGCCATTAACCATAGTATACCTTCCTGTTTATATATGCCATTAACCGTAGTATACCTTCCTGTTTATATATGTCATTAACCGTAGTATACCTTCCTGTTTATATATGCCATTAACCGTAGTATACCTTCCTGTTTATATATGCCATTAACCATAGTATACCTTCCTGTTTATATATGCCATTAACCGTAGTATACCTTCCTGTTTATATATGCCATAAGTATACCTTCCTGTTTATATATGCCATTAACCGTAGTATACATTCCTGTTTATATATGCCATTAACTGTAGTATACCTTCCTGTTTATATATGCCATTAACCGTAGTATACCTTCCTGTTTATATATGCCATTAACCGTAGTATACATTCCTGTTTATATATGCCATTAACCGTAGTATACATTCCTGTTTATATATGCCATTAACCGTAGTATACCTTCCTGTTTATATATGCCATTAACCGTAGTATACCTTCCTGTTTATATATGTCATTAACCGTAGTATACATTCCTGTTTATATATGCCATTAACCGTAGTATACATTCCTGTTTATATATGCCATTAACCGTAGTATACCTTTCTGTTTATATATGCCATTAACCGTAGTATACCTTCCTGTTTATATATGTCATTGAAATGTATACCTTCCTGTTTATATATGCCATTAACCATCATGTTTATGAACTCATATCAGAGTATTTCGGATGAGACATTAAATTGAAGTATTGTGTCGGTGCTTTACACTGTGCACAATGACATAAAAGAACCAGAGGAGACTCTGGAATGTGTCTCTTGTCTGTATCATTGCGCTATCCTCCAAAATGACTTATCTCTACAGATGTTTTACATTTACTTATCTCTTACGGGCAACTGGTAGCGATGATAAGTAAATGTAAAACTCACACCTTCCTGTTTACATGGCTCATTCAAGATCAGAATATCTAGGAGAAGTGAAATGCGCATGGTTGTGTCCTTAATATTAATGGTATTATTTAATAAATGTCAACAAAATATGGTTAATATGCTCAATATGACCATTAAATACATCATTTGAATAGAAAGAGTGCTTTACAATGGCCAGTGTAGCTTACTGAACAATATTTTGTATGAAAATTGTTTTATGTTTTACGAAGAAATGGGGCCCCCAGGGACGAAGTCAGTGTCCCTAGGGTGACTACTTCGCCCATGTCACCCTCTAGATTGAGCCATTGTTTATGTATGCCTTTAACTTGCCAGAAGCCAACAATCACATTACTGTTACTGTACATTTACATAATTCTGCACATGTATGCAGTAATTGTGTACTGTAATTATATTTTTCAGAGATATGTGTAAACCTAAAGGGGACTTCAAACTGCATACCATTCCAGAGGGCAGCGGTATTACATTATCTTATATCCCTCTGTATCTCAAACACACCTTGTTTACTGAATGTCGTGTGTTCAAGCCTTGCTTAACCCATTCAACACCAAGTAACTGACATGGACTGGTCCATGACATTTTTAGACCAATTAAATTAATAAGAAAATTACATTTGGATCAGTTCATTTATCAAAATGGGTAAACAAAATTTTTTAAAAATTGTAATATTACTGGCAAAAAGTGCAGATCCTGATGAGGCTCATCTGGATCTACACTTTTTGTAAACCTATTTAGATGTCTGTGGTGTTGAAAGGGTTAAAGTGCATGGATATCATTAATAATTCTTAGCTAATCTGAACTATGTAAATACTAAATAGGCACTGCATATATAGCGGGACAATTCTCTTATTTAGAATTTAGCCATCTGCTTTTAAGTATCACCTGACAAATCTTAAAATGTTTTTTCATATTGTCCCCAGAAGGCAGAAAGTAGGGATTGACATGTCATTCAAATTGTCCCACAATGCCACGATTTGAGTGAAATGTCAAGCACTACTTTCTAGGAAATATAATAAAAATAGTATACATTTGTTATCTGCTCATTTCGCCTACAGCATGCTAAAGGTTAAGTAGATGTAGATTAATATGAAATTATATGTTATATTATATGTCGATATGTTATGTTGACTCAATTGTCTGATGGTAAAATTAGGTTTGCATTAACGGAGAATGAATGTCGTCCGTGACTAACGTCTACATGTTACATTGGAATGACCTATACAAATTTAATACTCTCGCAGTCGAGGTATATACTAGATTGTTGCACAATATTTTATTTCAATATATATATATATATATATACATTAAAGATGGCAACAAATAGCGATTATACTATTCGAATATTCGGTCGGGAAGGTATTCGAATATTCGATAGAATTCTATCAAAATCACTCAAAATCTTTAAAAAAATGCCAAACTAACCTAATTTCTGTTTTACACATAAACATCATCTTCTTCAAATGATTATTCAGATTGATATTGTACCCAAATATGGTAAATCCAATTTGCATAGATTACACCTAGCAGTTTTCTTATTCTCAGAGGGATTAAAGCATTTCCAAACGTGTGACTGAGCGGGTGTCATTGTTGAGGACAATATAATATATTTTCCCGAATATTCGAATACTGGAATTGTATTCGGATATTCGAACGTTCGAGTGATTATTCGTTGCCATCCCTAATATACATGTACATACATTGTCTTCTATGATATACAGTGTGTCAACAGGATTGAGGGAAAAGTATAGTTTTTAACTTTATTTATTTTACAACGCTTGCGAAGCAAGTTTTAACAACTTATATTAATCACTTTCGTTGGCGCAGATGAAAGCGTAAATGTGGTCATTCGTGTGGGAGGAAACCGGAGTACCCGGAGAAAACCCACCTGTCCGATCTTGCGACCACCGTATCATCGCACATACTTCCCTGTCAGAGGATCGAGCCCGGGTTGCATTGGCCCTAATAAAAATAACAGTTGTTCAGATGGGACTTTAAACCAAGATCTCGTGTCGTTGTTTACACCGTGCACGAAACAGAACCAAACCAGAGGAGACTCTGGAATGGGTATCTGTCTGTATCATTGCGCTATCCCAGTCCGATGATTGAACCCGGGTTGCATTAGTGAGAAGCGAGCGCGCTAACTACTGCGCTAATCGGACAGTCTATTGGAGAAAGTATAAAATACTTAGTAGGTCCCTTCTCCTGACTGGGTTTAGTCGCAGAATGTAATAAATATTGTTAGATTGTTTGCTTCATTGCATCTTATGTAATATAAAAACTATTATTAGAGGGCGTATATATATTTCAGCAACACGACAAGGCGGCTGTGTTGTTCAGACAGTATGTTAAGCACAGTTTATATGACAGAATAAGTACGCGACCATTCCTGAATACCATCGAGAAAAAGTGGATAGCTTGCCAACTACTCTGTGCACTGAACCAGTGTCATAAACTAAAGGTATATGCCGCTGCCTCCTGTGTCAGAGTGCACTGAACCAGTGTCATAAACTAAAGGTATATGCCGCTACATCCTGCGTCAGAGTGCACTGAACCAGTGTCGTAAACTAAAGGTATATGCCGCTACATCCTGCGTCAGAGTGCACTGAACCAGTGTCATAAACTAAAGGTATATGCCGCTACATCCTGTGTCAGAGTGCACTGAACCAGTGTCGTAAACTAAAGGTATATGCCGCTATATCCTGCGTCAGAGTGCACTGAACCAGTGTCATAAACTAAAGGTATATGCCGCTACATCCTGCGTCAGAGTGCACTGAACCAGTGTCATAAACTAAAGGTATATGCCGCTACATCCTGTGTCAGAGTGCACTGAACCAGTGTCATAAACTAAAGGTATATGCCGCTAAATCATGTGCAAGATTCATTGAAATGGTATATGCGGCTATATATCATGTGCAAGATTCATTGAAATGGTATATACCGCTATATCATGTGCAAGATTCATTGAAATGGTATATGCGGCTATATATCATGTGCAAGATTCATTGAAATGGTATATGCCGCTATATCATGTGCAAGATTCATTGAAATGGTATATGCGGCTATATATCATGTGCAAGATTCATTGAAATGGTATATACCGCTATATCATGTGCAAGATTCATTGAAATGGTATATGCCGCTATATCATGTGCAAGATTCATTGAAATGGTATATGCCGCTATATCATGTGCAAGATTCATTGAAATGGTATATGCCGCTATATCATGTGCAAGATTCATTGAAATGGTATATGCGGCTATATATCATGTGCAAGATTCATTGAAATGGTATATGCCGCTATATCATGTGCAAGATTCATTGAAATGGTATATGCGGCATATATCATGTGCAAGATTCATTGAAATGGTATATACCGCTATATCATGTGCAAGATTCATTGAAATGGTATATGCGGCATATATCATGTGCAAGATTCATTGAAATGGTATATGCGGCTATATCATGTGCAAGATTCATTGAAATGGTATATGCCGCTATATCATGTGCAAGATTCATTGAAATGGTATATGCGGCTATATATCATGTGCAAGATTCATTGAAATGGTATATACCGCTATATCATGTGCAAGATTCATTGAAATAGTATATGCGGCTATATATCATGTGCAAGATTCATTGAAATGGTATATACCGCTATATCATGTGCAAGATTCATTGAAATGGTATATGCGGCTATATATCATGTGCAAGATTCATTGAAATGGTATATGCCGCTATATCATGTGCAAGATTCATTGAAATGGTATATGCGGCTATATATCATGTGCAAGATTCATTGAAATGGTATATGCCGCTATATCATGTGCAAGATTCATTGAAATGGTATATGCCGCTATATCATGTGCAAGATTCATTGAAATGGTATATGCGGCTATATCATGTGCAAGATTCATTGAAATGGTATATGCGGCTATATATCATGTGCAAGATTCATTGAAATGGTATATGCCGCTATATCATGTGCAAGATTCATTGAAATGGTATATGCCGCTATATCATGTGCAAGATTCATTGAAATGGTATATGCGGCTATATCATGTGCAAGATTCATTGAAATGGTATATACCGCTATATCATGTGCAAGATTCATTGAAATGGTATATGCGGCTATATATCATGTGCAAGATTCATTGAAATGGTATATGCCGCTATATCATGTGCAAGATTCATTGAAATGGTATATGCCGCTATATCATGTGCAAGATTCATTGAAATGGTATATGCCGCTATATCATGTGCAAGATTCATTGAAATGGTATATGCCGCTATATCATGTGCAAGATTCATTGAAATGGTATATGCCGCTATATCATGTGCAAGATTCATTGAAATGGTATATGCCGCTATATCATGTGCAAGATTCATTGAAATGGTATATGCCGCTATATCATGTGCAAGATTCATTGAAATGGTATATGCCGCTATATCATGTGCAAGATTCATTGAAATGGTATATGCCGCTATATCATGTGCAAGATTCATTGAAATGGTATATGCCGCTATATCATGTGCAAGATTCATTGAAATGGTATATGCCGCTATATCATGTGCAAGATTCATTGAAATGGTATATGCCGCTATATCATGTGCAAGATTCATTGAAATGGTATATGCGGCTATATATCATGTGCAAGATTCATTGAAATGGTATATGCCGCTATATCATGTGCAAGATTCATTGAAATGGTATATGCGGCTATATATCATGTGCAAGATTCATTGAAATGGT
>CM026401.1:31089037-31293515 GCA_014843695.1 Archivesica marissinica
TATATCATGTGCAAGATTCATTGAAATGGTATATGCGGCTATATCATGTGCAAGATTCATTGAAATGGTATATGCCGCTATATCATGTGCAAGATTCATTGAAATGGTATATGCGGCTATATATCATGTGCAAGATTCATTGAAATGGTATATACCGCTATATCATGTGCAAGATTCATTGAAATGGTATATGCGGCTATATCATGTGCAAGATTCATTGAAATGGTATATGCCGCTATATCATGTGCAAGATTCATTGAAATGGTATATGCCGCTATATCATGTGCAAGATTCATTGAAATGGTATATGCGGCTATATATCATGTGCAAGATTCATTGAAATGGTATATGCCGCTATATCATGTGCAAGATTCATTGAAATGGTATATGCGGCTATATATCATGTGCAAGATTCATTGAAATGGTATATGCCGCTATATCATGTGCAAGATTCATTGAAATGGTATATGCGGCTATATATAATGTGCAAGATTCATTGAAATGGTATATGCCGCTATATCATGTGCAAGATTCATTGAAATGGTATATGCGGCTATATATCATGTGCAAGATTCATTGAAATGGTATATGCGCTATATCATGTGCAAGATTCATTGAATGGTATATGCCGCATATCATGTGCAAGATTCATTGAATGGTATATGCGGCTATATCATGTGCAAGATTCATTGAAATGGTATATGCCTTATATCATGTGCAAGATTCATTGAAATGGTATATGCCGCTATATCATGTGCAAGATTCATTGAAATGGTATATGCCGCTATATCATGTGCAAGATTCATTGAAATGGTATATGCGGCTATATCATGTGCAAGATTCATTGAAATGGTATATACCGCTATATCATGTGCAAGATTCATTGAAATGGTATATGCGGCTATATATCATGTGCAAGATTCATTGAAATGGTATATGCCGCTATATCATGTGCAAGATTCATTGAAATGGTATATGCCGCTATATCATGTGCAAGATTCATTGAAATGGTATATGCCGCTATATCATGTGCAAGATTCATTGAAATGGTATATGCCGCTATATCATGTGCAAGATTCATTGAAATGGTATATGCGGCTATATATCATGTGCAAGATTCATTGAAATGGTATATGCCGCTATATCATGTGCAAGATTCATTGAAATGGTATATGCCGCTATATCATGTGCAAGATTCATTGAAATGGTATATGCCGCTATATCATGTGCAAGATTCATTGAAATGGTATATGCCGCTATATCATGTGCAAGATTCATTGAAATGGTATATGCCGCTATATCATGTGCAAGATTCATTGAAATGGTATATGCCGCTATATCATGTGCAAGATTCATTGAAATGGTATATGCCGCTATATCATGTGCAAGATTCATTGAAATGGTATATGCGGCTATATCATGTGCAAGATTCATTGAAATGGTATATGCCGCTATATCATGTGCAAGATTCATTGAAATGGTATATGCGGCTATATATCATGTGCAAGATTCATTGAAATGGTATATGCGGCTATATATCATGTGCAAGATTCATTGAAATGGTATATGCCGCTATATCATGTGCAAGATTCATTGAAATGGTATATGCGGCTATATCATGTGCAAGATTCATTGAAATGGTATATGCCGCTATATCATGTGCAAGATTCATTGAAATGGTATATGCCGCTATATCATGTGCAAGATTCATTGAAATGGTATATGCGGCTATATATCATGTGCAAGATTCATTGAAATGGTATATACCGCTATATCATGTGCAAGATTCATTGAAATGGTATATGCCGCTATATCATGTGCAAGATTCATTGAAATGGTATATGCGGCTATATCATGTGCAAGATTCATTGAAATGGTATATGCGGCTATATCATGTGCAAGATTCATTGAAATGGTATATGCGGCTATATCATGTGCAAGATTCATTGAAATGGTATATGCGGCTATATCATGTGCAAGATTCATTGAAATGGTATATACCGCTATATCATGTGCAAGATTCATTGAAATGGTATATGCCGCTATATCATGTGCAAGATTCATTGAAATGGTATATGCGGCTATATCATGTGCAAGATTCATTGAAATGGTATATACCGCTATATCATGTGCAAGATTCATTGAAATGGTATATGCCGCTATATCATGTGCAAGATTCATTGAAATGGTATATGCGGCTATATATCATGTGCAAGATTCATTGAAATGGTATATACCGCTATATCATGTGCAAGATTCATTGAAATGGTATATACCGCTATATCATGTGCAAGATTCATTGAAATGGTATATACCGCTATATCATGTGCAAGATTCATTGAAATGGTATATGCGGCTATATCATGTGCAAGATTCATTGAAATGGTATATGCCGCTATATCATGTGCAAGATTCATTGAAATGGTATATGCGGCTATATATCATGTGCAAGATTCATTGAAATGGTATATGCCGCTATATCATGTGCAAGATTCATTGAAATGGTATATGCGGCTATATATCATGTGCAAGATTCATTGAAATGGTATATGCTAATTGAATGTTGTGTATATTGTGCTAGGTTTGTCACAAAGACATTACAGCGACAAAGCATCACAACAAGCAAAGAATGAATATTTTATGTATAAATAACATTGTACAAAATAACATTGTACAAAATACCTACTACAAATTCTTCTAAAATATACACTAACCTTCATATATATCCAAATAATAGTCAAGGAAATTGTATACAAAAATCCGGCTCATTCATTTTCATTCAGCTTGGTTTTGAATAAACTGGATAATCAGTAGATGTTTTCTTTTTCCACCAATGTAGTGTCGCTTTAAGCCAGAGAATGTCATTATAACTGGTTGGTATTTGTTAACAACTTTTTTGTCAATAATGAGGGACCTCGCTGGCTTTGCTATTACCTCCCTTGGCAGATAAAGTCCGATTTATCCCTAAATGTATAGCTGTCCTTTCAGTTGGAATCCTTTGTTTTTACAGTTGTTCCCTATACTAACCAGATGTTGCGTTAATATATATATGTGATTTTATCTAAATCATGTTAGTTAATTGACAAAAGAAGTTACAGATTTTTTACCCATTGGATATACTGTAGGATATCTGTCGAGATATAGTGACATAATAATTATAATATGAGAAAGTGGAAGAAAATTTAAGCAACTTAAGATGTCCTACATACTTTTAGGGAGTATTCAGGGGCAGTAACTGACTGATGTCTCTCATTGTTGTAGGTTTGTCACGGGGACATTAAGTCAGAGAATGTCATGATCACTGGCTGGAACTGGTTGCTGCTGACTGATTTTGCCAGCTTCAAACCCACATATCTGCCTGATGTAAGTCATATCTAACCCACATATCTGCCTGATGTAAGTCGTATCTAACCCACATATCTGCCTGATGTAAGTCGTATCTAACCCACATATCTGCCTGATGTAAGTCATATCTAACCCACATATCTGCCTGATGCAAGTCGTATCTAACCCACATATCTGCCTGATGTAAGTCGTATCTAACCCACATATCTGCCTGATGTAAGTCGTATCTAACCCACATATCTGCCTGATGCAAGTCGTATCTAACCCACATATCTGCCTGATGTAAGTCGTATCTAACCCACATATCTGCCTGATGTAAGTCATATCTAACCCACATATCTGCCTGATGTAAGTCATATCTAACCCACATATCTGCCTGATGTAAGTCGTATCTAACCCACATAGTTTCATTCAAGCCAACATTTGACCCTAGACTTATGGCCGAGATTGACAGTGAATATACACTATATTGTTTGGACTTTCCTTTGTTCATTGTACATTGTATTTATTTTCAGCTACATGGAATGTATTTTGCTGTTTGTAGTTATATTCGGTCCTCCTCCGTGGTTGAGTGGTTACGGTCGCTGACTTGTATACCACTGTAACCTATCATCACTGATGGTCACAGGTTCGAGCCCCGCTCAGGCCATGTCTCATTTATATGAAAAAGTTGGCAGTTTCTTACTGAGGTTGCTGCACCCAAGTACTGGTTAACTGCTGGAGCCTGCCCAGGAAAGGTGTTGTTAAGTAAACTGCCCACCGGCGATATAGCCCGAAATGGTGCTGATGCAGGCGTAAATCCCGAAATATAACATATAACAATTGTAGTTATATTCAGTTAACCCTTTACACGCTAGCGGCGGATAAAATCACTTTTGCACACAGCATAGAGCCAGATAGAGATAGACTCTCTGCTGTTTGCTACTCGGATAGTGGAGCTAAAGCACTTGGATGAATAGTAAACAGGTTACCGGGTAGATCCTGGATCTATGTTGTTTACAAATGTGATTATATTTACTCAGCATGTTACACTAGACTTAAGCTTCCATTTTCCCCCTCATACATGTAGGTAGCAAATCTGTCGAGGACATCTTATTTATGCCTTACAAAGACAAAATGGTATGATTTGTAATCACAGAACATATACATGTGAGGTGTAGTTATTTGGCCATCCGCAGAATTAATATATGATATTTTTTTTAAACTTTATTTTACAACAATTGATAAGCATGTTTTAACTTATATTGATTACTCTCGTTGGCACAGATGAAAGCGTAAATGTGGTCATTCATGTGGGAGGAAACCGGAGTACCCGGAGAAAACCCATCTGGCGACCACCGTACCATCACACATACTTCCCGGTCCGAGGATCGAACCCTTGTTGCATTGGTGAGAAGCGAGTGCGCTCATTTTTAATGGGACATGTGTAGAGAATTTGCTTCATGTTTTCAGGACAATCCGTCTGATTTCTCATACTTCTTTGACACGTCGAGACGCAGGACATGCTACATAGCGCCAGAGAGATTTGTTGATATTGCTTCTCGTAATGTTGAGGCTGCTAGTCAAGGTCAGAATCTAGATCTGACCGCTACAGGAGAGGTGAAAGCTGGTGACCTCACGCCAGCCATGGATATCTTCTCTGCAGGGTAAATATACCAATTGTTGACGTAGCACGGAAATTTATTTCAGCTGCACAATTTACCAGCCAAATAACCTGTGCAATTTTCTTTTTTTGGCTGTCGGTAAAGTAAACATTTCAACTAAAAGGAGTGTGTAAAAAGTTTTTATTTAAACTAAAATTGTACACTAGTCTACTACAAATTGTGATACACAGAGTAGTTGCACCAAATTAAACATCCGTGGCCTAGTGGTTAAAGCGCGGAGCGGGAGGTTGATGGTCCGAACCTCGTCAGGAGTTCGTTCTGATATGGCCAGTTGGTGAGCCGCCAGCTAGTTAAATAATGGTTACTGATTGCCTACCAGCCCGGTGTCTGGCATACAAGCATAGGATTCGGGAAGTACTTATGTTCATAAAAAGATGTGTCTCATAAGTCGGGTCCGCCTCCGTGGTCGAGTGGTTAAGGTCGCTGGCTTGTATACTACTGTAACCTATCATCACTGATGGTCACGGGTTCGAGCCCCGCTCAGACCGTGTCTCATTTATATGAAAAAGTTGGCAGTTTCTTACGGAGGTTGGTGCACCCAAGTACTGGTTAACCGCTGGAGCCTGCCCAGGAAAGGTGTTGTTAGGTAAACTGCCCGCCTGCGATATAGCCCAAAATGGTGCTGATGCAGGCGTAAAACCCGAAATATAACATAACTCATAAGTCGGAAATGAATGGTCCTTTAAATAGGGTGACACTATAATAAACAAACACTTACTTACTTATATAGTGTAAAATGATCTAAATGCACCAACTATTCCAATATTGGGATACAAATTAATGTTGGTTAATATATACATGTAGCAAGTCTTCTAAAACTGCCGATCGTTGACTTGCAAGCTAATTCTGATGTAAACGTAACCCGTCATGTCCAAATATAGACACCATACTAGTCATGTGGACCAAACTGAGCGATGTAGCGTAACATGTCATGTCCCAGTAGTGACACCCTAGTTATGTGGACCAAACTGAGCAATGTAGCGTAACCCTTCGTGTCCCAGTAATGACACCCTAGTCATGTGGACCAAACTGAGCAATGTAGCATAACCCTTCATGTCCCAGTAGTGACACCCTAGTCATGTGGACCAAACTGAGCAATGTAGCGTAACCCTTCGTGTCCCAGTAGTGACACCCTAGTCATGTGGACCAAACTGAGCGATGTAGCGTAACCCTTCGTGTCCCAGTAGTGACACCCTAGTCATGTGGACCAAACTGAGCAATGTAGCATAACCCGTCCTGTCCCGGTAGTGACACCCTAGTCATGTGGACCAAACTGAGCAATGTAGCATAACCCTTCGTGTCCCAGTAGTGACACCCTAGTCATGTGGACCAAACTGAGCAATGTAGCATAACCCTTCGTGTCCCAGTAGTGACACCCTAGTCATGTGGACCAAACTGAGCGATGTAGCATAACCCTTCGTGTCCCAGTAATGACACCCTAGTTATGTGGACCAAACTGAGCGATGTAACGTAACCCTTCGTGTCCCAGTAGTGACACCCTAGTCATGTGGACCAAACTGAGCGATGTAGCGTAACCCTTCGTGTCCCAGTAGTGACACCCTAGTTATGTGGACCAAACTGAGCGATGTAACGTAACCCTTCGTGTCCCAGTAGTGACACCCTAGTCATGTGGACCAAACTGAGCGATGTAGCGTAACATGTCATGTCCCAGTAGTGACACCCTAGTCATGTGGACCAAACTGAGCGATGTAGCATAACCCTTCGTGTCCCAGTAGTGACACCCTAGTCATGTGGACCAAACTGAGCAATGTAGCATAACCCTTCGTGTCCCAGTAGTGACACCCTAGTTATGTGGTCCAAACTGAGCAATGTAGCGTAACCCTTCGTGTCCCAGTAGTGACACCCTAGTCATGTGGACCAAACTGAGCAATGTAGCGTAACCCTTCGTGTCCCAGTAGTGACACCCTAGTCATGTGGACCAAACTGAGCAATGTAGCGTAACCCTTCGTGTCCCAGTAGTGACACCCTAGTCATGTGGACCAAACTGAGCAATGTAGCGTAACCCTTCGTGTCCCAGTAGTGACACCCTAGTCATGTGGACCAAACTGAGCAATGTAGCGTAACCCTTCGTGTCCCAGTAGTGACACCCTAGTCATGTGGACCAAACTGAGCAATGTAGCGTAACCCTTCGTGTCCCAGTAGTGACACCCTAGTCATGTGGACCAAACTGAGCAATGTAGCGTAACCCTTCGTGTCCCAGTAGTGACACCCTAGTCATGTGGACCAAACTGAGCAATGTAGCGTAACCCTTCGTGTCCCAGTAGTGACACCCTAGTCATGTGGACCAAACTGAGCAATGTAGCGTAACCCTTCGTGTCCTAGTAGTTTAGACTCTAGTCATGTGGACCAAAACAAGCAATGTAACGTAATATGATGTAACGTAATATGATGTAACGTAATATGATGTGGTCTGGCTGTGAAGTATTATCAATGACAACCAAAACAATGTATCGTAATAGCAATTAAAGTGTTTATCATTGTCTGTTTGCTATCATAAATTGGGATCATATTTCACTCGTGAATAAATAATTGAATGACAATGATGCCTATTAGATGACCTACCCCTACTTTGGTCCTGAAATCTGTGGATTTTGGCATTCATTCACATATAAGACGGGTTGATAAAATGGATACCAGACCATGTATAAATTGCATGTTTGTCCAGTTGCAAGTTGAAGACATTTTTAGTGTCGGAGTGATTTTTTTTCTAAAAATTATTTATGGATACCATTTAACACATTTAAAAAATATTTTAAAAATGGCTGGTGTACATTAAAAAATTAATTTGAGGCCATAATCTTATTGTAAAAACCTTGTCTTATAGGCGAGTATGGACGTTAATTAATAACTCTCACAAATCTACATATTTTATTTAGCAATTGGTTATGTTATATGTTATATTTCGGGTTTTACGCCTGCATCAGCACCATTTTGGGCTATATCGCCGGCGGGCAGTTTACCTAACAACACTTTTCCTGGGCAGGCTCCAGCGGTTAACCAGTACTTGGGTGCACCAACCTCCGTAAGAAACTGCCAATTTGCGATTGGACCAAATAGAATTTGAATATTTGAAAGTGGTATTAGAGTAGTATTTGAAACTTGAAACTTTGAAATCAGAATTTTTCCCTAACAGTGGTGTGTTTACACTCGTAATTTCCCAATTGAAAGTTATTTAAAGCCATGAGTAACGCCATGTACAAAGTGTCAAAGGGCGTCTGAGATTGGGAACAGGTGGTCATGCACGGCAACAAGCTCTCGAGGGGTGTGAATCATTGCTGTTTTTGGAGTGGATTTACCATTGAAATGAAATTAGAAATAACCAAAATTAATACAGAAATAGAAAGTGGAAAAAAAAATTTAATACTGAAATGTTTAACCAATTAATGACTAGGGCCACAAGCCTTTGTCTAGAGAACCGGTCCTATATTAACCATTTACTACACACATAGGTGTAATTCGCCTCCTCTATGCAGAGAACGTCATAATATTTATTCATGAAATCATATTTTGTACATGATTTATTGACCTGCATTCTATTTACTGTGTGTGTAATTATGGAGTTCTTTATTGAAGGTAGTCCACCATTATATGTCACAGTTGGTGGTGTACATTTTGTGTGTGTTCTACGTTTATCTATCGTCGCTACCGGTTGCCCATATGAGCAACGCCTCTGAAGAGATTTTTGGAAGATAGTGCAATGATACAGACAGAGACCCATTTCAGAGTCTCCTCTGGTTCTTTTACGTGCACAGTGTACAGCACCGACACGAGACCTCGGTTTAAAGTCCCTGAAAGACTGTTAATTTTATTAGGTCCAGACGGGGGATCATTTGTTTTCCTATTTACTAGGTGTGTGATAGCAGAGTTATTTACAGAAGGCAGCCCACCATTTGATCTGTCACAACTGCTTGCATACAGAAACAGAGAGTACAGTCCCTGGAAGGTACTTGAGAAGATTGAAGATACCAATGTTAGGGTATGCATACCTTTGGAAATATACCAAGCTTCTGTTTCCATGGCAACATTTGGAAATATACCAAGCTTTTCTTTCCATGGCAACATTGGAAATATACCAAGTTTTTGTTTCCATGTCAACCTTTGGAAATGTACAGAGCCTTTGTTTCCATGACAACATTTGGACTTATGCCGAGCCTTTGTTTCCATGGCAACATTTGGACTTATACCGAGCCTTTGTTTCCATGGCAACATTTGGAAATATACCGAGCCTTTGTTTCCATGGCAACCTTTGGAAATACACAGAGCTTTTCATCCGATGCAATGATATATCAACTGTAGAGTTACTCCTTACGATATGTAAATTGGTGTTAATAATATGAAAATACAGGGACTGTCAGCTTCAGAGCTGAGGTTCAAAGCAAGAAGCCAAAAATAAGTGAATTCTTCTTTAGACAATGATAGACATGATTTTCAATGAACAACTTGAGCATATATTTAATATTGTAGTTATTTATGGATAGCTGACATACATACATGTACAAAGATATGATGTTACCCCAAACAAAACCCTGGGTATGACTAGAGTTACATGACATTGTCTTGGTGAGTTGTCCTTCCACATTTTGCATTAAGAGACTGTTTTATTAAAAACAAGTGCTTCTTTAGACAAAGACACATATTGTATTTGGCTTGTGTGTACATGTATATACAGTAAAACCCCTATAATAAGACCACCTATGGGACTTTCAAAAAATGGTCTTATTAGCGGGTTGGTCTCTTTATCGAGTTTGGTCAAGAAGACCAAATTATGATAATTTACATGTACAATTTACTTTCAAACATGATAATTTCTTGGTGTTTCTGTTTTAATTACAGAAGAGTTGGTTGTTTCTATGGTTTAGGATTGTACTTCTGAAATCCATTCATAGACAACTGTATATCACAATTAATTAATTAACTAATAATAAAATAAAGTACAATGTAAATGAGTTAATCCATTTATTTTCAAAAATTATTTTCTTGTTTTCATTAATTATATTGTGTATACCAAGCACAGTAGTTTCCTTGAAGTACATATCATCATCAATCATTCATTATTTTAACAAAACGTTCAATGGTTGCCTGCTTATTTAAACACTTCACTTTCACGGATTGTTTCTCGATCTCATCTTGGACTTCAGCTAAGTCCTGTGACAGAGTGCCCAAGTCCTTACACATGCAGTACAACTTTAGCTGCGATATCAACTCCAGACAATATACAAAAGATTAAAAGCAATAAAAACCAATCATTTACAATCAACACTTCCATGTTTATCTCACTTAACCTTGACCGATACCATAAAGTGGTCGCTTAATTGTCGTAAAACTGGGACATAATTAAAAATGTTTTATCAATGAAAGTGAGAAAATCGCACGCGGTCGTATTAGGGGCTCAATTAGCATAGGATTAATGACATTTGTCTGAATTAACTGGTCTTATTACGGAATAACGGGGTGGTCTGGTTATCGGGGTCAACGACCATTGACATATATAGTGAAATATTCCGTTCTGAAAAAAATTGTTCGAAATCGGGGTGGTCACATAGAGGGTTTTTACTGTATATTGTAGACATTATGTAAATGGAACTGATTGTGTGTACATGTATGTATGTTGTAGACATTATGTAAATGGAACTGATTGTGTGTACATGTATGTATGTTGTAGACATTATGTAAATGGAACTGATTGTGTGTACATGTATGTATGTTGTAGACATTATGTAAATGGAACTGATTGTGTGTACATGTATGTATGTTGTAGACATTATGTAAATGGAACTGATTGTGTGTACATGTATGTATGTTGTAGACATTATGTAAATGGAACTGATTGTGTGTACATGTATGTATGTTGTAGACATTATGTAAATGGAACTGATTGTGTGTACATGTATGTATGTTGTAGACATTATGTAAATGGAACTGATTGTGTGTACATGTATGTATGTTGTATGTATGTATGTATGCTGTAGACATTATGTAAATGGAACTGATTTTGTGTACATGTTGTATGTATGTTGTAGACATTATGTAAATGGAACTGATTGTGTGTGCATGATGTATGTATGTTGTAGACATTATGTAAATGGAACTGATTGTGTGTACATGTATGTATGTATGTATGTATGTATGTATGTATGCTGTAGACATTATGTAAATGGAACTGATTTTGTGTACATGTTGTATGTATGTTGTAGACATTATGTAAATGGAACTGATTGTGTGTACATGATGTATGTATGTTGTAGACATTATGTAAATGGAACTGATTGTGTGTACATGTATGTATGTATGTATGTATGTATGCTGTAGACATTATGTAAATGGAACTGATTTTGTGTACATGTTGTATGTATGTTGTAGACATTATGTAAATGGAACTGATTGTGTGTACATGTTGTATGTATAAGGTAGACATTATGTAAATGGAACTGATTGTGTGTACATGTTGTATGTATAAGGTAGACATTATGTAAATGGAACTGATTGTGTGTACATGTTGTATGTATGTTGTAGACATTATGTAAATGGAATTGATTTTGAATATCAATGAGCAACTTCAACAAGTAACATAGATTTATTATTTTATTTCTTTATTACTACATACATACATGTACAAAGCTATGATATTTCAAAATAGAAAATCAATAACTCTCTGTTTGCTCTTTGTGTCCTACTTTTCTTTTAAATGAAGCCCACACAAACCCCTGGTCTGACAGGGTTACCTAGCCAGGGAACAGGCGTTGATATATTTTGCCTGGTCAATCATATAAATATATTTTAATACTGAGACCATTAATTGGACCGTATTGAGTTTCTGTTAATATCAACTGTCATTTTGCCAGTAGTAAATTAGTGAAAAATCGACGGACTGGAACCCAGGCTAAGAGTTACCCGACATCCGTTGTTGACACCTCCATCTGAGTTTTATATTAACTCTTTCAACCCCAAGTAACTGACATGGACTGGTGCATGCTATTTTTAGACCAATAAATTAATAAGAAAATTACCGTTGGACCAGTTCATTTATCAAAATGGGTAATTTTATCTAAAAATAGTAATAATTATTACTGGCAAAAAAGGCCTGTGGGGTTGAAAGGGTTAAGAGACCATTTTTGCTCTTTCCCTTGGGTGGTCTCTTAATACAAGTTTGACAGTACTGTGGAATTGTCTGTTTCAGGATCTTGTACGTCACATGATGCAGAGAGAACCGAGCCACCGGCTGTCCGCGGAGGAGTATTTGATACAACAGCGAATGAAAACCTTCCCAGAATACTTCTATACATTTCTCAAACTCTATATACAGAGATTTGCAACGCCACCAATATTGTCACCAGACGACAGAATTTTGAGGTATTGAATTAGTGCCACGGTATTTATGTTCCTTGTTTCTAAGAAGGGATTTGGGTGCGGCTTTCAAACTTGCAACTCAATATGGCGATGTGTCACACACATCCTTCAAGGTCACACTATCAGTAAAACGTCCAGCTGTATTTATATTGCGTGTTTACTACACTAAGCAAATCTCAATATTCCAAATCTTTGTGTAAGATTTTTATAATACTTTGCCAAACTCTTTGCATGCTGGGTAAAATAACTGGTATATAAATGGTTCAAATAATAGCAGACGACATTTTATTAATGTGTTTTTACTTATGTCACACATTATTTCCAAGTTTGAAGACGGTTACCAGAGTTAAATTGCTGGAATGGGAACATTATTCCTGTCTTTGAAGCAGCTAGATCTGCCCATGTTTGCCAAGAATTGCATCTTTTGAAATCAATAAGAATATCTAAATTTGGTAAGCAGTATCGCAATGCCATTGTACATAGCTTGTTGATCAACATGAAGGGTACCATACCATTGTACACAGCTTGATGATCAACATGAAGGGTACCATACCATTGTACACAGCTTGTTGCTCAACATGAAGGGTACCATACCATTGTACACAGCTTGATGATCAACATGAAGGGTACCATACCATTGTACACAGCTTGATGATCAACATGAAGGGTACCATACCATTGTACACAGCTTGTTGCTCAACATGAAGGGTACCATACCATTGTACACAGCTTGTTGATCAACATGAAGGGTACCATACCATTGTACACAGCTTGTTGATCAACATGAAGGGTACCATACCATTGTACACAGCTTGTTGATCAACATGAAGGGTACCATACCATTGTACACAGCTTGTTGATCAACATGAAGGGTACCATACCATTGTACACAGCTTGTTGATAAACATGATGTGGGACCATACCATTGTACACAGCTTGCTGATCAACATGAAGGGTACCATACCATTGTACACAGCTTGATGATCAACATGAAGGGTACCATACCATTGTATACAGCTTGTTGATCAACATGAAGGGTACCATACCATTGTACACAGCTTGATGATCAACATGAAGGGTACCATACCATGGTACACAGCTTGATGATCAACATGAAGGGTACCATACCATTGTACACAGCTTGCTGATCAACATGAAGGGTACCATACCATTGTACACAGCTTGCTGATCAACATGAAGGGTACCATACCATTGTACACAGCTTGATGATCAACATGAAGGGTACCATACCATTGTACACAGCTTGATGATCAACATGAAGGGTACCATACCATTGTACACAGCTTGATGATCAACATGAAGGGTACCATACCATTGTACACAGCTTGATGATCAACATGAAGGGTACCATACCATTGTACACAGCTTGATGATCAACATGAAGGGTACCATACCATTGTACACAGCTTGATGATCAACATGAAGGGTACCATACCATTGTACACAGCTTGATGATCAACATGAAGGGTACCATACCATTGTACACAGCTTGATGATCAACATGAAGGGTACCATACCATTGTACACAGCTTGATGATCAACATGAAGGGTACCATACCATTGTACACAGCTTGTTGATCAACATGAAGGGTACCATACCATTGTACACAGCTTGTTGCTCAACATGAAGGGTACCATACCATTGTACACAGCTTGATGATCAACATGAAGGGTACCATACCATTGTACATAGCTTGTTGATCAACATGAAGGGTACCATACCATTGTACATAGCTTGTTGATCAACATGAAGGGTACCATACCATTGTACATAGCTTGTTGCTCAACATGAAGGGTACCATACCATGGTACACAGCTTGATGATCAACATGATGTGGGACCATACCATTGTACACAGCTTGCTGATCAACATGAAGGGTACCATACCATTGTACACAGCTTGTTGATAAACATGAAGGGTACCATACCATTGTACATAGCTTGTGGAAGGAACCTCAGCAGTGGCCATGTGGTTGAGGTCGTTGACAATAAATTACTTGCTCTTAACCGTTGTAGGTTCTAATCCAGCTGGCTTGCAGTAGGTCGGTTGTTCTACCTGGGTGTCCATCCGTGCCTGCTCAAAGGGGCATCCGATAATTGCCGAGAGTCACCGTATGATCTAAGCTATGTATGCGACTTCGAACCCCCCCAAGCAAAACAGCTTGTTGGACATCTCGTGTACATTCATAGATATAGTTTTGCATAACACAACTTTACAAACATAATCAATTACATTAACATTATGTATGATTTACAAATTTCAGAGTGAAAAGGGACCTGGAGTTGATTTTGGAAAATCTAAAAATAGACAGCTCTCACCGGGAAAGCAACAGTGGCTTAACCCTGATAATATCCCTTGTTGGATCAAGTTCCAGGCAGGCCAATGTAAGTTATCTGCCTGTATATCCTACACACAATATGTACAGTTCCAGGCAAGCTAATGTAAGTAGTGAGATAACCATCTATCCATATATCCTACACACAATATATACAGTTCCAGGCAAGCTAATGTAAGTAGTGAGCAGTGTATAACCATCTGTCCATATATCCTACACACAATATGTACAGTTCCAGGCAAGCTAATGTAAGTAGTGAGCAGTGTATAACCATCTGTCCATATATCCTACACACAATATGTACAGTTCCAGGCAAGCTAATGTAAGTAGTGAGCAGTGTATAACCATCTGTCCATATATCCTACACACAATATGTACAGTTCCAGGCAAGCTAATGTAAGTAGTGAGCAGTGTATAACCATCTGTCCATATATCCTACACACAATATGTACAGTTCCAGGCAAGCTAATGTAAGTAGTGAGCAGTGTATAGCCATCTGTCCATATATTCTACACACAATATGTACAGTTCCAGGCAAGCTAATGTAAGTAGTGAGCAGTGTATAGCCATCTGTCCATATATCCTACACACAATATGTACAGTTCCAGGCAAGCTAATGTAAGTGGTTAGCAGTGTATAGCCATCTGTCCATATATCCTACACACAATATGTACAGTTCCAGACAAGCTAATGTAAGTAGTGAGCAGTGTATAACCATCTGTCCATATATCCTACACACAATATGTACAGTTCCAGGCAAGCTAATGTAAGTGGTTAGCAGTGTATAGCCATCTGTCCATATATCCTACACACACTATGTACAGTTCCAGGCAAGCTAATGTAAGTAGTGAGCAGTGTATTGCCATCTGTCCATATATCCTTTTAAATTGGGAGAGTGAATTTTTTACAGATCAGCAAACAGGTATTTCTTTTACGAGTAATGTTTTAAAAATACAAAGTGTAGGAGAAAATGGACAAACTTTATTTCTGTATATTGTAATGCCATTCTTGTTGGACACTTTTTTTTACAGCTCTGCGACCGCTTGATACAAAGCTTATCCGTACTTCATCTCCAACGTCTAGTTGTGCATATTACCATGCATAGTTATGTCTAGTTGTGCATATCGCCATGTCTAGTTGTGTCTAGTTGTGCATATTACCATGTCTAGTTATGTCTAGTTGTGCATATCGCCATGTCTAGTTATGTCTAGTTGTGCATATTACCATATCTAGTTATGTCTAGTTGTGCATATTACCATGTCTATTTATGTCTAGTTGTGCATATTACCATGTCTAGTTATGTCTAGTTGTGCATATTACCATGTCTAGTTATGTCTAGTTGTGCATATTACCATGTCTAGTTGTGCATATTACCATGTCTAGTTATGTCTAGTTGTGCATATTACCATGTCTAGTTATGTCTAGTTGTGCATATTACCATGTCTAGTTATGTCTAGTTGTGCATATTACCACCCTGTTCTGATTAGTTCACTTTTTGTAATTGGCGCTCTTTTGAACACAGACAAAAAAGCTTTTCTGTGCTGCATCTACAACAATTTACTCTAGCTTGATCGATGGCCCAATGAGAGACATTGCTTATGTTTCTATTATCTCCCTTGACGAATAAAGTCTGATTTATCACTAAATGTATATTTGTCTTCCTGTTAGTCGGAATCCTGTGTATTTCGTTTTTACCGCTGTTGTCTAACCAGATGTTGTGGAAGGATAAATGTAATTTTATCAAGAAACTTTATAGTGTGGTACAGTTTGTAATGTTGTGGATTTTTTGCTCAAGTTTGATTTTTTGTGTTATTTAGGTTATTTAGACACCAAAGAGTAAGAAAAGTATTTTATACATTTGTTTCAATCACTATGTTGGTGGCCATCTTGAATTTCAAAATGGCCGCCATTTTCAACCTATTCTATACAATATATCTACTTGTAGACAACCTAGGACCTTGATGTTGGTGTCTATGCCCACATTTTAGGGGTACAGGAATCTGAAAATGCCATTATTAAAGTGTTAGTACATATCGATGTTACTATAACAGCTATTTGGGGAATGTTTTTGTACATATTATAGGATTTTGAGCAAAATATAAAAAAATTAATATTGCACATGAACTTGTATACTTTTTATGGCTTATGAATTTGGCTTACCCTCATTTAAAATATTGTGGAAAGAGACATTAATTTATTCCCCATCAGAATCCATATCTACAGTTTGTTGTGTATTTAAGCAGTTGTCATCACCTCACATTCACACATCTATGTACAGCACAGATTGTTCTGTTTACATGTACATCTACCAGAACACTGGCTAACTTTACAGTTGCACTTTAGTAGTTCTACGACTGCTGCTGGGGCAGCTTGCACAGCAGACAAAATTGGCACCAGCCTGTCATTGTCTTTCATCCAACCTAGGTTACATGGATCAAGGAGTGTTGGATCAAGTACTCTATCCTGAGCCTATATATTTGCTTGAAGGTGAGATCGCAATGTATGTTGAAGCCAAGCACCATCAGTTGGTGGACGTCGATCAACGCCTTCATTTGCAAAATGTCTTCTGTACTTCTGCAACCTCAGGGAACCAGGATCACTACCAGAAACATTCTTTGTGCTTCCAAGCATACAAAGAAACTCTTTGCACCCAGTAATCACATCTTGCTGTGGTGTATCACCTTCTCCAAGTTGTGAAAGAGCTTCAATAATATTTTGAGGAGCCTTCATAAACACTTTCAGTCCTGTTTTCTTTCCAACTCTACTAATATGTCCTGTTGTGTCTGTTCCAGTGATGGCATGGAACCCAGGCAAAGCAGCTACCTTTTCTGACCCTAATTTTGTATAAATTGCTTCTAAGTCTACTCTTCTTTGATTTTCACTGGTGCCTGTTACAATACCAGACTTTAAACCCAACATATTTAGTCTTCGTAAAATGAGGACCAACCAGTCTGTGTCCTGTGTAAAGAAATCAACCTCATTACCATTTTCTTCATTCACCACCTCCAATGCATGTAGCATCATGAGAGTGTCTGCTTCCTCGTGTGTGCTGTTGTCTGTGGTTGGGTGGTAATTTGGTAAGTTGGTAAGGATGTCCATGCGTGTTGCTGTAACTACTGGCTTCTTACACAGTGCTATTGCTTTCTCAGCTAAGAAGAAGGTAAGCTGATCTTTAGTCTTCTTGCTAGACAGAAACTTTGTTTTTTCCTTTATAGGAGTGGAATTCTCAATATGTAGGTCTTCACTAGGGCAATCCTTCCCGTATCTGATGTCGGCCTTGATTTGTAATTTCTTTTTCTAATAATTATATTATATATATAATGATTTGTAATTTCTTGGCATACAGTAATTGTCAAACATGCATCCACCAGTGTATTCATTGAGCTCAATGTTATTAGCAAACGTTTTGCCAAGATCTTCACAGTACATAAATGTGACTGTGTGCACCAACGCCTGAACAACTGCCATGGCATCTATAATGAGGTATCTCTTGTTGGTGTTGGATGAAATAGATTGATTGTCATTTCAAGGCATGGATGAGGCATGGATGAGGTCACTTTTAGTATTGGAAAACAGAAGACTACTGAGAAATTGTTGACTGGAGGTCAAAGTCTCGTTCTGATCTGGCAATAACTAAGAGTCTGGAGAACAGTGTAGTTGTCGACTTTAGCTGATACTTTTTGGTATTACTTTTGATAGTTATCGTCTTGGACAGATCATCCCAAAGGATTTCTTTGCATTTTCTCCTCGAACCTCTAAGTTAAGAACACTTTCCTGTGTTTCTTTTCCCAACACTTTCATGCTCATGTAGTTTTAAAAATAGATGTGCTCCTTTTTCTTTGAATAGCTTCATTGACTCTAAGAATAGCATAAGGGATTCTATTGTCTTGCCATGCCGTTCTACTAGAGTATGTGAGGAGATGTGGTGATCAGGACTGTGTGGAAACTCAGACACTCCTAGCATGTCTCTGGTTTCTCGAGACAGACGGCCTAATTCAGGAGCAGCAAGACAGTACTTCATTAGGGTTGCTGGCTTATTGGTAATCACTCCTAGACCACCTTCTCCTTTCCGGATCTTATTTTCTTGTTCCTGAGCTTGGTCTACAACAACACTTGTGAATGGGGCTTTCTTCGTTGTCACAGCAAACTCACCTGCCATGAGCATGTTCAATATATCAGGGTCAGTATCTTTAGCTGAATATGCATGTGAAGTGAATTCCACAATATTCTGAGCATAATCCAGTCTGTTGTAGGCAAAAAAGTATGTGGAAAGTTTTTCCAAATATGCTAAATACAATGGTAAGTTGGGATCCTTGACAGATCGATGGAAATTCAGATGTGTCTGGACTTGGCGCATGTATATACAAATTCATCTACATGTATACATAGGAAATGCGTCATGGCTCTTGTCAAAATGATCCAACTGTTTCTCTATATTTATGCTTTCTATCTGTACCATCAATCCTTTGTGTGCATTTTGAAAAGCTGTTCTGTCAACAAGGTCACCTCTACATGCTTCAGCCAATTCACTCAAGCTGCTAGTTAGAGCTAGTTGCACTTGAGGATTTTCAGAAAAGTATTCCTGGAACCAAAGGTCAGATAACACTTGTAATGTTGTTTCATGAGCATCCACAGCTCGGTTGTAGTGGCTACCATTTATTATTTGATTGACAACAACTGTACAGTCCCGATGAACCCAGGTCTCATCGATACCACAATGCTCTATAGTATTCCCTAAACACCAGATAGCACAAAGACTGGTGTGGAAGGGGCCTGGCAATATCCACCACTTGTACTGGTCACTGAGATGCTCGAGTTTAACTGCCCTTTTGTAAAGGTCCATATCAAAAGTAACCACGACTTTTCTATTTTTCTCAGGACATACAACTCTGTTTAGCTGATATTAGTATTCTAATGCTGTCACCAGTGTGGACAACTCATGGGCTGGATTATTTATTATGGACAGAGAGTGGTTATAGTCAACATTCAACATTTAATAGCATTCATTCATATTTTGTTAAACACCTATAAAACATGTTATACCATCATCTTAGTTCAATTTATATTAGTTTGATGTGTTCTGCAATATTGTTAATGCAATTTCCAGATTCCCAGACCCCACAATGTGGGTATAGGTACCAAAAACAAGGCCCTATACCATCTACAAGTAGAGATATTGCCCAAAATAGGTTTAAAATGGTGGCCATTTTGAAATCCAAGATGGCCGCCAATATAGTAATTGAAAAAATGTATAAAATACTTTTTTTAGTCTTTGGTAACTAAATAACATAAATAACATAAAAAATCAAACTTGAGCAAAATTTCCCACAACTATTTTAAAATCTACAAAATGTACCACACTATTATGTGAACTTTGCAATATGCATACAGAGACATTAAAACATTTATTCTAGGATTGTTCTCGTGTTCAAACATTTTGACGAGATTAAAAACACATTTGATAGACAAACAAATAGAGTTAAAATAGATTATAAAACGGTTTCATTCAAAGTATAGAGCATCCACATATTTTGGTGGATTTTATAATTCATTTAGCAAAATATTACATTTTTACAAGCAAAAAACAAACTGCATTACATTTATAAGATATTTAAAAGAAAGAAATAACATTGAAGAGCATAATTATAGCCTTTATGAAAAATAAACTAGAAGCTCACAATAGAAAGTGGAATCAACTGATATTTGACTGATGGAAAGAAAATGACCTGCTTGGAACAGCAATAGTATTATTTAATTAACTACTGGTGTTGAAAAGATGTTTGTATTCTGGATCGGAAGACTTCATCTCTTCTCCTGCTATCTTACTTTCAAACCTAATTCCTTCTTCCTTCTCTCTACATAAAAATTAATAAATGCATTTGTATATATACTATATTAGAATGTGTTGTCTATATATTATTGTAAATTAACTGTAATTTATATATTATGTAACATGTATCTGTTAATTATATTATGAGGAAATAAACGGGCTACTCCTGGTAGCTCAAAAAGAAGAAGAACAGGTTGTGTTAATTATTTGATAACCAATTTTTACAGTAAAAGTATCCATTGGATATGTTGTAGGATATCTGTCAAGATTTAACAATTTAATAATTAGAAGATTAGAAAACGGATGAAAATGGATAGTATTTGGTGCAAAGGAAACAATGATAAAAACAGAGGAATCCAATAAAGAGAACAAATCTACTCTTAGGAGTATTCAGGGGCAGTAACTGACTATAAATGTTTCTCATAGACTAGCACACGTTTATGTCTGTCTGGTGTATTCAAGTTCTGTATCCTCTTATTGTTCATAATATGAATGTTCTTTTCTGGTAGATTGTCATTTTATAGGTACAATCAAACGTGTGTTAAGCAGCCAGCTAATGGAATCACATAAAGTGGCTGCTTAGCACAGGTGGCCTGCTTAATAGAGGGTAAATGTATAATAAAACAGCATATTGGGGAATCTGGAAACTGGCTGCTTAATAGAGGTTGGCTGCTTAATAGAGGTTGGCTGCTTAATAGAGGTTGGCTAATAGAGGTTGGCTGCTTAATAGAGGTTGGCTGCTTAATAGAAGTGACCACTAACACAGGTTTGACTGTACATTTATTGCATTGGGACTTCCATGATTGCAGCATAGAGTATATGACCTTGGGACTTCCATGATTGCAGCATAGAGTATATGACCTTGGGACTTCCATGATTGCAGCATAGAGTATATGACCATGGATTAATTTTGTATTTCAGTTTTGCAATGCAAAGTTGATGGCTCTTGGTTTGTTGACAGAACTTGCGCAGTATGTAACCTCAGATATTATACTGGACAGAATTCTACCTTACCTGGTGAGTTTGCTATATATTACAATATATAACCTCAGATATTATACTGGACAGAATTCTACCTTACCTGGTGAGTTTGGTATATATTACAATATATAACCTCAGATATTATACTGGACAGAATTCTACCTTACCTGGTGAGTGTGTTATATATTACAATATGTAACCTCAGATATTATACTGGACAGAATTCTACCTTACCTGGTGAGTGTGTTATATATTACAATATATAACCTCAGATATTATACTGGACAGAATTCTACCTTACCTGGTGAGTTTGGTATATATTACAATATATAACCTCAGATATTATACTGGACAGAATTCTACCTTACCTGGTGAGTGTGTTATATATTACAATATGTAACCTCAGATATTATACTGGACAGAATTCTACCTTACCTGGTGAGTGTGTTATATATTACAATATATAACCTCAGATATTATACTGGACAGAATTCTACCTTACCTGGTGAGTTTGGTATATATTAC
Organism: Archivesica marissinica; assembly: GCA_014843695.1. Taxonomy (NCBI): domain Eukaryota; kingdom Metazoa; phylum Mollusca; class Bivalvia; order Venerida; family Vesicomyidae; genus Archivesica; species Archivesica marissinica. The sequence continues at coordinate 31,111,108 of CM026401.1, forward strand.
AATATATAACCTCAGATATTATACTGGACAGAATTCTACCTTACCTGGTGAGTGTGTTATATATTACAATATGTAACCTCAGATATTATACTGGACAGAATTCTACCTTACCTGGTGAGTGTGTTATATATTACAATATATAACCTCAGATATTATACTGGACAGAATTCTACCTTACCTGGTGAGTTTGGTATATATTACAATATATAACCTCAGATATTATACTGGACAGAATTCTACCTTACCTGGTGAGTGTGTTATATATTACAATATGTAACCTCAGATATTATACTGGACAGAATTCTACCTTACCTGGTGAGTTTGGTATATATTACAATATATAACCTCAGATATTATACTGGACAGAATTCTACTTTACCTATTATTAGGGATGTCAACGAGTACTCGAGTACTCTATCGAACGTCCGAGTATCGAATACTTTTCAGATAATCGAGTACTCGGTTAAAAAAATAAAATCAACAAATCTTTATTTTGCGCAAATACGGAGTTGCCTGTGAACTAATCGTGATCAGTGGGATTAGCGAAACTTCCGCTGTATCAAACAATGCAATATACAGCTTGTCATGGTGATTAACAATACCTGTATATCACACAGAGCCGGCTACAGTGACCGAATAATTACGGTGTTGATTCAACTTAATTGGGAAGCGTAAGTTTGATGCAAATTATTTTATCATTGTCGTCACTACTGAGGCGGGTCGTCCGATTGTCTGTCGTGTGAAGGACATCTTTTGTCTGGTGGTCGGAACTTGTTTTGATGTTAGAATTGACTCTTAATTGATTACTCAATTTAGAACTTTAAGCAGGGCAATACCGAAATAGTTGTTAAATAATAAATATCGTAACTTTTGCCATTAACGTTAACGCTGTTAAACTGTGAAGAGATATTTAGAATATAATAGTAGTATAGTAATATAAGTGAATTGTGAGAATGCCTCCCCCTAAATCTGTGGTATGGAAGTACTTTGAAAGACTTGACAACACATCAAAGCAATGAATTGATTAAAAGCAGGACCAATCTGATTGACGAGACAAGAAGCATAATCCACGGTAACGATAACCGAGTATTCGAGTACTCGTTCGAATACCTTTCCGAGTACTCGAGTACCAAAATCACTACTCGTTGACATCCCTACCTATTATACATGAACATAATATAATTAAACAACATTTCTAATGAGATAAAAAAAAAATTCAATAAACAGGACTCTGGCGGACCCCAAAAAAAGAAGCTAGTCGGCAATTTAAACTGCAGAATAGCTCATTTTGACCTTAGAAATTGGGGTTGACATGTAGTAATCGTTTATAAGACGGGTCCCCAAGTCTAAGACCAAAATATCGGGGTAAAATTCTCGTGTTATAGGCGAGTATAGACGGTATGTTGAGATGTGTGAAATGTTAATGAGATATATTGTTGCTTACAGATGAATATGGCATCAGATAAAGAAGCTAGAGTTAGGGCAGAAATGTTACATTGTGTGACAAAATGTCTTAAAGATGTACACAACATACCTAGAAGGTAAGGGGTGTCATACACAATATAGTATATCAATGGAATGAATTGCGGCTTAATAGTCTCCATCGGGGTATGAACTACATTGGGTGTGTTTAATGTTAGTGTTGGGGCTTTTGGCTTCTGTGCTAACATTAAACACGCCCAATTCAGTTCATGATCCACGCTAATTGTAATCATGCCCAATGTAGTTCATACCCAAATGGAAACTATTAACCCACGATCGAATACCTATTATAAACATTAGTTATTCTTTTCAATGACACAAAAAAACAAATATCGCACTTTGCATGTAATATGTAGTTGGACCATTTTTGTGATAACCGTGTGACGGACCTTGTAATTAGATGATCCTTGGAACAGCGTAAACTGTAAGACACACCTTATATAGCAAAGAAACGCTGCCCAACACTGCGAATGCGCATGTCCTCAACCTGGAGTAGGCATGTCAGCTGCCTATCATTAGTGAGGAAATTCGTACAAAAATAGATACCAACAGGGTACATACATGTACGTTCTTCGAAGATGTCAACATCTCTGGCCCTCCATTGATTGTTGCATGCTGACATGGTTGTACGCTCCGTTGATTGTTGTATATCGACATCATTGTTCACTGTTGATAGTTGTATATCGACATCATTGTTCACTGTTGATAGTTGTATATCGACATCATTGTTCACTGTTGATAGTTGTATATCGACATCATTGTTCACTGTTGATAGTTGTATATCGACATCATTGTTCACTGTTGATAGTTGTATATCGACATCATTGTTCACTGTTGATAGTTGTATATCGACATCATTGTTCTCTGTTGATTGTTGCATATCGACATCATTGTACGCTTTGTTGATTGTTGTATATCGACATCAGTGTGTATTCTGTTGATAGTTGTATATCGACATCATTGTTCACTGTTGATTGTTGTATATCGACATCATTGTGTATTCTGTTGATAGTTGTATATCGACATCATTGTTCACTGTTGATAGTTGTATATCGACATCATTGTTCACTGTTGATTGTTGTATATCGACATCATTGTTCACTGTTGATTGTTGTATATCGACATCATTGTTCACTGTTGATTGTTGTATATCGACATCATTGTTCACTGTTGATAGTTGTATATCGACATCATTGTTCACTGTTGATAGTTGTATATCGACATCATTGTTCACTGTTGATAGTTGTATATCGACATCATTGTTCACTGTTGATAGTTGTATATCGACATCATTGTTCACTGTTGATAGTTGTATATCGACATCATTGTTCTCTGTTGATTGTTGCATATCGACATCATTGTACGCTTTGTTGATTGTTGTATATCGACATCAGTGTGTATTCTGTTGATAGTTGTATATCGACATCATTGTTCACTGTTGATTGTTGTATATCGACATCATTGTGTATTCTGTTGATAGTTGTATATCGACATCATTGTTCACTGTTGATAGTTGTATATCGACATCATTGTTCACTGTTGATTGTTGTATATCGACATCATTGTTCACTGTTGATTGTTGTATATCGACATCATTGTTCACTGTTGATTGTTGTATATCGACATCATTGTTCACTGTTGATAGTTGTATATCGACATCATTGTTCACTGTTGATAGTTGTATATCGACATCATTGTTCACTGTTGATAGTTGTATATCGACATCATTGTTCACTGTTGATTGTTGTATATCGACATCATTGTTCACTGTTGATAGTTGTATATCGACATCATTGTGTATTCTGTTGATAGTTGTATATCGACATCATTGTGTATTCTGTTGATAGTTGTATATCGACATCATTGTTCACTGTTGATAGTTGTATATCGACATCATTGTTCACTGTTGATAGTTGTATATCGACATCATTGTTCACTGTTGATAGTTGTATATCGACATCATTGTTCACTGTTGATAGTTGTATATTGACATCATTGTTCACTGTTGATAGTTGTATATCGACATCATTGTTCTCTGTTGATTGTTGTATATCGACATCATTGTTCACTGTTGATAGTTGTATATCGACATCATTGTTCACTGTTGATAGTTGTATATCGACATCATTGTGTATTCTGTTGATAGTTGTATATCGACATCATTGTTCACTGTTGATTGTTGTATATCGACATCATTGTTCACTGTTGATTGTTGTATATCGACATCATTGTTCACTGTTGATTGTTGTATATCGACATCATTGTTCACTGTTGATAGTTGTATATCGACATCATTGTTCACTGTTGATTGTTGTATATCGACATCATTGTGTATTCTGTTGATTGTTGTATATCGACATCATTGTTCACTGTTGATTGTTGTATATCGACATCATTGTTCACTGTTGATAGTTGTATATCGACATCATTGTTCACTGTTGATAGTTGTATATCGACATCATTGTTCACTGTTGATAGTTGTATATCGACATCATTGTTCACTGTTGATAGTTGTATATCGACATCATTGTGCATTCTGTTGATTTTTGCATGACAACGATGGTATGCGCTCCGTTGTGGTTTTATGTTTCTTCATTACTGTACTTGACTGTTGAATTGTAATTTCTTCTTTGTTCCAGTGATGCCAATGTCTTTCAAGAATATATATTCCCAAATATGGTGAGTAATTCTAAAAATACAGTTTGAGCGAATGTAGAACAATTGTTCACCGACCAATACCTCACCAACAATGCCTCACTGGACAACATCTCACTGGACAATACCTCACCAACATTGCCTCACCGACCAATACCTCACCAACAATGTTTCACTGGACAATACCTCACTGGACAATACCTCACCAACATTGCCTCACCGACCAATACCTCACCAACAACATCTCACTGGACAATACCTCACCAACATTGCCTCACCAACAATACCTCACTGAACAATACCTCACTGAACAACATCTAAATAATGTAGATAAATAATAAGGAAAATTACTTGACAATTAATTTGGTTTCATCATTCATACCTACCTATGCTGAACTTCATTGTGTTTCTTAGGTGAATACTGCACATATGTACCATAGCCTAGATGTAGTTTACCCCCACCCACCCACCCACCCACCCCTAAATCAAAGGAGCAATTGTCTTATTTCTCAATTGTTCGGTGAGCCATTGTCCAATCAGCCATTGTTCGATGATCATTTGTCCGGTGAGAAATTGTGAATTTTGAATATTCAATGTTGAACATCACATCACATATATACTGTGTTCAATCCAGGTTTTCCAAAACAGGGAGCCATTGGGGCCCACCGCCTCTGAAATAGGGGGTCATTTTACAAAAATGGGGGACAAACATAAATATCAATTAAATTACCTTTATAATCTGTCCTCTAGACTGTATTTATTCAATTTCAATAACAATGAAATGTCGATCATCAGATATCCATTTTCGTTGAAATTCCCTTTTGCTAACGCCGTCTTTGACACAATATTATCAACCACGGAATGGGTACCTTGTTCAATTTGATGTAGAATTCGCTGTTGTGGATTTTGCCATTTTAGCCGACCCAGACGAATAATATTCAGAAATACGCTTCATTTGAACTAAGCTTGAAATGGATGTGACTCATGCTGTTTGCACTAAATTTAGGCATGGCAACCGACTGGTAATACTACAAACATATTTTAAAATTCAAAAAATTAAAATAAAAAATAAATACTACAAATACAACGTAAATGTCACAGCGAGTTTATCGTTAGAACACAGTCTACGAAGTATGTTCACTTTTAGGCAGAATTAAGTCTTATTAGCTAAAACTACGGAAAGTGATCAAATGGATGCATCCGACATGCCCACAGAACATGTGAAATTGTGCCGCTGAGATGAAAAGGCGGTCAATGGCGCAATGTGCCACTCAATGTGCCACGCAATGTGCCATGCAATGTGCCACGCAATGTGCCACTCAATGTGCCATGCAATGTGCCATGCAATGTGCCACGCAATGTGCCATGCAATGTGCCATGCAATGTGCTGCGCAATGTGCCACTCAATGTGCCACGCAATGTGCCACTCAATGTGCCACGCAATGTGCCGCGCAATGTGCCACGCAATGTGCCATGCAATGTGCCACGCAATGTGCCACGCAATGTGCCACTCAATGTGCCACGCAATGTGCCACGCAATGCACTAGACACTATGCACTAGACACTATGCACTAGACACTATGCACTAGACACTATGCACTAGACACTATGCACACTAGACACTATGCACTAGACACTATGCACTAGACACTATGCACTAGACACTATGCACTAGACACTATGCACTAGACACTATGCACTAGACACTATGCACTAGACACTATGCACTAGACACTATGCACACTAGACACTATGCACTAGACACTATGCACTAGACACTATGCACTAGACACTATGCACACTAGACACTATGCACTAGACACTATGCACTAGACAATCGCCTAAATATAATCCATTTCTCACAGTTTCATGTAATAATCTGCAGTTAAAGTATGTACACAGAAAATAGAATTCTAAACTCTTGCTCTCTTTTGCGTTTAAGTATATAAAGCAGCTTATTCAATGCATGTACATGTCTGCTTTCAGTCCCCGCTAGCCCAGGATCCTGCTACTACTGTGAGGGCACAATTTGCTGAAAACATAGCACAGCTAGCTGAAACTGCATTGCGGTATGTATAGTGTCATAGCTGTACGGTTACCATAGCTGTACGGTTACATCCCTTCAATGTTTGTCCAGCTGTGAAACTGCATTGTGGTATGTATAGTGTCATAGCTGTACGGTTACATCCCTTCAATGTTTGTCCAGCTGTGAAACTGCATTGCGGTATGTATAGTGACATAGCTGTACGGTTACATCCCTTCCATGTTTATTGTCCAGCTGTGAAACTGCATTGTGGTATATATAGTGACATAGCTGTACAGTTACATCCCTTCAATGTTTATTGTCCAGCTGTGAAACTGCATTGTGGTATGTATAGTGACATAGCTGTACGGTTACATCCGTTCAATGTTTATTGTCCAGCTGTGAAACTGCATTGTGGTATGTATAGTGACATAGCTGTACGGTTACATCCCTTCAATGTTTATTGTCCAGCTGTGAAACTGCATTGTGGTATATATAGTGACATAGCTGTACGGTTACATCCCTTCAATGTTTATTGTCCAGCTGTGAAACTGCATTGTGGTATATATAGTGACATAGCTGTACAGTTACATCCCTTCAATGTTTATTGTCCAGCTGTGAAACTGCATTGTGGTATATATAGTGACATAGCTGTACGGTTACATCCCTTCAATGTTTATTGTCCAGCTGTGAAACTGCATTGCGGTATATATAGTGACATAGCTGTACGGTTACATCCCTTCAATGTTTGTCCAGCTGTGAAACTGCATTGCGGTATGTATCGTGAACTAGCTGTATGGTTACATCCCTTCAATGTTTATTGTCCAGCTGTGAAACTGCATTGTGGTATATATAGTGACATAGCTGTACGGTTACATCCCTTCAATGTTTATTGTCCAGCTGTGAAACTGCATTGTTGTATGTATAGTGAACTAGCTGTACGGTTACATCCCTTCAATGTTTATTGTCCAGCTGTGAAGCTGCATTGTTGTATGTATAGTGAACTAGCTGTATGGTTACATCCCTTCAATGTTTATTGTCCAGCTGTGAAACTGCATTGTGGTATATATAGTGACATAGCTGTACGGTTACATCCCTTCAATGTTTGTCCAGCTGTGAATCTGCATTGTGGTATATATAGTGACATAGCTGTATGGTTACATCCCTTCAATGTTTATTGTCCAGCTGTGAAACTGCATTGTGGTATATATAGTGACATAGCTGTACGGTTACATCCCTTCAATGTTTATTGTCCAGCTGTGAAACTGCATTGCGGTATGTATAGTGACATAGCTGTACGGTTACATCCCTCCAATGTTTGTCCAGCTGTGAAACTGCATTGCGGTATGTATAGTGACAGCTGTACGGTTACATCCCTTCAATGTTTATTGTCCTGCTGTGAAACTGCATTGTGGTATATATAGTGACATAGCTGTATGGTTACAACGTTTATTGTCCAGCTGTGAAACTGCATTGTGGTATATATAGTGACATAGCTGTATGGTTACAACATTTATTGTCCAGCTGTGAAACTGCATTGTGGTATGTATAGTGACATAGCTGTATAGTTACATCCCTCCAATGTTTGTCCAGCTGTGAAACTGCATTGCGGTATGTATAGTGACAGCTGTACGGTTACATCCCTTCAATGTTTATTGTCCTGCTGTGAAACTGCATTGTGGTATATATAGTGACATAGCTGTATGGTTACAACGTTTATTGTCCAGCTGTGAAACTGCATTGTGGTATATATAGTGACATAGCTGTATGGTTACAACATTTATTGTCCAGCTGTGAAACTGCATTGTGGTATGTATAGTGACATAGCTGTATAGTTACATCCCTCCAATGTTTGTCCAGCTGTGAAACTGCATTGCGGTATGTATAGTGACAGCTGTACGGTTACATCCCTTCAATGTTTATTGTCCTGCTGTGAATCTGCATTGTGGTATATATAGTGACATAGCTGTATGGTTACAACGTTTATTGTCCAGCTGTGAAACTGCATTGTGGTATATATAGTGACATAGCTGTATGGTTACAACGTTTATTGTCCAGCTGTGAAACTGCATTGTGGTATGTATAGTGACATAGCTGTACGGTTACATCATACTACATTTAAGTACTAGACTTTAAGTTAGTAGACTGCCACCTGATTAGATTTTAATTTAATAGAGGACAGAACGCTTAGTGACATACTTATGAGTCTGATACTAGATGTTAGTTAAATGTTGTTGCACACAAGCAATGCTAATCAAATACTGTACAGCCAATAGGAAATTGTGTTCACTATAAACAAACATCAAAGTAAGAGACAAAAAAATAAATAAAGAGTCATGGATTATAATCGATTCCACATTTTCACAATCGATTAATGACGATGTCCACGCCGGCGAACGATTATCGCCGATTTAGCGATAATCGATTTATCACTACTTCATACTATGGTTTTCGGGTTGTTTCTGTTACTTCAGTGACTGCCTTGGATAAATCTGGATGATGAACGTATATAAACAATGTTTGTTCATTCATGATACTGTTCTGTTTTACACTTTAGTCATTTTATTTTTTGAAGATTGGGGCAAGATAAAGGAGCATCGTCGATTCTTTTATTGAACAAATTCATGTGACCTCGGTTCATAAAGACTAGCAGTTATGGTGGGACCCAGATCGACCCCCCCCCCCCCCACAAACCCCCACAATAAACTAAACTAATGCTGATATCTAACACCCAATTTTTAGCTAAATGCATTAGTTTACACAAATTTATTTTGTTAGACGTTAAATTAATCCCTCTCAGAGACCTCATTCCTGATGGAATCCATCGCAACAAGGGAGAGAGAAGAAGCAATGTGGAATTTAAATGCCTTGCTTAAGGGCACAATCGTAACAGCTGCAGTTGGGCGCAAATTCATGGCCTTTCACACCTGAAGCTAACGCGCTACCACGACTTTCATACACACAGACTATTATATATTTCAGTATTCTAGAGATGATGCAGTTGAGATATATAGTGGATTATTCTATATTTCAGTATTCTAGAGATGATGCAGTTGAGTGGTATAGAGGACTATTCTATATTTCAGTATTCTAGAGATGATACAGTTGAGTGGTATAGAGAACTATTCTATATTTCAGTATTCTAGAGATGATACAGTTGAGTGGTATAGAGAACTATTCTATATTTCAGTATTCTAGAGATGATGCAGTTGAGTTGTATAGAGGACTATTCTATATTTCAGTATTCTAGAGATGATACAGTTGAGTGGTATAGAGAACTATTCTATATTTCAGTATTCTAGAGATGATGCAGTTGAGTTGTATAGAGGACTATTCTATATTTCAGTATTCTAGAGATGATACAGTTGAGTGGTATAGAGAACTATTCTATATTTCAGTATTCTAGAGATGATGCAGTTGAGTTGTATAGAGGACTATTCTATATTTCAGTATTCTAGAGATGATACAGTTGAGTGGTATAGAGAACTATTCTATATTTCAGTATTCTAGAGATGATGCAGTTGAGTTGTATAGAGGACTATTCTATATTTCAGTATTCTAGAGATGATACAGTTGAGTGGTATAGAGAACTATTCTATATTTCAGTATTCTAGAGATGATGCAGTTGAGTTGTATAGAGGACTATTCTATATTTCAGTATTCTAGAGATGATGCAGTTGAGTTGTATAGAGGACTATTCTATATTTCAGTATTCTAGAGATGATGCAGTTGAGTTGTATAGAGGACTATTCTATATTTCAGTATTCTAGAGATAATGCAGTTGAGTGGTATAGAGGACTATTCTATATTTCAGTATTCTAGAGATGATGCAGTTGAGTGGTATAGAGGACTATTCTATATTTCAGTATTCTAGAGATGATGCAGTTGAGTGGTGTAGAGAACTATTCTATATTTCAGTATTCTAGAGATGATGCAGTTGAGTGGTATAGAGGACTATTCTATATTTCAGTATTCTAGAGATGATGCAGTTGAGTGGTATATAGGACTATTCTATATTTCAGTATTCTAGAGATGATGCAGTTGAGTGGTATAGAGGACTATTCTATATTTCAGTATTCTAGAGATGATGCAGTTGAGTGGTATAGAGGACTATTCTATATTTCAGTATTCTAGAGATGATGCAGTTGAGTGGTATATAGGACTATTCTATATTTCAGTATTCTAGAGATGATGCAGTTGAGTGGTATAGAGGACTATTCTATATTTCAGTATTCTAGAGATGATGCAGTTGAGTGGTATAGAGGACTATTCTATATTTCAGTATTCTAGAGATGATGCAGTTGAGTGGTATAGAGGACTATTCTATATTTCAGTATTCTAGAGATGATGCAGTTGAGTTGTATAGAGGACTATTCTATATTTCAGTATTCTAGAGATGATGCAGTTGAGTGGTATAGAGGACTATTCTATATTTCAGTATTCTAGAGATGATGCAGTTGAGTGGTATAGAGGACTATTCTATATTTCAGTATTCTAGAGATGATGCAGTTGAGTGGTATAGAGGACTATTCTATATTTCAGTATTCTAGAGATGATGCAGTTGAGTGGTATAGAGGAGACGGATGACAAGGAGGATACTACAGACTTTGTATGATTTTATTGTTATAATAATCATACATCTGTGTTATTTATTTATGCTGTACATACTCGCCTAGCAGACGACCCCCCCCCCCTACTTTGGTCCTGAAATCTGTGGGTTTGAGGGTATTTTACACATGCCAGGTTTTGAAGGAGAAATCAACCATTTTAGATGTCTACCTTACATACTCGCCTATAAGACGACGACCCCTACTTTGGTCCTGAAATCTGTGGGTTTGAGGGTATTTTACACATGCCAGGTTTTGAAGGAGAAATCAACCATTTTAGATGTCTACCTTACATACTCGCCTATAAGACGACGACCCCTACTTTGGTCCTGAAATCTGTGGGTTTGAGGGTATTTTACACATGCCAGGTTTTGAAGGAGAAATCAACCATTTTAGATGTCTACCTTACATACTCGCCTATGAGACGACCCCCCTACTTTGGTCCTGAAATCTGTGGGATTGAGGGTATTTTACACATGCCAGGTTTTGAAGGAGAAATCAACCATTTTAGATGTCTACCGTACATACTCGCCTATAAGACGATCCCCCCTACTTTGGTCCTGAAATCTGTGGGTTTGGGCATGCACTCGCATATAAGACAGGTTGATAAAATTAACACCAGATGATGTATAAATTGTATGTTTGTCCAGTGCAAGTTGAATAAATGTTCAGTGTCGGAGTGCTTTCTTTTCTAAAACTTAATTATGGAAACCATTTAACATATTTTTTAAAAAAATTTATATTTTAATTTAAATTATAACACTCATTTATAAGACTGGAAGCCATTTGAGGACATAATCTGGTGGTAAAAACTTGTCTTATAGACAAGCATGTATGGTAAGTAGTTAGTAACATGTCATTGTAGTAAGTTCAGTGTTTTGTATTATTTTAAGAAGTTAAAGTCTTTACATGTGCATAAGAAGCTCTCATTGCCTTTGATTCAGTAGATGGGCCAGTAGTCCAGTGGTTAACACGTTGGACTGCAGATCCAGGGATCGCAAGTTCGATCTCCCATCTGACCCTAATAATATTAACAGTCTTTCAGATGGGACTTTAAGCCGAGGTCTCCTGGCGGTGCTTTACACTGTGCATGTAAATGAGGTCTCTGTCTGTATCATTGCACTATCCTCCAAAATCTAACATGACAAATATCTTCAGGAGGCGTCGCTCATATGGGCTACTGGTAGTGGTGATAAATAAGCGCACAAACACACTTTGATTCAGTGTTTATTATGAGGAGAGATATCTTCATAAGTATGTGACATACAGTCAAACCTGTGCTAAAGGCCACCTCTGAATAAAGGCCGCATATGAAAAACCTGTCTCTAAAGACCACCATTTTTCTCTCCCGTCGAGCCATTTTCAATGCATTTTAACCCTCTATTGAGAGGCCACCTGCCAACAAAGGCCACTGTTTGACTTTCTCGAGGGTGGCCTTTATAGACAGGTTTGACTGTACTTACTTAGTATGGAAATGTTCAGCTTTGGTGAAGGTTCTGGTGTGCATGAATATTATACTTTGTACTAACGTGGTTGAGTCCGCCTCCATGGTCAAGTGGTTAAGGTCCCTGACTTGTATACCACTGTAATATATCATCACTGGTTTGAGCCCCGTTCAGGCTGTGTCTCATTTATATGAAAAAGTTGGCAGTTTCTTACAGAGGTTGGTGCACCAAGTACTGGTTAACCGCTGGAGCCTGCCCAGGAAAGGTGTTAGATAAACTGCCCGCCTGCTATATAGTCCAAAATGGTGCCGATGCAGGCGTATAACCCGAACAAACAAACTAACTTGGTTGTTTCAGTCCACATATGACCATGAGCTACAGGCCCTACAGGAGATTATCCAAGAGAAGGTTGTGTTATTGTTGAATGATTACGATAATTCTGTCAAGCGGGCCCTACTCGACAATGGTATAACACGACTGTGTGTTTTCTTTGGAAGGCAGAAAGGTAAACGTGTTTTATTATTGAATGATTACGACAATTCTGTCAAGCGGGCCCTACTCGACAATGGTATAACACGACTGTGTGTTTTCTTTAGTAGGCAGAAAGGTAAACGTGTTTTATTATTGAATGATTACGATAATTCTGTCAAGCGGGCCCTACTCGACAATGGTATAACACGACTGTGTGTTTTCTTTGGAAGGCAGAAAGGTAAACGTGTTTTATTATTGAATGATTATGATAATTCTGTCAAGCGGGTCCTACTCGACAATGGTATTACATGACTGTGTGTTTTCTTTGGAAGGCAGAAAGGTAAACTTGTTTTATTATTGAATGATTTCGATAATTCTGTCAAGCGGGCCCTACTCGACAATGGTATTACACGACTGTGTGTTTTCTTTAGTTGACTGAAAGATCTCACTGTCGAAAGTAGTTCCATATACAAAGTATATATATACCGCCTGTCTGTATATCCGAGAATACAGAAGTATATGGAATACCTAGTATACGGATCCATGCACTCGTGTATCTTTGATTATTCGTGCTTCGTATGTACCCATTTTCCGCTCTTTCTGTTAGTGATTGGCCGATCATCGATTATAATAAAATATTGATCGGAAATCCCCATAATTGATCACACTTTCTCATAATCGATCATTTTTATTTATCTGTATTTTATTTTCATTCTGCTGATTTTCGTTCCTTTGGCCCAGATAAGCTGCGTATCAGCGCATTTTACGCTCATAAATTATCCAAATATGTACATGCTATAAATATGGTGCATACAGTTTATTCCCGTCCTTACATACTTATGCAAAATATAAAAAATTGAGACGTACTTTCATTTTTTAAACTGCTTGATCGTCACCTCCGCAAGCAAAGTGATTGGACATATTGATGAATGTACATAGGACACAGTCCCGTGATTTAAAATTGTAAACCCCACACAACCTGTGGTCTGTGTCATCTAGACCACAGGCACAAGACACAAGTTGTTTTTTTTGCCCCTACATTACTTACTATATGACCATAGGCCAAAAAAAATGTGTGTCTTATGCCTGTGGGTTTTTTTTGCCCCTACATACTATATGAGCATAGGCAAAAAAAAAATGTGTGTCTTATGCCTGCTCGGTAAAGTATTGCCTCAGTTTTGATAGTAAAAGTCGAGCGTTTTTCGTGTTGTTTATTACTGAAGACAATGAAATCTGGAAGTTTGCTAAGAATTAGTTGAATTATTTTATTATCAACATGGCACGTTTAAAACCAACGAATGTCTATTCAAAACCAAAACTGCGGAAGATTATTAACAATTTTTGCATAGAGATAAAGTTGTTGGACAAACCAGTCCAGTTATGGATGAAGAGGATAAACAGGAGTAAGAAGAGGCTCATGAAGTCTCATCAGACGAGGAACACTAAGAAATGAATGTAGTCTACTTTTGGAATGTCAACAATGGACTCAGACGTGAAATATAAACTTGGCTGAACACTTAAGCACATAACAGTAGTTTTAGCGATTGTTGACATTAAATCAAATATTAAAAAAGTTTAATTGTTATCTATTTTTAAACATGAAATTATTCAGGTAATGAAAATGTATGCCCAGTTTCACACTTACTTACTCCAGGAAAGTGGACTTCAATAAGATACCATTAGTGGCATTAGTATTAATACATTGTCATACATTTACAACTATTACTATCTGATTATAATCGACATTAATTGGTTACGGTTAACCGATTACAACCGATAATCAATTATGATTTTTAGTTTATACAAATTTATTTTAGCTCGATTGCGAAACAAGTTCTTTCAACTTATATTAATCACTCTCGAGACCTCATTCCTGATGGAATCCATCGCCATGAAGGAGAGAGAAGAGGCAATGTGGAATTTAAATGCCTTGCCTAAGGGCACAATCGTAACGGCTCCAGCGGGGCTCGAACTCCGGACCTTTCGCACCTGAAGCGAACGCGCATCCACTGCGCTATCACGACTTCCACTTCCAATTATGATCTTGGAACCGATTGCACATCACAACAGAAACTAAATAAGCATGAACGATTGTGGACCACCATCATTGTATACTACAGGTTGAAGAGAAAACCAGAGAGCCAGATTGTTTTTGTTTTGAAAGATAACATATGGAACTTAATATTAGAACCCTAAGTAAATGTCTGTTTTATATATTTCAGCAAATGATGTGTTACTGTCACACATGATCACCTTTCTCAATGACAAGGTAATGTTAACACAAAGGTAATATACAAGGTAATGTGAACACAAGGGTAATATACAAGGTAATGTTAACACAAGGGTAATATACAAGGTAATGTGAACACAAGGGTAATATACAAGGTAATGTGAACACAAGGGTAATATACAAGGTAATGTGAACACAAGGGTAATATGCAAGGTAATGTGAACACAAGGGTAATATACAAGGTAATGTGAACACAAGGGTAATATGCAAGGTAGTGTGAACACAAGGGTAATATACAAGGTAATGTTAACACAAAGGTGATATACAAGGTAATGTGAACACAAGGGTAATATACAAGGTAATGTTAACACAAGGGTAATATACAAGGTAATGTGAACACAAGGGTAATATACAAGGTAATGTGAACACAAGGGTAATATGCAAGGTAATGTTAACACAAAGGTGATATACAAGGTAGTGTGAACACAAGGGTAATATGCAAGGTAGTGTGAACACAAGGGTAATATACAAGGTAATGTGAACACAAGGGTAATATACAAGGTAATGTGAACACACGGGTAATATACAAGGTAATGTGAACACAAGGGTAATATACAAGGTAATGTGAACACAAGGGTAATATACAAGGTAATGTGAACACAAGGGTAATATGCAAGGTAGTGTGAACACAAGGGTAATATACAAGGTAGTGTGAACACAAGGGTAATATACAAGGTAATGTGAACACAAGGGTAATATGCAAGGTAGTGTGAACACAAGGGTAATATACAAGGTAGTGTGAACACAAGGGTAATATGCAAGGTAATGTGAACACAAGGGTAATATACAAGGTAATGTGAACACAAGGGTAATATGCAAGGTAGTGTGAACACAAGGGTAATATGCAAGGTAATGTGAACACAAGGGTAATATACAAGGTAATGTGAACAAGAGGGTAATATGCAAGGTAATGTGAACACAAGGGTAATATGCAAGGTAGTGTGAACACAAGGGTAATATGCAAGGTAATGTGAACACAAGGGTAATATGCAAGGTAGTGTGAACACAAGGGTAATGTACAAGGTAATGTGAACACAAGGGTAATATGCAAGGTAATGTGAACACAAGGGTAATATGCAAGGTAATGTGAACACAAGGGTAATATACAAGGTAATGTGAACACAAGGGTAATATGCAAGGTAGTGTGAACACAAGGGTGATATACAAGGTAATGTGAAAACAAGGTAATATACAAGGTAATGTGAACACAAGGGTAATATACAAGGTAATGTGAACACAAGGGTAATATGCAAGTTAATGTGAACACAAGGGTAATGTGAAGGTAATGTGAACACAAGGGTAATATGCAAGGTAATGTGACCACAAGGGTAATATACAAGGTAGTGTGAACACAAGGGTAATATACAAGGTAATGTGAACACAAGGGTAATATAGAAGTTAATGTGAATACAAGGGTAATATGCAAGGTAGTGTGAACACAAGGGTAATATACAAGGTAATGTGAACACAAGGGTAATATATAAATTAATGTGAACACAAGGGTAATATACATTATAATGTGAACACAATGGTAATATACAAGATAATGTGAACAAGAGGGTAGTATGCAAGGTAGTGTGAACACAAGGGTAATATACAAGGTAGTGACTGTGTGAACACAAGGGTAATATCCAAGGTAATGTGAACACAAGGGTAATATCCAAGGTAATGTGAACACAAGGGTGATATACAAGGTAATGTGAACACAAGGGTAATATACAAGGTAGTGTGAACACACGGGTAATATACAAGGTAATGTGAACACAAGGGTAATATACAAGGTAATGTGAACAAGAGGGTAGTATGCAAGGTAGTGTGAACACAAGGGTAATATACAAGGTAGTGTGAACACATGGGTAATATACAAGGTAATGTGAACACAAGGGTGATATACAAGGTAGTGTGAACACACGGGTAATATACAAGGTAATGTGAACACAAGGGTAATATACAAGGTAATGTGAACAAGAGGGTAGTATGCAAGGTAGTGTGAACACAAGGGTAATATACAAGGTAGTGTGAACACATGGGTAATATACAAGGTAATGTGAACACAAGGGTGATATACAAGGTAGTGTGAACACACGGGTAATATACAAGGTAATGTGAACACAAGGGTAATATACAAGGTAATGTGAACAAGAGGGTAGTATGCAAGGTAGTGTGAACACAAGGGTAATATACAAGGTAGTGTGAACACACGGGTAATATACAAGGTAATGTGAACACAAGGGTAATATACAAGGTAATGTGAACACAAGGGTGATATACAAGGTAATGTGAACACAAGGGTAATATACAAGGTAATGTGAACACAAGGGTAATATACAAGGTAGTGTGAACACAAGGGTAATGTACAAGGTAATGTGAACACAAGGGTAATATGCAAGGTAATGTGAACACAAGGGTAATATGCAAGGTAATGTGAACACAAGGGTAATATACAAGGTAATGTGAACACAAGGGTAATATGCAAGGTAGTGTGAACACAAGGGTGATATACAAGGTAATGTGAAAACAAGGTAATATACAAGGTAATGTGAACACAAGGGTAATATACAAGGTAATGTGAACACAAGGGTAATATGCAAGTTAATGTGAACACAAGGGTAATGTGAAGGTAATGTGAACACAAGGGTAATATGCAAGGTAATGTGACCACAAGGGTAATATACAAGGTAGTGTGAACACAAGGGTAATATACAAGGTAATGTGAACACAAGGGTAATATAGAAGTTAATGTGAATACAAGGGTAATATGCAAGGTAGTGTGAACACAAGGGTAATATACAAGGTAATGTGAACACAAGGGTAATATATAAATTAATGTGAACACAAGGGTAATATACATTATAATGTGAACACAATGGTAATATACAAGATAATGTGAACAAGAGGGTAGTATGCAAGGTAGTGTGAACACAAGGGTAATATACAAGGTAGTGACTGTGTGAACACAAGGGTAATATACAAGGTAATGTGAACACAAGGGTAATATCCAAGGTAATGTGAACACATGGGTAATCTACAAGGTAATGTGAAAACAAGGTAATATACAAGGTAATGTGAACACAAGGGTAATATACAAGGTAATGTGAACACAAGGGTAATATACAAGGTAATGTGAACACAAGGGTAATGTGAAGGTAATGTGAACACAAGGGTAATATACAAGGTAGTGTGAACACACGGGTAATATACAAGGTAATGTGAAAACAAGGTAATATACAAGGTAATGTGAACACAAGGGTAATATACAAGGTAATGTGAACACAAGGGTAATATACAAGGTAATGTGAACACAAGGGTAATGTGAAGGTAATGTGAACACAAGGGTAATATACAAGGTAGTGTGAACACACGGGTAATATACAAGGTAATGTGAACACAAGGGTGATATACAAGGTAGTGTGAACACACGGGTAATATACAAGGTAATGTGAACAAGAGGGTAGTATGCAAGGTAGTGTGAACACAAGGGTAATATACAAGGTAGTGTGAACACACGGGTAATATACAAGGTAATGTGAACACAAGGGTAATATACAAGGTAATGTGAACACAAGGGTGATATACAAGGTAATGTGAACACATGGGTAATATACAAGGTAATGTGAACACAAGGGTAATATACAAGGTAATGTGAATACAAGGGTAATATACAAGGTAATGTGAACATGAGGGTAATATACAAGGTGATGTGAACACAAGGGTAATATGCAAGGTAATGTGAACACAAGGGTAATATACAAGGTAATGTGAACACAAGGGTAATATGCAAGGTAGTGTGAACACAAGGGTGATATACAAGGTAATGTGAAAACAAGGTAATATACAAGGTAATGTGAACACAAGGGTAATATACAAGGTAATGTGAACACAAGGGTAATATGCAAGTTAATGTGAACACAAGGGTAATGTGAAGGTAATGTGAACACAAGGGTAATATGCAAGGTAATGTGACCACAAGGGTAATATACAAGGTAGTGTGAACACAAGGGTAATATACAAGGTAATGTGAACACAAGGGTAATATAGAAGTTAATGTGAATACAAGGGTAATATGCAAGGTAGTGTGAACACAAGGGTAATATACAAGGTAATGTGAACACAAGGGTAATATATAAATTAATGTGAACACAAGGGTAATATACATTATAATGTGAACACAATGGTAATATACAAGATAATGTGAACAAGAGGGTAGTATGCAAGGTAGTGTGAACACAAGGGTAATATACAAGGTAGTGACTGTGTGAACACAAGGGTAATATACAAGGTAATGTGAACACAAGGGTAATATCCAAGGTAATGTGAACACATGGGTAATCTACAAGGTAATGTGAAAACAAGGTAATATACAAGGTAATGTGAACACAAGGGTAATATACAAGGTAATGTGAACACAAGGGTAATATACAAGGTAATGTGAACACAAGGGTAATGTGAAGGTAATGTGAACACAAGGGTAATATACAAGGTAGTGTGAACACACGGGTAATATACAAGGTAATGTGAACACAAGGGTGATATACAAGGTAGTGTGAACACACGGGTAATATACAAGGTAATGTGAACACAGGGGTAATATACAAGGTAATGTGAACAAGAGGGTAGTATGCAAGGTAGTGTGAACACAAGGGTAATATACAAGGTAGTGTGAACACATGGGTAATATACAAGGTAATGTGAACACAAGGGTGATATACAAGGTAGTGTGAACACACGGGTAATATACAAGGTAATGTGAACAAGAGGGTAGTATGCAAGGTAGTGTGAACACAAGGGTAATATACAAGGTAGTGTGAACACACGGGTAATATACAAGGTAATGTGAACACAAGGGTAATATACAAGGTAATGTGAACACAAGGGTGATATACAAGGTAATGTGAACACAAGGGTAATATACAAGGTAATGTGAACACAAGGGTAATATACAAGGTAATGTGAATACAAGGGTAATATACAAGGTAATGTGAACATGAGGGTAATATACAAGGTGATGTGAACACAAGGGTAATATGCAAGGTAATGTGAACACAAGGGTAATATACAAGGTAACTTGAACACAAGGGTAATATGCAAGGTAGCGTGAACACAAGGGTAATATGAACCTTGATTATGATCTTCACTAGGAATGGACTAGGGAGTTGTTTGTAGGATCATTTCAGTGATGTTGTCTAACACGTGAACGTTATTATCACGTCATTAACATTCCTTATATATGTGTGGATGTAGCATCTGGGGAGATGACTAGAGTTGGGCTAGAGGAGATGTTGACGTACCAGATACTCATCATGGCTGTGATTTCTAGAGTTGTACCTTCGTTTTAATTGATGTCATATTATCATTTATGTGTTAAGAATTTGTTAAATTGGAATGGAATTTTGGAATTTTGTTACATAGACATTAAATACTCGTGTGGTGATCATTTTATTATCATTGGTCTCGTTGTAAAATAAAAAATGAATAATTCACCAGAAATTGCTAAATTGATTTCCCGTCAGTATACAATGTTTTTGTTTCTGTGGCTCAAGCATATATGTACATTGGTAACTGTGTTACAATCTCTTGTTATTTTACAGATGGACTGGCATTTACGAGGTGCTTTCTTTGACAATATTGTTGGTATTGCTGCGTACGTTGGCTGGCAGAGCTCAGAAATTGTGAAACCCCTGCTGGAACAGGTACAGTTTGTTGAACGTTGTAGTTGCCGTACATGTAGCGTCGTATATATGTTTTAAACATCGTTATAAGTGCGTCAATTCTTCTTTTAAATCGTCCGCCTCCGTTGTCGAGTGGTTAAGGTCGCTGACTTGTATACCACTGTAACCTATCATCACTGATGGTCACGGGTTCGAGCCCCGCTCAGACCATGTCTCATTTATATGAAAAAGTTGGCAGTTTCTTACGGAGGTTGGTGCACCCAAGTACTGGTTAACCGCTGGAGCCTGCCCAGGAAAGGTGTTGTTAGGTAAACTGCCCGCCGGCAATATAGCCTAAAATGGTGCTGATGCAAGCGTAAAAACCTGAAATATAACATATAACTACTTTGTCTTACCATTAACGTTATGTACCAATTCAAATAGAAATATGCATACTTTAAAGATTAATTTACAAATTATAAGGATTATTCTCTCAACCAATCAGAATCCTTCCAGGTGTTATTACATGTGTGTACATATAACAAATTATGAGACGACTGTGTTACACTGAATACAAGCAAAGTTATGTAATAAATATAGTACTTAGACAACCATCATACAACCTACATGCATTTTAAGACGACCATCCTGCCACCTATCACACCTGTATGTAGCTTTACTCTATTATATTTACATCGCTATTGCATTTCCTTCGATGAACGTATGAGCTCTGATTGTATACAATTTCATATAATGGTTTCCAACTAATGATATGCAGCTGACATGTGCACTTGATGTTACGGGCATGCGTATTCGCAGTGTTACGCAGCGTTCGTCGCGAGAAAAGGCGTGTCTTACAGTTTACGCTGTTCCAAGGATGATCTAATTATCAGATCCCCGCCACACGATAAGTCGCAAATTGCACTAAATACCTTTTAATTGGACAGTGTGATATATATATTTTTATTTGTCTCATTGAAAAGAATAATTAATATAAATATAAGTAATGAATCGTGAGTTAATAGTTCCCACTTTAAACACACTCAATGTAGTTCATACCCCAATGGAAACTATTAACTCACAATTCATTCCTTAAATGGTCAATATATGTATATAATGTTCATATATACATAATGATATTGTTCCATCTGTCCATGTATAGTCAATCATAATCCGTCATAGTGACAACCAACAGTAACAGAAGCTGTACTAGGATGCTTTGTCTTTCTGCAGGGCCTTTCCGATCCTGAAGAGTTCATTGTACACAAAAGTCTAGGAGCTCTGAAGTCTCTCGCAGAACTGGGTCTGTTGCAGAAACAGATGTTACACTACTTTGTCCGGATCGTAATTCCACTTCTAGCACATCCAGTAAGTAACCTATACTGTTCCACTTCTAGCACATCCAGTAAGTAACCTATACTGTTCCACTTCTAGCACATCCAGTAAGTAATCTATACTGTTCCACATCCAGTAAGTAACCTATACTGTTCCACATCCAGTAAGTAACCTATACTGTTCCACTTCTAGCACATCCAGTAAGTAACCTATACTGTTCCACTTCTAGCACATCCAGTAAGTAACCTATACTGTTCCACATCCAGTAAGTAACCTATACTGTTCCACTTCTAGCACATCCAGTAAGTAACCTATACTGTTCCACATCCAGTAAGTAACCTATACTATTCCACATCCAGTAAGTAACATATACTGTTCCACATCCAGTAAGTAACCTATACTGTTCCACTTCTAGCACATCCAGTAAGTAACCTATACTGTTCCACTTCTAGCACATCCAGTAAGTAACCTATACTGTTCCACTTCTAGCACATCCAGTAAGTAACCTATGCT
Organism: Archivesica marissinica; assembly: GCA_014843695.1. Lineage (NCBI taxonomy): Eukaryota > Metazoa > Mollusca > Bivalvia > Venerida > Vesicomyidae > Archivesica > Archivesica marissinica. The sequence goes on from CM026401.1 coordinate 31,133,577, forward strand.
GTTCCACATCCTGTAAGTAACCTATACTGTTCCACATCCAGTAAGTAACCTATACTGTTCCACATCCAGTAAGTAACATATACTGTTCCACATCCAGTAAGTAACCTATACTGTTCCACATCCAGTAAGTAACCTATACTGTTCCACTTCTAGCACATCCAGTAAGTAACCTATACTGATCCACTTCTAGCACATCCAGTAAGTAACCTATACTGTTCCACATCCAGTAAGTAACCTATACTGTTCCACATCCAGTAAGTAACATATACTGTTCCACATCCAGTAAGTAACCTATACTGTTCCACTTCTAGCACATCCAGTAAGTAACCTATACTGTTCCACTTCTAGCACATCCAGTAAGTAACATATACTGTTCCACATCCAGTAAGTAATCTATACTGTTCCACATCCAGTAAGTAACCTATACTGTTCCACTTCTAGCACATCCAGTAAGTAACCTATACTGTTCCACATCCAGTAAGTAACCTATACTGTTCCACATCCAGTAAGTAACCTATACTGTTCCACATCCAGTAAGTAACCTATACTGTTCCACATCCAGTAAGTAACATATACTGTTCCACTTCTAGCACATCCAGTAAGTAACATACACTGTTCCACTTCTAGCACATCCAGTAAGTAACCTATACTGTTCCACTTCTAGCACATCCAGTAAGTAACCTATACTGTTCCACTTCTAGCACATCCAGTAAGTAACCTATACTGTTCCACTTCTAGCACATCCAGTAAGTAACATATACTGTTCCACTTCTAGCACATCCAGTAAGTAACATATACTGTTCCACTTCTAGCACATCCAGTAAGTAACATATACTGTTCCACTTCTAGCACATCCAGTAAGTAACATATACTGTTCCACTTCTAGCACATCCAGTAAGTAACCTATACTGTTCCACATCCAGTAAGTAACATATACTGTTCCACTTCTAGCACATCCAGTAAGTAACATATACTGTTCCACTTCTAGCACATCCAGTAAGTAACATATACTGTTCCACTTCTAGCACATCCAGTAAGTAACATATACTGTTCCACTTCTAGCACATCCAGTAAGTAACATATACTGTTCCACATCCAGTAAGTAACCTATACTGTTCCACTTCTAGCACATCAGTAAGTAACCTATACGTTCCACATCCAGTAAGTAACCTATACTGTTCCACATCCAGTAAGTAACCTATACTGTTCCACATCCAGTAAGTAACCTATACTGTTCCACATCCAGTAAGTAACCTATACTGTTCCACATCCAGTAAGTAACATATACTGTTCCACTTCTAGCACATCCAGTAAGTAACATACACTGTTCCACTTCTAGCACATCCAGTAAGTAACCTATACTGTTCCACTTCTAGCACATCCAGTAAGTAACCTATACTGTTCCACTTCTAGCACATCCAGTAAGTAACCTATACTGTTCCACTTCTAGCACATCCAGTAAGTAACATATACTGTTCCACTTCTAGCACATCCAGTAAGTAACATATACTGTTCCACTTCTAGCACATCCAGTAAGTAACATATACTGTTCCACTTCTAGCACATCCAGTAAGTAACATATACTGTTCCACTTCTAGCACATCCAGTAAGTAACCTATACTGTTCCACATCCAGTAAGTAACATATACTGTTCCACTTCTAGCACATCCAGTAAATAACATATACTGTTCCACTTCTAGCACATCCAGTAAGTAACATATACTGTTCCACTTCTAGCACATCCAGTAAGTAACATATACTGTTCCACTTCTAGCACATCCAGTAAGTAACATATACTGTTCCACATCCAGTAAGTAACCTATACTGTTCCACATCCAGTAAGTAACCTATACTGTTCCACATCCAGTAAGTAACCTATACTGTTCCACATCCAGTAAGTAACCTATACTGTTCCACATCCAGTAAGTAACATATACTGTTCCACTTCTAGCACATCCAGTAAGTAACATACACTGTTCCACTTCTAGCACATCCAGTAAGTAACCTATACTGTTCCACTTCTAGCACATCCAGTAAGTAACCTATACTGTTCCACTTCTAACACATCCAGTAAGTAACATATACTGTTCCACTTCTAGCACATCCAGTAAGTAACATATACTGTTCCACATCCAGTAAGTAACCTATACTGTTCCACATCCAGTAAGTAACCTATACTGTTCCACATCCAGTAAGTAACCTATACTGTTCCACATCCAGTAAGTAACCTATACTGTTCCACATCCAGTAAGTAACATATACTGTTCCACTTCTAGCACATCCAGTAAGTAACATACACTGTTCCACTTCTAGCACATCCAGTAAGTAACCTATACTGTTCCACTTCTAGCACATCCAGTAAGTAACCTATACTGTTCCACTTCTAGCACATCCAGTAAGTAACCTATACTGTTCCACTTCTAGCACATCCAGTAAGTAACATATACTGTTCCACTTCTAGCACATCCAGTAAGTAACCTATACTGTTCCACTTCTAGCACATCCAGTAAGTAACATATACTGTTCCACTTCTAGCACATCCAGTAAGTAACATATACTGTTCCACTTCTAGCACATCCAGTAAGTAACATATACTGTTCCACTTCTAGCACATCCAGTAAGTAACATATACTGTTCCACATCCAGTAAGTAACCTATACTGTTCCACATCCAGTAAGTAACCTATACTGTTCCACTTCTAGCACATCCAGTAAGTAACATATACTGTTCCACTTCTAGCACATCCAGTAAGTAACATATACTGTTCCACATCCAGTAAGTAACCTATACTGTTCCACATCCAGTAAGTAACCTATACTGTTCCACTTCTAGCACATCCAGTAAGTAACATATACTGTTCCACTTCTAGCACATCCAGTAAGTAACATATACTGTTCCACATCCAGTAAGTAACCTATACTGTTCCACATCCAGTAAGTAACCTATACTGTTCCACTTCTAGCACATCCAGTAAGTAACCTATACTGTTCCACATCCAGTAAGTAACCTATACTGTTCCACATCCAGTAAGTAACATATACTGTTCCACATCCAGTAAGTAACCTATACTGTTCCACTTCTAGCACATCCAGTAAGTAACCTATACTGTTCCACATCCAGTAAGTAACCTATACTGTTCCACATCCAGTAAGTAACCTATACTGTTCCACATCCAGTAAGTAACCTATGCTGTTCCACATCCAGTAAGTAACCTATACTGTTCCACTTCTAGCACATCCAGTAAGTAACCTATACTATTCCACATCCAGTAAGTAACATATACTGTTCCACATCCAGTAAGTAACATATACTGTTCCACTTCTAGCACATCCAGTAAGTAACCTATACTGTTCCACATCCAGTAAGTAACATATACTGTTCCACTTCTAGCACATCCAGTAAGTAACCTATACTGTTCCACATCCAGTAAGTAACATATACTGTTCCACATCCAGTAAGTAACCTATACTGTTCCACATCCAGTAAGTAACATATACTGTTCCACTTCTAGTACATCCAGTAAGTAACCTATACTGTTCCACATCCGGTAAGTAACCTATACTGTTCCACTTCTAGCACATCCAGTAAGTAACCTATACTGTTCCACATCCAGTAAGTAACATATACTGTTCCACATATAGTAAGTAACATATACTGTTCCACTTCTAGCACATCCAGTAAGTAACCTATACTGTTCCACATCCAGTAAGTAACATATACTGTTCCACTTCTAGCACATCCAGTAAGTAACCTATACTGTTCCACATCCAGTAAGTAACCTATACTGTTCCACATCCAGTAAGTAACATATACTGTTCCACATCCAGTAATAACCTATACTGTTCCACTTCTAACACATCCAGTAAGTAACCTATACTGTTCCACGTCCAGTAAGTAACCTATACTGTTACACATCCAGTAAGTAACCTATACTGTTCCACATCCAGTAAGTAACCTATACTGTTCCACATCCAGTAAATAACCTATACTGTTCCACATCCAGTAAGTAACCTATACTGTTCCACGTCCAGTAAGTAACCTATACTGTTTCACATCCAGTAAGTAACCTATACTGTTCCACATCCAGTAAGTAACCTATACTGTTCCACATCCAGTAAGTAACCTATACTGTTCCACGTCCAGTAAGTAACCTATACTGTTCCACATCCAGTAAGTAACCTATGCTGTTCCACATCCAGTAAGTAACCTATACTGTTACACATCCAGTAAGTAACATATACTGTTCCACATCCAGTAAGTAACATATACTGTTCCACATCCAGTAAGTAACCTATACTGTTACACATCCAGTAAGTAACCTATACTGTTCCACATCCAGTAAGTAACCTATACTGTTCCACATCCAGTAAGTAACCTATACTGTTCCACATCCAGTAAGTAACCTATACTGTTCCACTTCTAGCACATCCAGTAAGTAACCTATACTGTTCCACATCCTGTAAGTAACCTATACTGTTCCACAGCCAGTAAGTAACCTATACTGTTCCACATCCAGTAAGTAACCTATACTGTTCCACATCCAGTAAGTAACCTATACTGTTTCACTGTTGGAACATAGCATTGTTAGCCTATACTGTTCAACTGTTGGCACATTGCATTGGTAGCCAATACTGTTCAACTGTTGGCACATTGCATTGGTAGCCGATACTGTTCAACTGTTGGCACATTGCATTGGTAGCTGATACTGTTCCACTTCTAGTACATCCAGTAGGTAGACGATACTGGTATGTGGATCCGACAAGGCAGTATTCAATAGCTTTTTACACTATACTTTCAGGGTATGTGGATCCGACAAGGCAGTGTGGGGTTTATATCAGCAGTTGCGGGAAAGTTGAACATAGCCGACATTCATTGTAATCTACTGCCATCTCTACAACCATTTCTCACAACCAACATACTCCAAATTGAACGAGAGGTAAGGCTGTCCCTCTCATAAATACACCTGTATTATATCAATTGTAGGTATAGATTAACATTAGAGTTTCAATAAAACCTTACATTGATAGACACCCATGTACTGTATTGATGGGCAACCATAGACACACATGCATTGTATTGATAGACACCCAGGTACTGTATTGATGGGCAACCATAGACGCACATGCACTGTATTGATAAGACACCCATGTACTGGATTGATGGGCAACCATAGACACACATGCACTGTATTGATGGGCAACCATAGACACACATGCACTGTATTGATGGGCAACCATAGACACACATGCACTGTATTGATAGACACCTATGTACTGTATTGATGGGCAACCATAGACACCCGTGCACTGTATTGATAGACACCTATGTACTGTATTGATGGGCAACCATAGACACACATGCATTGTATTGATAGACACCCAGGTACTGTATTGATGGGCAACCATAGATGCACATGCACTGTATTGATAGACACCTATGTACTGGATTGATGGGCAACCATAGACACACATGCACTGTATTGATGGGCAACCATAGACACACATGCACTGTATTGATGGGCAACCATAGACACACATGCACTGTATTGATGGGCAGCCATAGACACCTATGTACTGTATTGATGGGCAACCATAGACACCTATGTACTGTATTGATGGGCAACCATAGACACATATGCATTGTATTGATGGGCAATCATAGACACCTATGTACTGTATTGATGGGCAACCATAGACACCTATGTACTGTATTGATGGGCAACCATAGACACCTATGTACTGTATTGATGGGCAACCATAGACACCTATGTACTGTATTGATAGACACCCATGTACTGTATTGATAGACAGCCTTACAATGTATTGATAGACACCCATGTACTGTATTGATAGACACCCATGTACTGTATTGATAGACAGCCTTATACTGTATTGATAGACATCCTTACACTGTATTGATAGACAGCCATACACTGTATTGATAGACAGCCTTACACTGTATTGATAGACACCCATGTACTGTATTGATAGACATCCTTACACTGTATTAATAGACACTCATGTACTGTATTGATAGACAACCTTACACTGTATTGATAGACATCCTTACACTGTATTGATAGACAGCCATACACTGTATTGATAGACAGCCTTACACTGTATTGATATACACCCATGTACTGTATTGATAGACACCCATGTACTGTATTGATAGACATCCTTACACTGTATTAATAGACACTCATGTACTGTATTGATAGACAGCCTTACAATGTATTGATAGACACCCATGTACTGTATTGATAGACAGCCTTACAATGTATTGATAGACACCCTTACACTGTATTGATAGACATCCTTACACTGTATTGATAGACACCCATGTACTGTATTGATAGACACCCATGTACTGTATTGATAGACACCCATGTACTGTATTGATAGACACCCATGTACTGTATTGATAGACACCCATGTACTGTATTGATAGACACCCATGTACTGTATTGATAGACACCCATACACTGTATTGATAGACAGCCTTACACTGTATTGATAGACACCCATGTACTGTATTGATAGACATCCTTACACTGTATTAATAGACACTCATGTACTGTATTGATAGACAACCTTACACTGTATTAATAGACACCCATGTACTGTATTGATAGACACCCATGTACTGTATTGATAGAGACCCATGTGCTGTATTGATATACACCCATGTACTGTATTGATAGAGACCCATGTGCTGTATTGATATACACCCATGTGCTGTATTGATAGAGACCCATGTGCTGTATTGATAGACAGCCTTACACTGTATTGATAGACACCCATGTGCTGTATTGATAGACACCCATGTACTGTATTGATAGACAGCCTTACACTGTATTGATAGACAGCCGTGTACTGTATTGATAGAGACCCATGTACTGTATTGATAGACACCCATGTACTGTATTGATAGACACCCATGTACTGTATTGATAGACACCCATGTACTGTATTGATAGACAGCCTTACACTGTATTAATAGACACCCATGTACTGTATTGATAGACAACCTTACACTGTCTTTGTGAGACACCCATGCACTGTATTGATAGACACCCATGTACTGTATTGATAGACACCCATGTACTGTATTGATAGACACCCATGTACTGTATTGATAGACAGCCGTGTACTGTATTGATAGAGACCATTACACTGTATTGATAGACACCCATGTACTGTATTGATAGACAGCCTTACAATGTATTGATAGACACCCATGTACTGTATTGATAGACACCCATGCACTGTATTGATAGACACCCATGTACTGTATTGATAGACAACCTTACACTGTATTGATAGACAGCCTTACACTGTATTGATAGACAGCCTTACACTGTATTGATAGACACCCATGTACTGTATTGATAGACACCCATGTACTGTATTGATAGACACCCATGCACTGTATTGGTAGACACCCATGTACTGTATTGATAGACACCCATGTACTGTATTGATATACACCCATGTACTGTATTGATAGACACCCATGTCCTGTATTGATAGACACCCATGTACTGTATTGATAGACACCCATGTACTGTATTGATAGACACCCATGTACTGTATTGATAGACAGCCTTACACTGTATTGATAGACACCCATGTACTGTATTGATAGACAGCCGTGTACTGTATTGATAGACACCCATGTACTGTATTGATAGACAGCCTTACACTGTATTGATAGACAACCGTACACTGTATTGATAGACACCCATGTACTGTATTGATAGACACCCATGTACTGTATTGATAGACACCCATGTCCTGTATTGATAGACACCCATGTACTGTATTGATAGACACCCATGTACTGTATTGATAGACAGCCTTACACTGTATTGATAGACACCCATGTACTGTATTGATAGACAGCCGTGTACTGTATTGATAGAGACCCATGTACTGTATTGATAGACAGCCTTACACTGTATTGATAGACACTCATGTACTGTATTGATAGACACCCATGTACTGTATTGATAGACACCCATGTACTGTATTGATAGACACCCATGTCCTGTATTGATAGACAGCCGTACACTGTATTGATAGACAACCGTACACTGTATTGATAGACACCCATGTACTGTATTGATAGACACCCATGTACTGTATTGATAGACACCCATGTCCTGTATTGATAGACACCCATGTACTGTATTGATAGACAGCCATGTACTGTATTGATAGACACCCATGTACTGTATTGATAGACAGCCATGTACTGTATTGATAGACACCCATGTACTGTATTGATATACACCCATGTACTGTATTGATAGACAGCCTTACACTGTATTGATAGACACCCATGTACTGTATTGATAGACACCCATGTACTGTATTGATATACACCCATGTACTGTATTGATAGACAGCCTTACACTGTATTGATAGACAGCCGTGTACTGTATTGATAGACACCCATGTACTGTATTGATAGACAGCCTTACACTGTATTGATAGACACCCATGTACTGTATTGATAGACAGCCGTGTACTGTATTGATAGAGACCCATGTACTGTATTGATAGACAGCCTTACATTGTATTGATAGACACTCATGTACTGTATTGATAGACACCCATGTACTGTATTGATAGACACCCATGTACTGTATTGATAGACAGCCTTACACTGTATTGATAGACAACCGTACACTGTATTGATAGACACCCATGTACTGTATTGATAGACACCCATGTACTGTATTGATAGACACCCATGTCCTGTATTGATAGACACCCATGTACTGTATTGATAGACACCCATGTACTGTATTGATAGACAGCCTTACACTGTATTGATAGACACCCATGTACTGTATTGATAGACAGTCGTGTACTGTATTGATAGAGACCCATGTACTGTATTGATAGACAGCCTTACACTGTATTGATAGACACTCATGTACTGTATTGATAGACACCCATGTACTGTATTGATATACACCCATGTACTGTATTGATAGACACCCATGTCCTGTATTGATAGACAGCCGTACACTGTATTGATAGACAACCGTACACTGTATTGATAGACACCCATGTACTGTATTGATAGACACCCATGTACTGTATTGATAGACACCCATGTCCTGTATTGATAGACACCCATGTACTGTATTGATAGACAGCCATGTACTGTATTGATATACACCCATGTACTGTATTGATAGACAGCCATGTACTGTATTGATAGACACCCATGTACTGTATTGATATACACCCATGTACTGTATTGATAGACAGCCTTACACTGTATTGATAGACACCCATGTACTGTATTGATAGACACCCATGTACTGTATTGATATACACCCATGTACTGTATTGATAGACAGCCTTACACTGTATTGATAGACAGCCGTGTACTGTATTGATAGACACCCATGTACTGTATTGATAGACACCCATGTCCTGTATTGATAGACACCCATGTCCTGTATTGATAGACACCCATGTACTGTATTGATAGACAGCCTTACACTGTATTGATAGACACCCATGTCCTGTATTGATAGACACCCATGTACTGTATTGATAGACAGCCTTACACTGTATTGATAGGCACCCATGTCCTGTATTGATAGACACCCATGTCCTGTATTGATAGACACCCATGTCCTGTATTGATATACACCCATGTGCTGTATTGATAGACACCCATGTACTGTATTGATAGACACCCATGTACTGTATTGATAGACAGCCTTACACTGTATTGATAGACACTAATGTACTGTATTGATAGACATCCTTACACTGTATTGATAGACACCCATGTACTGTATTGATAGACACCCATGTACTGTATTGATAGACACCCATGTACTGTATTGATATACACCCATGTACTGTATTGATAGACACCCATGTACTGTATTGATATACACCCATGTACTGTATTGATAGACAGCCTTACACTGTATTGATAGACACTCATGTACTGTATTGATAGACACCCTTACACTGTATTGATAGACACCCATGTACTGTATTGATAGACACCCATGTGCTGTATTGATAGACACCCATGTACTGTATTGATAGACACCCTTACACTGTATTGATAGACACCCATGTACTGTATTGATAGACACCCATGTGCTGTATTGATAGACACCCATGTACTGTATTGATAGACACCCTTACACTGTATTGATAGACACCCATGTACTGTATTGATAGACACCCATGTGCTGTATTGATAGACACCCATGTACTGTATTGATAGACACCCTTACACTGTATTGATAGACACCCATGTACTGTATTGATAGACACCCATGTGCTGTATTGATAGACACCCATGTACTGTATTGATAGACACCCTTACACTGTATTGATAGACACCCATGTACTGTATTGATAGACACCCATGTACTGTATTGATAGACACCCATGTACTGTATTGATAGACACCCTTACACTGTATTGATAGACACCCATGTACTGTATTGATAGACACCCATGTACTGTATTGATAGACACCCATGTACTGTATTGATAGACACCCATGTCCTGTATTGATAGACACCCATGTACTGTATTGATAGACACCCATGTACTGTATTGATAGACAGCCTTACACTGTATTGATAGACACCCATGTACTGTATTGATAGACAGCCTTACAATGTATTGATAGACACCCATGTACTGTATTGATAGACAGCCTTACAATGTATTGATATACACACATGTACTGTATTGATAGACAGCCTTACACTGTATTGATAGACACCCATGTACTGTATTGATAGACACCCATGTACTGTATTGATAGACACCCATGTACTGTATTGATAGACACTCATGTACTGTATTGATAGACACCCATGCACTGTATTGATAGACACCCATGTACTGTATTGATAGACACCCATGTACTGTATTGATAGACACCCATGTACTGTATTGATAGACACCCATGTACTGTATTGATAGACAGCCTTACACTGTATTGATAGACACCCATGTACTGTATTGATAGACACCCATGTCCTGTATTGATAGACACCCATGTACTGTATTGATAGACACCCATGTACTGTATTGATAGACACCCATACACTGTATTGATAGACACCCATGTACCGTATTGATAGACACCCATGTCCCGTATTGATAGACACCCATGTACTGTATTGATAGACACCCATGTACTGTATTGATAGACACCCATGTACTATATTGATAGACACCCATGTACTGTATTGATAGACACCCATGTGCTGTATTGATAGACACCCATGTGCTGTATTGATAGACACCCATGTACTGTATTGATAGACACTCATGTACTGTATTGATAGACACTCATGTACTGTATTGATAGACACCCATGTCCTGTATTGATAGACAACCGTACACTGTATTGATAGACACCAATGTCCTGTATTGATAGACACTCATGTACTGTATTGATAGACACCCATGTCCTGTATTGATAGACACCCATGTACTGTATTGATAGACACTCATGTACTGTATTGATAGACAGCCTTACACTGTATTGATAGACACCCATGTACTGTATTGATAGACACCCATGTACTGTATTGATAGACAGCCTTACACTGTATTGATAGACACCCATGTACTGTATTGATAGACAGCCTTACAATGTATTGATAGACACCCATGTACTGTATTGATAGACAGCCTTACAATGTATTGATATACACACATGTACTGTATTGACCATGTACTGTATTGATAGACACCCATGTACTGTATTGATAGACACCCATGTCCTGTATTGATAGACAGCCTTACAATGTATTGATAGACACCCATGTCCTGTATTGATAGACACCCATGTACTGTATTGATAGACAGCCTTACACTGTATTGCAGGTGCTGCTGCTGAATGCTCTACAAGAACCTGTACCCAGGTCAGTGTTCGACTACGTTCTACGGTCACCTAAAGTGGAAAGGATATTTACTAAATTACAGGAAAGAAACTACGTGCGAGGTACCAGCAGACAAGGTCATAGACCAGTCTACCTGGAGATGGATGATCCCATGTCACAGGTATGCTCAGTCTACTCGGAGGTGAATGTTCCGGTCGTAGGGTCGAATATTTATCGAACTTGAATGTTTAATAAAACTACGTTTTTTATTTTTATTGTGTTTGATCTGTTGGCATAATGGGGTCTGGTCCGTAGAGTCAATTTCAGTCCATCTTATATATAGTAAACGACCAATCTCCTATAATCCATACACCATCATAAGTCCTGTTATGGAAGTCGTGTTTGCTTCAGGTGCGAAAGGCCTGGAGTTTGTGCCCCGCTGAAGCCGTTACGATTGTGCCCTTAGGCAAGGCATTTAAATTCCACGTTGCCTCTTCTCTCTCCTTCGTGGCGATGGATTCCATCAGGAATGAGTTCTCGAGAGTGATTAATATAAGTTATAAGAACTTGTTTCGTAATCGAGCTAAAATAAATTTGTATAAACTAAGTCCCGTTATTTCGTACTTCGTATGGTAACAAAAAAAACCTGTATTTCATGACAATAAAATAGTGTCGGTAAGGAATTTATTTTGTGTTTGATTTTTATGACCACAGAAAAATATGAAAATATCAAAATTTGGGAAAAGGTTGGGCGGTAACAAACTGGTCGGTTGGGAAACCGTAAATGCCTACTAATCTAACATGTTTTATTAATACAATTCATGTAGGGAATGCAACGGTTCATTGCAGTACATTACTTTTCCATGTTGGACGTATTATAAAACATGTAAAGTAAATATATCTTCGATATTGGGGGTGTCAAATTGTTTCATGTGAGGAAGCTATCCAGTTGACTTGCGGAAGGTCATTAGTTCTACCCAGGTCAACCTCCGTACCTGAAATACTGCTCGGAGGGGCAGCCGAGGTCTTCTCCACCATTAAAGAGTCGTCATATGATCTAAGCTGTTAGTGCGACTTCAAACAAAACAAAAATCATTAGTCACATATGATAGATACATGTATTGCTTAATATACTAAATAATGATAAACAATACATTATCATGTTCAATATGTCTTTGCAGATATTTAAGAAGTTTTCATTCCTGGGTTGCACAGAATCCCACGAAGATAAGATACTCGCCATGAAGGAATTTATTAAGAAACTACATAGGGCGAGAGCCGGGTAAGCTTTAATACATTGTTGAAGAGCTCTCATTGTTTATATTTCTGTGTATTGCCAATCTATAACTCCATATATATCTAAATCTAGTTCATTGTTGCCTAAATGTTAATTGAGAAAATCTGATCAGCGGGAAACCTACCTCATTGTTGCCATAATGTTAATTAACAGATTCAACTGTAAACCGAGCTTTTTGCCTACATGAGAATTGAGAAATTCAGCAGTAGACCTAGATAATTGAGAATTCAGCAGTACACATAGATACTTGAGAAATTCAGCAGTAGACCTAAATAATTGAGAAATTCAGCAGTAGACCTAGATAATTGAGAATTCAGCAGTAAACATAGATACTTGAGAAATTCAGCATTAAACATAGATACTTGAGAAATTCAGCATTAAACATAGATACTTGAGAAATTCAGCATTAAACATAGATACTTGAGAAATTCAGCAGTAGACATAGATAATTGAGAAATTCAGCAGTAGACATAGATACTTGAGAATTCAGCAGTAAACATAGATACTTGAGAAATTCAGCATTAAACATAGATACTTGAGAAATTCAGCATTAAACATAGATACTTGAGAAATTCAGCAGTAGACATAGATAATTGAGAAATTCAGCAGTAGACATAGATACTTGAGAATTCAGCAGTAAACATAGATACTTGAGAAATTCAGCATTAAACATAGATACTTGAGAAATTCAGCATTAAACATAGATACTTGAGAAATTCAGCAGTAGACATAGATAATTGAGAAATTCAGCAGTAGACATAGATACTTGAGAATTCAGCAGTAAACATAGATACTTGAGAAATTCAGCATTAAACATAGATACTTGAGAAATTCAGCATTAAACATAGATACTTGAGAAATTCAGCAGTATTTGAAATACTGTGATCAGTATTAAACCTTGCTAGTTAATTGAGTTTTTTGCTTACATGTTAAATGAACATTTCAGCAGTTAATTACACAAATTAATACTAAATGGCAATTGACAAATTCAGCAATGAAATAGCTCGTTGTCTATATGCTGTTGAGACGTCAGAAGTAATTGGATATTTCAGCTCAGCAGAGACCAGCTGGAGCGGATCGTCAGATGGAAAGAAATCGGGCTCTCTAAATATCTCTCTGCTTCCCAGCATTCCAACACGCCGGCATGCAGACTTGTACAGAGCAAAAGATGGCAAACTGGACAACCAGACAACTCCTGGCATGTAAGTAGTTATGAATTGCCTTCAAGTAGCATGTAAGTACCAATGGTAGAATAGATAGTTATGAATCACCTACATGTAAGTACCAATGGTAGAATAGATAGTTATGAATCACCTACATGTAGCATGTAAGTACCAATGGTAGAATTGATAGTTAAGAATCGCCTACATGTAGCATGTAAGTACCAATGGTAGAATAGATAGTTATGAATCACCTACATGTAGCATGTAAGTACCAATGGTAGAATAGATAGTTATGAATCACCTACATGTAGCATGTAAGTACCAATGGTAGAATAGATAGTTATGAATCACCTACATGTAGCATGTAAGTACCAATGGTAGAATAGATAGTTATGAATCACCTACAAGTAGCATGTAAGTACCAATGGTAGAATAGATAGTTATGAATCACCTACATGTAAGTACCAATGGTAGAATAGATAGTTATGAATCACCTACATGTAGCATGTAAGTACCAATGGTAGAATAGATAGTTATGAATCACCTACATGTAGCATGTAAGTACCAATGGTAGAATAGATAGTTATGAATCACCTACATGTAGCATGTAAGTACCAATGGTAGAATAGATAGTTATGAATCACCTACATGTAGCATGTAAGTACCAATGGTAGAATAGATAGTTATGAATCACCTACATGTAAGTACCAATGGTAGAATAGATAGTTATGAATCACCTACATGTAGCATGTAAGTACCAATGGTAGAATAGATAGTTAAGAATCGCCTACATGTAGCATGTAAGTACCAATGGTAGAATAGATAGTTATGAATCACCTACATGTAGCATGTAAGTACCAATGGTAGAATAGATAGTTATGAATCACCTACATGTAGCATGTAAGTACCAATGGTAGAATAGATAGTTATGAATCGCCTACATGTAACATGTAAGTACCAATAGTAGAATAGATAGTTATGAATCGCCTACATGTAGTATGTAAGTACCAATGGTAGAATAGATAGTTATGAATCGCCTACATGTAGCATGTAAGTACCAATGGTAGAATAGATAGTTAAGAATCGCCTACATGTAGCATGTAAGTACCAATGGTAGAATAGATAGTTATGAATCGCCTACATGTAGCATGTAAGTACCAAAACGTGTTTGTTTATTATAGTGTCACCCCTATTTAAAGGGCCAGCCATTTATGACTTATGAGACACCTCTGTTTAATGAACATCAGTACTTCCCGAATCCTATGCTTGTATGCCAGGCGCCAGGCTGGTAGGCAATCGGTAACCATTATTTAACTAGCTGGCGGCTCACCAACCGGCCATATCAGAACGAACCCCTGACGAGATTCGAACCTTCGACCTCCCGCTCCGTAGGCGGACGCCTTAACAACTGGGCCGCTGAGATGGTAGAGTAGATAGTTATGAATCCACTGTCTACTCACATCTCCTCTTATGTACTTTCAGGAGGTATAAGAAGAAATCACCTGGTCCAGATCCGCATGCACAGAATATGGTAGGTTGTATCAAAATATTTTCACCAAAATAGCAAAGGCACCTTGAAACTCTTCGTTCTTTCCCCGAGGCAAGCAGTGGGACAAAAATGTGGAACGTTCTCTTGGCTTTTTCCATTTATCTGTTTGTCAATATCTAAAATATTTGTTCATTGAGCAATGCTTTTGGGGATATAATTTATATCATGTTTGGTAATTCGTAGCAGGATTGCAATACCATTGCTGATGAATTGTGCTTTCCGTTCATCCGTCTGTCCTAGCCCATAAGCAGGCATTTGTTGGCATTTTACTAGTAATTCTTTAATTGCAATAACTTTATTAATTTTGGTTTCTTAATATAAAATTTGGTATGATTTTAAAGGTATTAAAATGTACTTTTTAAATGTTAATTTATTTTTTGACAATGATGTATGGATTATAAATTATAAGAACTTAACTTGCACATATTTTTGAAAGTCTATTTTCACAGTTGAAATATTAATATACAAGTAAATTATTATGTATTCATTATTGATACGAAATTTGTGAAATGATACAAATAATATGTCCATTGAGAGCTTTCCAACAATGTATGAACTATGGTGATGGGATGAAAAATAAATATTTTATGAAGAAAACAAAATTACGCTACTATATATTATATATAATATCTGATCAACTTTGCTATTAAAAATGGCAGCCACAGTAGGAATGATGACGTCACACGGGAACTATGTATAGGAAGAATTATAGGTTAGCTCTTATATGGCAGCTATGTATGCTATAGGTGGCATTTAATTGTTGCCCTATGAATCTTTTAGCAAATGTGGTCATGTCATATATCAAATCTTTGCATGATCCTTAATTGAAGCCTTTCCAAATTGGTTAAAATAAAGTCCCCCCCTAAAATCCAAGATGGCCGCCATCGAAAATTATCACAAATTCTTTAAAAAAAAAATCACGAACCACCAGCCGGATTTTGATGACTGCACCACATGCCGATTATGGACGGTTTGCAATAGGCGTTGTGCGCAATACTATACGATATACAGAGTACAGAGCTGTGTGCGAGGAGTTATACGTTACCATGCCAAGTATAGTACACATTATTATGCACACTGATCAGTATCATATATTCCTTGTCTAGTTTCAGCTATGATTGCTTGAATATTACATTGCATATACAATGTAGTAATGGTCAGTTTACATTCAAACCAATCATGTTTTCAATAATCATATTTTGGACCAGTTTAGTTTATATGGATGCTCTGCATGGATGAGATTTGATGTAGTCATTGCCCATGGTTTTGACTATTAGTATCTCGAAAAAGAGGTAAAATTCTGCTACGTTAAGGTGATTTTACCACAGGCACCTTACTGTGACTGTCTATTCAATGATAAAGCTAGCATCAATCTCATGCAAGCATTCAAAATACCCTCCTTGTAATATAATATACATGGGTCTCTCTACTCCAGAATCCAGAGTGGAAGAGTATGTTTGGCTCCAACTCTTCGGACAAATCACTTAGCTCATCTCCCAAGTCGAAGAGTTCACAAAAGCAGGATGCCAATAAGACTTCGACACTATCTGGTTCACAGACATCATCGACAGGAAGTCTTGTCACGGTTTCACAGATAACACTGGAAAGCTCCATTAGGGCATTGTCCATTAAGGGAGAGAGACAGGCACAACAGAGTAAGAATCTATCACAAAGAGTAGCTTTCTAAGTATCCGGTGTACAAACATACTGTAACTGAGGCGTGGTCGAGTGGTTACGGTCGCTGACTTGTATACCACTGTAATCTATCATCACTGATGGTCACGGGTTCGAGCCCCGCTCAGGTCGTGTCTGTTTATATGAAAAAGTTGGCAGTTTCTTACGGAGGTTTGTGCACCAAGTACTGGTTAACAACAGCTGGAGCCTGCCCAGGAAAGGTGTTGTTAGGTAAACTGCCCGCTGCCGATATAGCCCAAAGTCGTGCTGATGAAGGCGTAAAACCCAAACAATCAAACAAGCGTACTGTGTTTAAACGATGAATTCAAAGTAATGAAGGGTGCGGTGCGTCTGTGGTCGAGTGATTGTTGACTTACCCCTCACCACTGTATGTTCGAATCCTGTTGGGGGTGTTGAATTCTTTCAAGTGAGGAAGCTATCCAGCTGGCTTGTGGAAGGTTGGTGGTTCTACCTTGGTGTCTGTTCGTGCCTGAAATACTGCTGAGAAGGGCACCCGGGGTCTTCCTCCACCAATAATAGATGGAGAGTCGCTAGATGCCCTAAGCTGTTGGTACGACTTTAAACCCAAACAATAAAAAAAAACTATTAAGTGTAAAGACTTTTAGAGTGATGTGGAGTAAACAGGTCAGACTCTAACAATTTTTTGGGTATATTTATGGGAAATAAAATCCTCTTTTCACATGTGACCATGTCGTAGTAAGTACATACATGATAGAATACGTGTTGAAACATTTGAGAGAATAATGTGGCTGGAAGATGTCATGCAATACAGGTAGAGGTCATGCAATACAGGCAGATGTCATGCAATACAGGTAGAGGTCATGCAATACAGGTAGAGGTCATGCAATACAGGCAGATGTCATGCAATACAGGTAGATGGCATGCAATACAGGTAGATGTCATGCAATACAGGTAGAGGTCATGCATTACAGGTAGATGGCATGCAATGCAGGTAGAGGTCATGCAATACAGGCAGATGTCATGCAATACAGGTAGAGGTCATGCATTACAGGTAGATGGCATGCAATGCAGGTAGAGGTCATGCAATACAGGTAGATGGCATGCAATACAGGTAGATGGCATGCAATGCAGGTAGAGGTCATGTAATACAGGTAGATGGCATGCAATGCAGGTAGAGGTCATGCAATACAGGTAGAGGTCATGCAATACAGGTAGATGGCATGCAATACAGGTACAGGTCATGCAATACAGGTAGATGGCATGCAATACAGGTAGAGGTCATGCAATACAGGTAGATGTCATGCAATACAGGTAGATAGCATGCAATACAGGTAGATGGCATGCAATACAGGTAGATGTCATGCAATGCAGGTGGAACATGCAACCACTAGTGGAACATGCAACCACTAGTGGAACATGCAACCATGAGTGGAACATGCAACCACTAGTGGAACATGCAACCACTAGTGGAACATGCAACCACTAGTGGAACATGCAACCATGAGGGGAACATGCAACCACAAGTGGAACATGCAACCACTAGTGGAACATGCAGCCATGTTTGGAACATGCAACCACTAGTAGGACATGCAGCCATGAGGGGAACATGCAACCATGAGTGGAACATGCAACCACTAGTGGAACATGCAACCACTAGTGGAACATGCAACCATGAGTGGAACATGCAACCACTAGTGGAACATGCAACCACGAGTGGAACATGCAACCACTAGTGGAACATGCAACCATGAGTGGAACATGCAACCACTAGTGGAACATGCAACCACAAGTGGAACATGCAACCACTAGTGGAACATGCAACCATGAGTGGAACATGCAGCCATGAGTGGAACATGCAACCACTAGTGGAACATGCAACCACAAGTGGACCATGCAACCACTAGTGGAACATGCAACCACAAGTGGAACATGCAACCACAAGTGGAACATGCAACCACAAGTGGAACATGCAACCACAAGTGGAACATGCAACCACTAGTGGAACATGCAGCCATGTTTGGAACATGCAGCCACAAGTGGAACATGCAACCACTAGTGGAACATGCAACCATGAGTGGAACATGCAACCATGAGTGGAACATGCAACCACGAGTGGAACATGCAGCCATGAGTGGAACATGCAGCCATGAGTGGAACATGCAACCATGAGTGGAACATGCAGCCACGAGTGGAACATGCAACCACAAGTGGAACATGCAACCACTAGTGGAACATGCAGCCATGAGGGGAACATGCAACCATGAGTGGAACATGCAACCACTAGTGGAACATGCAACCACTAGTGGAACATACAACCATGAGGGGAACATGCAACCACTAGTGGAACATGCAACCATGAGTGGAACATGCAACCATGAGTGGAACATGCAACCACAAGTGGAACATGCAACCACTAGTGGAACATGCAACCATGAGTGGAACATGCAACCATGAGGGGAACATGCAACCACTAGTGGAACATGCAACCACTAGTGGAACATACAACCATGAGTGCAACATGCAACCATGAGGGGAACATGCAACCACTAGTGGAACATGCAACCACTAGTGGAACATGCAGCCACTAGTGGAACATGCAACCACTAGTGGAACATGCAACCATGAGTGGAACATGCAACCACAAGTGGAACATGCAACCACTAGTGGAACATGCAACCATGAGGGGAACATGCAACCACTAGTGGAACATGCAACCACTAGTGGAATATGCAACCATGAGGGGAACATGCAACCATGAGGGGAACATGCAACCACAAGTGGAACATGCAACCATGAGTGGAACATGCAACCACTAGTGGAACATACAACCATGAGGGGAACATGCAACCATGAGGGGAACATGCAACCACAAGTGGAACATGCAACCACTAGTGGAACATGCAACCATGAGGGGAACATGCAACCACAAGTGGAACATGCAACCATGAGGGGAACATGCAGCCATGAGTGGAACATGCAACCATGAGGGGAACATGCAACCATGAGTGGAACATGCAGCCACTAGTGGAACATGCAACCATGAGGGGAACATGCAACCATGAGGGGAACATGCAACCATGAGTGGAACATGCAGCCATGAGTGGAACATGCAACCATGAGGGGAACATGCAACCATGAGGGGAACATGCAGCCATGAGTGGAACATGCAACCATGATGGGAACATGCAGCCATGAGTGGAACATGCAACCACTAGTGGAACATGCAGCCATGAGTGGAACATGCAGCCATGAGTGGAACATGCAACCACTAGTGGAACATGCAGCCATGAGTGGAACATGCAGCCATGAGTGGAACATGTAACCATGAGTGGAACATGCAACCACTAGTGGAACATGCAACCACTAGTGGAACATGCAACCACGAGTGCAACATGCAACCACTAGTGGAACATGCAACCACAAGTGGAACATGCAACCGTGAGGGGAACATGCAACCACAAGTGGAACATGCAACCATGAGGGGAACATGCAACCATGAGGGGAACATGCAACCACAAGTGGAACATGCAACCATGAGGGGAACATGCAACCACTAGTGGAACATGCAACCACAAGTGGAACATGCAACCATGAGGGGAACATGCAACCACAAGTGGAACATGCAACCATGAGGGGAACATGCAACCATGAGGGGAACATGCAACCACAAGTGGAACATGCAACCATGAGGGGAACATGCAACCACAAGTGGAACATGCAACCATGAGTGGAACATGCAACCATGAGTGGAACATGCAGCCACAAGTGGAACATGCAACCATGAGGGGAACATGCAGCCATGAGTGGAACATGCAACCATGAGTGGAACATGCAACCACTAGTGGAACATGCAACCACGAGTGGAACATGCAACCACGAGTGGAACATGCAACCATGAGTGGAACATGCAGCCATGAGTGGAACATGCAACCATGAAGGGAACATGCAACCATGAGGGGAACATGCAGCCATGAGTGGAACATGCAGCCATGAGGGGAACATGCAACCATGAGGGGAACATGCAACCACAAGTGGAACATGCAACCATGAGGGGAACATGCAGCCATGAGTGGAACATGCAACCATGAGTGGAACATGCAACCACGAGCGGAACATGCAACCATGAGTGGAACATGCAGCCATGAGTGGAACATGCAACCATGAGGGGAACATGCAACCATGAGGGGAACATGCAGCCATGAGTGGAACATGCAACCATGAGGGGAACATGCAGCCATGAGTGGAACATGCAACCACTAGTGGAACATGCAGCCATGAGTGGAACATGCATCCATGAGTGGAACATGCAGCCACTAGTGGAACATGCAACCATGAGTGGAACATGCAACCATGAGTGGAACATGCAACCACTAGTGGAACATGCAACCACAAGTGGAACATGCAACCATGAGTGGAACATGCAACCATGAGTGGAACATGCAACCATGAGGGGAACATGCAAACACAAGTGGAACATGCAACCACGAGTGGAACATGCAACCACGAGTGGAACATGCAGCCATGTTTGGAACATGCAGCCATGAGTGGAACATGCAGCCATGAGTGGAACAGCCAACCACATTGATTTGTTATATTATATCTGTGTTTATTTCAGCTCGTTATGCCATGTGTAAGCTAGACCTGCGGGACCTTGTTCATAAGAGAAGGTCGCAATACTCATCAGACCTGGCTACACGGGACATGTTGGAGGGGATATCATGGGATATGCGACCTCCACCCACAAACTGGAAACCCAAGGGTCAACTAGTGGCTCACCTACACGAGCACAGGGGACCAGTAAACCGGTTAGAACTCATAAACACATCAAACTTAAAATTTGGTTATAAGTGAAAAAATATATATTCTGCTGAAAACCTTTTGTCAAACATGGAGGTATTTTGAAATCAAGGCTATTAACCCTTTCAACACTACAGACCTCTAAGTAGGATTACAAAAAGTGTAGATCCAGATGAGCCGACTCATTTTGCCAGTAATATTACTATATTTAGACAAAATTACCCATTTTGATAAATGAACTGGTCCAAATGTAATTTTCTTATTAATTTATTGGTCTACAAATATCATGCACCAGTCCATGTCAGTTACTTGGTGTTGAATGCACCAGTCCATGTCAGTTACTTGGTGTTGAATGCACCAGTCCATGTCAGTTACTTGGTGTTGAATGCACCAGTCCATGTCAGTTACTTGATGTTGAATGCACCAGTCCATGTCAGTTACTTGGTGTTGAATGCACCAGTCCATGTCAGTTACTTGATGTTGAATGCACCAGTCCATGTCAGTTACTTGGTGTTGAATGGGTTAGATATAGAATAATTGTTTCCACTCCATCATTAGTGTCTTATTATACCGTATTGTGCATTGTAGCAAGTGTAATGTATGGTTTTACACTGATTGGTAAACCTGTATTATTTGACCCCGGCGAGGGCCAATCAGGAATGTTGTTAGAACTTGTGGCCCAATCAGGAATGTTGTTAGAACTTGTGGCCCAATCAGGAATGTTGTTAGAACTTGTGGCCCAATCAGGAATGTTGTTAGAACTTGTGGCCCAATCAGGAATGTTGTTAGAACTTGTGATCCAATCAAGAATGTTGTTAGAACTTGTGGTCCAACCTATTTGCTAATTATGTATTTGCTTGTAATTGTTTAATACATGTATAAATAGCAATAAAATATTATCAAATCAATTTTAACCCATAACCTGCTAATTATAACAAAAGTGGCTTTTGCAAACAACATGGAGCCAGATGAGACGGCACAGAATGTGCCTTCTTTTTTTAAACATTATTTATTTCACAACGATTGCGAAGCAAGTTCTAACAACTATTATTAATCACTCTCGTTGGCGTGGATGAAAGCGTAAATGTGGTCATTCGTGTGGGAGGAAACCGGAGTCCCCGGAGAAAACCCACCTGTCCACTGACCACCGTACCATCCCACATACTTCCCGGTCCGAGGATCGAACCCGGGTTGCATTGGTGAGAAGCGAGCGCGCTAATCACTGCGCTAATCGGAGAGCCACGTGCCTTCTGATCAGGCTCTATGCTGTTCAGATATTGGCTGAACTGGATCTACATGTATGTTGTTTGCACATTCCTTCCAATTTATTCAGCATATTCAGGGTTAATCCCCCAATGTTCATGTTCTGATATCTGTAGTTAACATTGACCAATTTGACATGCATCTGTTCTACAGATTATCTTGTGTGTTGTATCATTGTATGTTATATACTGTGGGAAGCATCCATCAGTTCTACAGATTATCTTGTGTGTTGTATCACTGTATGTTATATACTGTGGGAAGCATCCATCAGTTCTACAGATTATCTTGTGTGTTGTATCACTGTATGTTATATACTGTGGGAAGCATCCATCGGTTCTACAGATTATCTTGTGTGTTGTATCACTGTATGTTATATACTGTGGGAAGCATCCATCAGTTCTACAGATTATCGTGTGTGTTGTATCACTGTATGTTATATACCATGGGAAGCATCCATCGGTTCTACAGATTATCTTGTGTGTTGTATCACTGTATGTTATATACTGTGGGAAGCATCCATCAGTTCTACAGATTATCGTGTGTGTTGTATCACTGTATGTTATATACCGTGGGAAGCATCCATCTGTTCTACAGATTATCGTGTGTGTTGTATCACTGTATGTTATATACTGTGGGAAGCATCCATCAGTTCTACAGATTATCTTGTGTGTTGTATCACTGTATGTTATATACCGTGGGAAGCATCCATCGGTTCTACAGATTATCTTGTGTGTTGTATCACTGTATGTTATATACTGTGGGAAGCATCCATCGGTTCTACAGATTATCTTGTGTGTTGTATCACTGTATGTTATATACTGTGGGAAGCATCCATCGGTTCTACAGATTATCGTGTGTGTTGTATCACTGTATGTTATATACTGTGGGAAGCATCCATCGGTTCTACAGATTATCGTGTGTGCTGTATCACTGTATGTTATATACCGTGGGAAGCATCCATCGGTTCTACAGATTATCGTGTGTGTTGTATCACTGTATGTTATATACTGTGGGAAGCATCCATCAGTTCTACAGATTATCTTGTGTGTTGTATCACTGTATGTTATATACTGTGGGAAGCATCCATCGGTTCTACAGATTATCTTGTGTGTTGTATCACTGTATGTTATATACCGTGGGAAGCATCCATCGGTTCTACAGATTATCTTGTGTGTTGTATCACTGTATGTTATATACTGTGGGAAGCATCCATCGGTTCTACAGATTATCGTGTGTGTTGTATCACTGTATGTTATATACTGTGGGAAGCATCCATCGGTTCTACAGATTATCTTGTGTGTTGTATCACTGTATGTTATATACTGTGGGAAGCATCCATCGGTTCTACAGATTATCTTGTGTGTTGTATCACTGTATGTTATATACTGTGGGAAGCATCCATCGGTTCTACAGATTATCTTGTGTGTTGTATCACTGTATGTTATATACTGTGGGAAGCATCCATCGGTTCTACAGATTATCGTGTGTGTTGTATCACTGTATGTTATATACTGTGGGAAGCATCCATCGGTTCTACAGATTATCGTGTGTGCTGTATCATTGTATGTTATATACTGTGGGAAGCATCCATCGGTTCTACAGATTATCTTGGTTATTTTAGGATTGCTGTATGCTATGACCACAGTTTCTTTGCAACATGTTCCAATGATGGCTTGGTAAAATTGTGGGAGTGCGGGAGGTTAGAGGGCAAAAATATAGCAAATCGATCTAAACAGACCCTCAAGCATGGTATGTATGTCATTGTACAGTAAACTGGCCATAAACACACACTCACGCATGGTATGTATGTCATTGTACAGTAAACTGGCCATAAGCACACACTCAAGCATGGTATGTATGTCATTGTACAGTAAACTGGCCATAAACACACACTCACGCATGGTATGTATGTCATTGTACAGTAAACTGGCCATAAGCACACACTCAAGCATGGTATGTATGTCATTGTACAGTAAACTGGCCATAAGCACACACTCAAGCATGGTATGTATGTCATTGTACAGTAAATGGGCCATAAACACACACTCAAGCATGGTATGTATGTCATTGTACAGTAAACTGGCCATAAACACACACTCACGCATGGTATGTATGTCATTGTACAGTAAACTGGCCATAAACACACACTCAAGCATGGTATGTATGTCATTGTACAGTAAACTGGCCATAAGCACACACTCAAGCATGGTATGTATGTCATTGTACAGTAAACTGGCCATAAACACACACTCAAGCATGGTATGTATGTCATTGTACAGTAAACTGGCCATAAACACACACTCAAGCATGGTATGTATGTCATTGTACAGTAAACTGTCCATAAACACACACTCAAGCATGGTATGTATGTCATTGTACAGTAAACTGGCCATAAACACACACTCATAATTAAAACAGGTTAAATAAAAATAAGCATATTTGCACACTTTTTTGGCATAAATTTGAAAAAATTATAACCGACTTTATTCCAAAATTTCGTAATGTGGTTTTTTAGGAATAAAACCTCCTGGAAGTTTGATTAAATTTTGTAAAGCCAGCAGACCAGATGAAATTATCCAATGAATGCTTACGGTTTGACACAAAGAGGTCCGCCTCCGTGGTCGAGTGGTTATGGTCGCTAACTTGTATACCACTGTAACCTATCATCACTGATGGTCACAGGTTCGAGCCCCGCTCAGACCGTGTCTCATTTATTTGAAAAAGTTGGCAGTTTCTTACGGAGGTTGGTGCACCCAAGTTCTGGTTAACAGCTGGAGCCTGCCCAGGAAAGGTGTTGTTAAGTAAACTGCCCGCCGGCGATATATCCCAAAATGGTGCTGATGCAGGCAAACCCGAAATATAACATAATAACATTGACACAAAGATTTTTTATTTTGAATTTGTCATTACGGAGTTCCTGATATATAGCTTAGCTGGTTACCTTGACGTTTAACATCAGAATGTTTTTGTTGGTAACAAATTTCAAATGAACAACGTTTAAATACTGGGGTACCTCAAGGTTCAGTGTTAGGACCTCTCATATATTTAATATATGTAAATGGCATTGCTGAATCTCTTCCAAGTCTCACAAGGTTATTTGCTGATGATAGTTCATTCTCATTGACAGGAAACAATATAAACACAGCAGCAGCTGCATTGAATGATGACCTTAAACAGTATATTAAAATGGTGGTGGCGGTCGTAGTTTTACGTTTATTTATCGTCGCTACCGGTTGCCCATATGAGCGACGCCTCCTGAAGAGATTAGTCATTTTAGATTTAGATAGTGCAATGATACAGACAGAGACCCATTCCAGAGTCTCCTCTGGTTGTTTTACGTGCACGGTGTAGAGCACCGACACGAGACTTCGGTTTAATGTCCCATCTGAAAGACTGTTAATTTTATTATGGTCAAATGGGGGATCGAACCTGTGATCCCTGGATTACCAGTCCAGCGTGTTACCACTAGACTACAGATCCATCGTAGAATGGTGTAAGCAATGATTGTGATATACATGCAATGTCACACTTCATTTACTGTTACTTTGTATAGGATTAACTCATATTGACGGACAATGTGACATGCTTTCCGTGCGAAAAATATTGCATAATACTCTCCCATCTTGATCATGTCTTTAATACAGGTTATCTTATGTACGATGATGAGTGTACTAAAATACTGGTACCGTATTTAAGATTTGTAAAATCTAGACCATTATAAAATGCTATATTTCAGAGGGTCAGGTGAAAAATGTGACATTTTTTGAAGGGTCACATCAGTTTGCAGCTTCTACTGATGCAGGAACGATTTGTGTATATGAGTAAGTTAACCCATTGATTATGTGCCTGAAGGGGTGGGTGAGGGTGCTAGCACAGTATGTGAATGCCAGTCCATTGTGGTGGTGCAGAGGGTGATGGTGGAGGGCACTAGACCAGTATGTGAATGCCAGTCCATTGTGGTGGTGCAGAGGATGATGGGGGAGGGCACTTGACCAGTATGTGAATGCCAGTCAATTGTGGTGGTGCAGAGGATGATGGGGGAGGGTGCTAGCGCAGTATGTGAATGCCAGTCAATTGTGGTGGTGCAGAGGATGATGGGGGAGGGTGCTAGCGCAGTATGTGAATGCCAGTCAATTGTGGTGGTGCAGAGGATGATGGGGGAGGGTGCTAGCACAGTATGTGAATGCCAGTCCATTGTGGTTGTGTAGAGGATGATGGGGGAGGGTGCTAGCACAGTATGTGAATGCCAGTCCATTGTGGTGGTGCAGAGGATGATGGGGGGAGGGTGCTAGCACAGTATGTGAATGCCAGTCCATTGTGGTGGTGCAGAGGATGATGGGGGAGGGTGCTAGCACAGTATGTGAATGCCAGTCCATTGTGATGGTGTAGAGGATGATGGGGGAGGGTGCTAGCACAGTATGTGAATGCCAGTCCATTGTGGTGGTGCAGAGGATGATGGGGGAGGGCGCTAGACCAGTATGTGAATTCCAGTCCATTGTGGTGGTACAGAGGGTGATGGGGGAGGGTGCTAGCCCAGTATGTGAATGCCAGTCTATTGTGGTGGTGCAGAGGATGATGGGGGAGGGCTAGCCCAGTATGTGAATGCCAGTCCAATGAGTCCATTGTAACCTATCATCTCTGATTGTCACGGGTTCGAGCCCCGCTCAGACCGTGTCTCATTTATATGAAAAAGTTGGCAGTTTCTTACGGAGGTTGGTGCACCAAGTACTGGTTAACTGCTGGAGCCTGCCCAGGAAAGGTGTTGTTAGGTAAACTGCCCGTCGCTCAAATGGGAAACCGGTAGCGACGTTAAATAAACTTAAATAATTTTTTTTTAAAAAGCCAGTCCATTGTGGTGGTGCAGAGGATGATGGGGGAGGGCGCTAGACCAGTATGTGAATTCCAGTCCATTGTGGTGGTGCAGAGGATGATGGGGGAGGGCGCTAGACCAGTATGTGAATTCCAGTCCATTATAGTGGTGCAGACGATGATGGGGGAGGGCACTAGACCAGTATGTGAATGCCAGTCCATTGTGGTGGTGCAGAGGGTGATGGGGGAGAGCATTTGCCCAGTATGTGAATGCCAGTCCATTGTGGTGGTGCAGAGTGGATGGGGGAGGGCGCTTGACCCGTATTTGAATGCCAGTCCATTATTTTCGTAAAAGCATAAGTACGTATAGTCAAAGCATTTATATGCATGCATTGTTATTCACAATACCAGCCTTCCCAAACATCTAACAAATTTAATTTGCTGTAGGAGACAATATGACATAACCTGCATTTTGTCGATAATATCTCATGAACAAACAGACACATCCGTGAATTATCCCGGCACTAAGTGCCATAAGCGTGAAAAGCATGGCAATCGATGATCACGTCATCAGTAACGGTGCACTGTCTGTATGTTTTAAGATTTCATACATCGATCAGTGCTGTTTTGAAAAATATTAATGAAAATATTTTGAATCAATTTTCACTGTTCTAATTTTGGCGATTTTGAAGGTGCATGCAAATAAATAGAAAATTAGATGGTCGCGAAAATAACAGATATACAGTATGTAACAAGAAGGAACATCCAATATGCGCGATCATTTAATGGGAACATATCCTTTAGCGATTTGCCATTTGTTCAATCACGGCCAGGGGTAGATAGTAAATTCCCATATTTTTAGTTTCTACTAATTTATTTGAGCTCAAATGTGACGAAAGCTCATTGAATTCACTCTCGAGTCCGCTTCCTGGAATACCCAGTACTAAACAATGCTGATAAATGTTCTTGCTCTAGGAAGAATCGGCAGCACCCACTTTCACAGTTGCCCACGGGAAAGAAGATCCTCGGGGATAGTTTTGCTGACTTAGCCGGTCGTTGTAACCGTTTTATACATAAACAAATATAGTCATATGTAAACATCAACAAAGGGGAGCATTTATAATAGTTTGGGGAGCATTTATAATTGTTTGGGGAGCATTTATAATAGTTTGGGAAGCATTTATAATAGTTTGGGGAGCATTTATAATAAACAAAACAAAAAACGGGAGCATTTATAATAGTTTGGGACAAAAAGCATTTATAATAGTTTGGGGAGCATTTATAATAGTTTGGGAAGCATTTATTATAGTTTAGGGAGCATTTATAATAGTTTGGGGAGCATTTATAATAGTTTGGGAAGCATTTATAATAGTTTGGGGAGCATTTATAATAGTTTGGGGAGTATTTATAATAGTTTGGGAAGCATTTATAATAGTTTGGGGATCATTTATAATAGTTTGGGGATCATTTATAATAGTTTGGGGAGCATTTATAATAGTTTGGGGAGCATTTATAATAGTTTGGGAAGCATTTATTATAGTTTAGGGAGCATTTATAATAGTTTGGGGAGCATTTATAATAGTTTGGGGAGCATTTATAATAGTTTGGGAAGCATTTATTATAGTTTAGGGAGCATTTATAATAGTTTGGGAAGCATTTATAATAGTTTGGGGAGCATTTATAATAGTTTGGGAAGCATTTATAATAGTTTGGGGATCATTTATAATAGTTTGGGGAGCATTTATAATAGTTTGGGGAGCATTTATAATAGTTTGGGAAGCATTTATAATAGTTTGGGGAGCATTTATAATAGTTTGGGAAGCATTTATAATAGTTTGGGGAGCATTTATAATAGTTTGGGGAGCATTTATAATAGTTTGGGGAGCATTTATAATAGTTTGGGGAGCATTTATAATAGTTTGAGGAGCATTTATAATAGTTTGGGGAGCATTTATAATAGTATTAGTAATAACGGTTCTTCATTTGTTATTTCACCAAATCTGGCCATTTTGAATGCATTTGACTGCGGAAATGATCTGGGTTTTGCAGCGCTTGTTTGTTTTCAATCTGTGTCAAACGTTTTAACACGGATCCATCCTGGCTTACGCTATTAATCAAGTACAGGAGGGCAACAGTCAAAACTATTGCCATCCTCACATGGAACTGTTGCCCACTTGGCTCAGGAATGACAAAACAATCAAAAATAATGAATTAACATTTTTATAGTACCTGTATGTAGGTAATAATATAGATTAGTGATTAGTGATTTCCACTGTTTCAGTACTAATGTACATTATATATTTTATGCTAATTGTTGAAATACCGTGTTCTATCAGTGAGATATAATCCATATCACTCACTGCATATCACTCACTGTATTTTGCCGGACTACTTTTTTATTATCTCCCTTCCCAATACACTATTCTTCACCGTGTCACACGTGTCATTTAATTTTCACCGTTTACCTGGGTTCAATGACACTATTTACCTGTATTATTGTTTTTGTTATGAAACAAATCCAAAGCGAAATACAACTGACAATGTCTCGAATTTTGTTACTGCAAATTGTAACAATAAATCCAGTTTTCATGTATTTTTCCTCGATTCAACTTTAAATTCAAGATGGCGGCAGATTTGTGTATCGACTCACGACGTATAGTCGTCAATGTATTCATCCACGCAAAAACACGGCGGCCAGCTATTTTAATTTCTTCATTTTGTGTTTGTTTTTCACCAATTAGCATAAAATAAAAAGAAAATTTGTTTGTTTTGAGTGAATATGGAATATATCTCACAAAATATTTGAAATTTTCTCACTTCTCAGTGAGATATATTCCATATTCACTCAAAACAAACAAATATCCTCTATATATTACAATTGGTTTCAGCCTGGAATCTGGGAAAGCTACTCAGGTGGACAGTTATACAGTAAATATACAAAGTCAGGGTCATATTGTAGACATGGCCCACTTTGATACAGGTGTGTATTGTAAGATATTGTTCTAAGATGACATATATTATTTTAGCAATGACAGGGTGACTGCATTCTGTCATCAAACAAAGTACAGTTTAGTATATACCCCAGTCAGACATGACTTTAAGATTAGCCACAGCTATGGTTGATGTCGTTCGCTGGTCTTGGTGGTCTGTAGCAAGTCTTTGGTCGTGCATGCACCAAGTCTGGACCAGTCTTTAAGGAGGCCACCTATAAAGGACCAGTATTTGTCGTCGTCGACCAATCGGCGTATATACGGGAGATGATTGGCGACCATCCTAAATCTCAGACCAATTTTTATATGTGACTGCTACCCGTGTTACGCCCCCCCCCCCCATAGTCAGCACTCGTCTTGTGACATTGTGGTCTTGTCTTTTATTTATGACACTTGTCAGGGACAGTTCTTGCCTCATGTGTGACTGAGCCTTACATGACATGTAATGCTAGTTTATTTGTACAGTCAGTGATTTTCAAGCGTCAAAATCCGGGAGGTTGGGTCAGCTGAATGCCTTGCTGTACCATACGAATACCAAATTGTTCAGCAATATTTTCAACAGTAAATCTTCTACCTTCAAGAATGTATTTCTGAATTTCATTTGTAACAGTCACTGGCTTATCATCTTCGGTTGTTTCTCTACAGTCCTTAAAGCAATTCACCCACATTGAAATAGCACCATTCCATAAACTGTATGCAAATTCTCCCGAATGTCGAAGAAAGATTTTCCGAGTAATATATAAAACTTTATCACAACACTTTGCTCATTTACCCTTTTTACAATGAACGCTCTTTTTGCGACGTTAGAATATTGATATGATGTCATTAATTGTGACGTCATCAATGTCGGCGCATGCTGCATTAATTGAAGAATGATTAATCTTTGAACAGACAATATTTTCATTACGTTATGTGAAAGCGTGATGAAATAGTGAAATTAGTTACCATACTGAAATTATTGATGGGCCCTCGTACATGCCTATTGTATACTGTACAGCTGCATGTTTATAATGTTGTCTTATAGGTCATCAGTCTGTATTAACCTTTGCCACGGTAAATGGTGAACTGATTGGCTGGGACTTGAGATCTCCTGACCTTGCATGGGTCTTGAAGAATGACGCAAAAGCAGGTAAGCTTTACTTTAAGTTTAAACTTTATTTATTTTACAACGATTGCGAAGCAAGTTTTAACAACTTATATTAATCACTCTCGTTTGCGTTGATGAAAGCGTAAATGTCGTCATTCGTGTGGGAGGAAACCGGAGTACCCGGAGAAAACCCACCTGTCCGATCTGGCAACCACCGTACCATCGCACATACTTCCCGGTTCGAGGATCGAACCTGTGTTGCATTAGTGAAAATCGAGCACGCTAACCACTGCGCTAATCGGACAGCCAACAGTTTCACTGTTAACTAGTAACAGAGAAGCTAAGATGTGTATTATATTAACCTGCTGCAATTGGAGAAGCTGAGATATAAAGTCAAAACTGTGTTAATGGTCACCTTGAAACAGTGGTCTCCTTGTGTCAATAGTCAGTTCAAACTCCCCCCCCCCCCACGAAAATCGCTCTATATTACACCCGGTATTAGCATTCACCTTTGGTTTATTTCATCCCAAATGCCATTTTCCCACTGCATTAGAATGCCACTTGTCAACTAATAGCTAAATGTGTGAAAATTCAATTAACAGCCTTGTCGACCCCAATTATCGTGCCCCAATTTTTGTAATTAGTGTGAATGATAAGGTCTGATGTCGAACGAGATGTTGAGATGTTTGTCGTCATTTAAGTTACAGTTAAACCTGTGTTAGTTGTCACCTCCATTAAGCAACCAACCTGTATTAAGCAGCCAGTTTCCAGATTCCCAATATGTTGTTTTATAATACATTTGCTCTCTATTAAGCAGCCACTTGTGCTAAGCGGAAACTTTCTGTGACTCCCTTGGCTGCAATACAGGTTTGACTGTATTTCAAAAAGACCAATCAAATTATATTTTGACACACATTCAGGCCTCTGTATGCAAATACGAGTAATTATTTGTCACTGCAATATCCGGGTATTTGCGAATAACGGGCACCTCACCTGAAACTGACATTTAATTTTCTTTAAAAGTATTTTATTTACATTTGCGTATCTGTATTGAAAATTACAGTCACAATGACTTCCAAACGTACGTACAATGTTAGAACAGCGACACGAATACCCAACTCTACCCAATTCCACCAAAATGTATGGATTGGCATCATTCTCTCAAATGTCCTGTGGAATGTGGTCAATAATTAGCTCAAAAATGATTTAGCTTGAAAAACAATGGGGGATGCATTTATGGTTTAACATTAAATAACGATTTAGATTTAAAAAATAACACTTTCTTAGTAGTGATTGGTACCCAGCCTACCGTAGTTGTTCATATCATCGCCACGTCCGTCTGCTCCCTATTCTTGTCTGTGCTATTTCTCAGCATCCATTGACCAGAAATCAATGAAACTTCACTGGAGTGATTTATACCTAGCCTAGTTATGCATATTGTCGGCGTGTTCCACTCAACTGTGGTGCTGACAGAATCAAAGGTCCATAACTCAATAAAGAATTTTTTATTGAGTTATGGCCCTTTGATTCTGTCTGTACCACTAGTGTTGTCCGCGCTATTTCTCAGCAACCACTTGCCGGGAATCTGACACTTCTCAGCAGCAATATCTGATGTCTTCTCATAACTCTTTGGTGAAGTTTGCATAGAAATACATATATACATACATTAATGCAAGTTCATTTTCCACTCTTTGGTGAAGTTTGCATAGAAATACATTAATGCAAGTTCATTTCCCCCACTTTGGTGAAGTTTGCATAGAAATACATTAATGCAAGTTCATTTTCCCCACTTTGTTGACGTTTGCCTATAAATACATTAATGCAAGTTCATTTTCCCCACTTTGTTGAAGTTTGCATAGAAATACATTAATGCAAGTTCATTTTCCACTCTTTGGTGAAGTTTGCATAGAAATACATTAATGCAATTTCATTTTCCCCACTTTGTTGACGTTTGCATAGAAATACATTAATGCAAGTTCATTTTCCCCACTTTGTTGATGTTTGCATAGAAATACATTAATGCAAGTTCATTTTCCCCACTTTGTGGTGAAGTTTGCATAAAAATACATTAATACAAGTTCATTTTCCACTCTTTGGTGAAGTTTGCATAGAAATACATTAATGCAAGTTCATTTTCCCCACTTTGTTGAAGTTTGCATAGAAATACAATAATGCAAGTTAATTTTCCCCACTTTGGTGAAGTTTGCATAGAAATACATTAATGCAAGTTCATTTTCCCCACTTTGTTGAAGTTTGCATAGAAATACATTAATGCAAGTTCATTTTCCCCACTTTGGTGAAGTTTGCATAGAAATACATTAATGCAAGTTCATTTTCCCCACTTTGTTGAAGTTTGCATAGAAATACATTAATGCAAGTTCATTTTCCACTCTTTGGTGAAGTTTGCATAGAAATACATTAATGCAAGTTCATTTCCCCCACTTTGGTGAAGTTTGCATAGAAATACATTAATGCAAGTTCATTTCCCCCACTTTGTTGAAGTTTGCATAGAAATACATTAATGCAAGTTCATTTTCCACTCTTTTGTGAAGTTTGCATAGAAATACATTAATGCAAGTTCATTTCCCCCACTTTGGTGAAGTTTGCATAGAAATACATTAATGCAAGTTCATTTTCCCCACTTTGGTGAAGTTTGCATAGAAATACATTAATGCAAGTTCATTTTCCCCACTTTGGTGAAGTTTGCATAGAAATACATTAATGCAAGTTCATTTTCCCCACTTTGGTGAAGTTTGCATAGAAATACATTAATGCAAGTTCATTTTCCCCACTTTGGTGAAGTTTGCATAGAAATACATTAATGCAATTTCATTTTCCCCACTTTGTTGACGTTTGCATAGAAATACATTAATGCAAGTTCATTTTCCACACTTTGGTGAAGTTTGCATAGAAATACATTAATGCAAGTTCATTGTCCCCACTTTCGTGAAGTTTGCATAGAAATACATTAATGCAAGTTCATTTCCCCCACTTTGGTGAAGTTTGCATTGAAATACATTAATGCAAGTTCATTTTCCCCACTTTGGTGAAGTTTGCATAGAAATACATTAATGCAAGTTCATTTTCCCCACTTTGGTGAAGTTTGCATAGAACATACATATATACATACATTAATGCAAGTTCATTTTCCCCACTTTGGTGAAGTTTGCATTGAAATACATTAATGCAAGTTCATTTTCCCTACTTTGGTGAAGTTTGCATAGAAATACATTAATGCAAGTTCATTTTCCCCACTTTGGTGAAGTTTACATAGAAATACATTAATGCAAGTTCATTTTCCCCACTTTGTTGATGTTTGCATAGAAATACATTAATGCAAGTTCATTTTCCCCACTTTGTGGTGAAGTTTGCATAGAAATACATTAATACAAGTTCATTTTCCACTCTTTGGTGAAGTTTGCATAGAAATACATTAATGCAAGTTCATTTTCCCCACTTTGGTGAAGTTTGCATAGAAATACATTAATGCAAGTTCATTTTCCCCACTTTGTTGAAGTTTGCATAGAAATACATTAATGCAAGTTCATTTTCCACTCTTTGGTGAAGTTTGCATAGAAATACATTAATGCAAGTTCATTTCCCCCACTTTGGTGAAGTTTGCATAGAAATACATTAATGCAAGTTCATTTCCCCCACTTTGTTGAAGTTTGCATAGAAATACATTAATGCAAGTTCATTTTCCACTCTTTTGTGAAGTTTGCATAGAAATACATTAATGCAAGTTCATTTCCCCCACTTTGGTGAAGTTTGCATAGAAATACATTAATGCAAGTTCATTTTCCCCACTTTGGTGAAGTTTGCATAGAAATACATTAATGCAAGTTCATTTTCCCCACTTTGGTGAAGTTTGCATAGAAATACATTAATGCAAGTTCATTTTCCCCACTTTGGTGAAGTTTGCATAGAAATACATTAATGCAAGTTCATTTTCCCCACTTTGGTGAAGTTTGCATAGAAATACATTAATGCAAGTTCATTTTCCACACTTTGGTGAAGTTTGCATTGAACATACATATATACATACATTAATGCAAGTTCATTTTCCCCACTTTGGTGAAGTTTGCATAGAAATACATTAATGCAAGTTCATTTCCCCACTTTCGTGAAGTTTGCATAGAAATACATTAATGCAAGTTCATTTTCCCCACTTTGGTGAAGTTTGCATTGAAATACATTAATGCAAGTTCATTTTCCCCACTTTGGTGAAGTTTGCATTGAAATACATTAATGCAAGTTCATTTTCCC
This sequence comes from Archivesica marissinica, assembly GCA_014843695.1. Taxonomy (NCBI): domain Eukaryota; kingdom Metazoa; phylum Mollusca; class Bivalvia; order Venerida; family Vesicomyidae; genus Archivesica; species Archivesica marissinica. Next base: position 31,170,344 of record CM026401.1, read on the forward strand.
CACTTTGGTGAAGTTTGCATAGAAATACATTAATGCAAGTTCATTTTCCCCACTTTGGTGAAGTTTGCATAGAACATACATATATACATACATTAATGCAAGTTCATTTTCCCCACTTTGGTGAAGTTTGCATTGAAATACATTAATGCAAGTTCATTTTCCCTACTTTGGTGAAGTTTGCATAGAAATACATTAATGCAAGTTCATTTTCCCCACTTTGGTGAAGTTTACATAGAAATACATTAATGCAAGTTCATTTTCCCCACTTTGTTGATGTTTGCATAGAAATACATTAATGCAAGTTCATTTTCCCCACTTTGTGGTGAAGTTTGCATAGAAATACATTAATACAAGTTCATTTTCCACTCTTTGGTGAAGTTTGCATAGAAATACATTAATGCAAGTTCATTATCCCCACTTTGTTGAAGTTTGCATAGAAATACAATAATGCAAGTTAATTTTCCCCACTTTGGTGAAGTTTGCATAGAAATACATTAATGCAAGTTCATTTTCCCCACTTTGTTGAAGTTTGCATAGAAATACAATAATGCAAGTTCATTTTCCCCACTTTGGTGAAGTTTGCATAGAAATACATTAATGCAAGTTCATTTTCCCCACTTTGGTGAAGTTTGCATAGAAATACATTAATGCAAGTTCATTTCCCCCACTTTGTTGAAGTTTGCATAGAAATACATTAATGCAAGTTCATTTTCCACTCTTTTGTGAAGTTTGCATAGAAATACATTAATGCAAGTTCATTTCCCCCACTTTGGTGAAGTTTGCATAGAAATACATTAATGCAAGTTCATTTTCCCCACTTTGGTGAAGTTTGCATAGAAATACATTAATGCAAGTTCATTTTCCACTCTTTGTGAAGTTTGCATAGAAATACATTAATGCAAGTTCATTTCCCCCTTTGGTGAAGTTTGCATAGAAATACATTAATGCAAGTTCATTTTCCCCACTTTGGTGAAGTTTGCATAGAAATACATTAATGCAAGTTCATTTTCCCCACTTTGGTGAAGTTTGCATAGAAATACATTAATGCAAGTTCATTTTCCCCACTTTGGTGAAGTTTGCATAGAAATACATTAATGCAAGTTCATTTTCCCCACTTTGGTGAAGTTTGCATAGAAATACATTAATGCAATTCATTTTCCCCACTTTGTTGAAGTTTGCATAGAAATACATTAATGCAAGTTCATTTTCCACACTTTGGTGAAGTTTGCATTGAACATACATATATACATACATTAATGCAAGTTCATTTTCCCCACTTTGGTGAAGTTTGCATTGAAATACATTAATGCAAGTTCATTTTCCCCACTTTGGTGAAGTTTGCATAGAAATACATTAATGCAAGTTCATTTTCCCCACTTTGGTGAAGTTTGCATAGAAATACATTAATGCAAGTTCATTTTCCCACTTTGGTGAAGTTTGCATTGAACAAATATACATACATTAATGCAAGTTCATTTTCCCCACTTTGGTGAAGTTTGCATTGAAATACATTAATGCAAGTTCATTTTCCCCACTTTGGTGAAGTTTGCATAGAAATACATTAATGCAAGTTCATTTTCCCCACTTTGGTGAAGTTTGCATAGAACATACATATATACATACATTAATGCAAGTTCATTTTCCCCACTTTGGTGAAATTTGCATTGAAATACATTAATGCAAGTTCATTTTCCCTACTTTGGTGAAGTTTGCATTGAAATACATTAATGCAAGTTCATTTTCCCCACTTTGGTGAAGTTTGCATAGAAATACATTAATGCAAGTTCATTTTCCCCACTTTGGTGAAGTTTGCATTGAACATACATATATACATACATTAATGCAAGTTCATTGTCCCCACTTTGGTGAAGTTTGCATAGAAATACATTAATGCAAGTTCATTTTCCCCACTTTGTTGACGTTTGCATAGAAATACATTAATGCAAGTTCATTTTCCACACTTTGGTGAAGTTTGCATAGAAATACATTAATGCAAGTTCATTGTCCCCACTTTCGTGAAGTTTGCATAGAAATACATTAATGCAAGTTCATTTTCCCCACTTTCGTGAAGTTTGCATTGAACATACATATATACATACATTAATGCAAGTTCATTTTCCCAACTTTGGTGAAGTTTGCATAGAAATACATTAATGCAAGTTCATTTTCCCCACTTTGGTGAAGTTTGCATTGAAATACATTAATGCAAGTTCATTTTCCCCACTTTCGTGAAGTTTGCATAGAAATACATTAATGCAAGTTCATTTTCCCCACTTTGGTGAAGTTTGCATTGAACATACATATATACATACATTAATGCAAGTTCATTTTCCCAACTTTGGTGAAGTTTGCATAGAAATACATTAATGCAAGTTCATTGTCCCCACTTTAGTGAAGTTTGCATAGAAATACATTAATGCAAGTTCATTTTCCCCCTTAGGTGAAGTTTGCATAGAAATACATTAATGCAAGTTCATTTTCCTACTTTGGTGAAGTTTGTATTGAAATACATTAATGCAAGTTCATTTTCCCCACTTTGGTGAAGTTTGCATAGAAATACATTAATGCAAGTTCATTTTCCCCATTGGTGAAGTTTGCATAGAAATACATTAATGCCAGTTCATTTTCCCCACTTTGGTGAAGTTTGCATTGAACATACATATATACATCCATTAATGCAAGTTCATTTTCCCCACTTTGGTGAAGTTTGCATAGAAATACATTAATGCAAGTTCATTTTCCCACTTTGGTGAAGTTTGCATAGAAATACATTAATGCAAGTTCATTTTCCCACTTTGGTGAAGTTTGCATAGAAATACATTAATGCAAGTTCATTTTCCCACTTTGGTGAAGTTTGCATAGAAATACATTAATGCAAGTTCATTTTCCCTACTTTGGTGAAGTTTGCATAGAAATACATTAATGCAAGTTCATTTTCCACTCTTTGGTGAAGTTTGCATAGAAATACATTAATGCAAGTTCATTTTCTACTCTTTGGTGAAGTTTGCATAGAAATACATTAATGCAAGTTCATTTCCCACTCTTTGGTGAAGTTTGCATAGAAATACATTAATGCAAGTTCATTTTCCACTCTTTGGTGAAGTTTGCATAGAAATACATTAATGCAAGTTCATTTTCCCCACTTTGGTGAAGTTTGCATTGAACATACATATAGAAATACATTAATGCAAGTTCATTTTCCCCACTTTGGTGAAGTTTGCATAGAACATACATATATACATACATTAATGCAAGTTCATTTTCCACTCTTTGGTGAAGTTTGCATAGAAATACATTAATGCAAGTTCATTTTCCCCACTTTGTTGAAGTTTGCATAGAAATACATTAATGCAAGTTCATTTTCCACTCTTTGGTGAAGTTTGCATAGAAATACATTAATGCAAGATCATTTCCCCCACTTTGGTGAAGTTTGCATTGAACATACATATAGAAATACATTAATGCAAGTTCATTGTCCCCACTTTCGTGAAGTTTGCATAGAAATACATTAATGCAAGTTCATTTTCCCCACTTTCGTGAAGTTTGCATTGAACATACATATATACATACATTAATGCAAGTTCATTTTCCCAACTTTGGTGAAGTTTGCATAGAAATACATTAATGCAAGTTCATTTTCCCCACTTTGGTGAAGTTTGCATTGAAATACATTAATGCAAGTTCATTTTCCCCACTTTGGTGAAGTTTGCATAGAAATACATTAATGCAAGTTCATTTTCCCCACTTTGGTGAAGTTTGCATTGAACATACATATATACATACATTAATGCAAGTTCATTTTCCCAACTTTGGTGAAGTTTGCATAGAAATACATTAATGCAAGTTCATTGTCCCCACTTTAGTGAAGTTTGCATAGAAATACATTAATGCAAGTTCATTTTCCCCACTTAGGTGAAGTTTGCATAGAAATACATTAATGCAAGTTCATTTTCCCTACTTTGGTGAAGTTTGTATTGAAATACATTAATGCAAGTTCATTTTCCCCACTTTGGTGAAGTTTGCATAGAAATACATTAATGCAAGTTCATTTTCCCCACTTTGGTGAAGTTTGCATAGAAATACATTAATGCCAGTTCATTTTCCCCACTTTGGTGAAGTTTGCATTGAACATACATATATACATCCATTAATGCAAGTTCATTTTCCCCACTTTGGTGAAGTTTGCATAGAAATACATTAATGCAAGTTCATTTTCCCCACTTTGGTGAAGTTTGCATAGAAATACATTAATGCAAGTTCATTTTCCCACTTTGGTGAAGTTTGCATAGAAATACATTAATGCAAGTTCATTTTCCCACTTTGGTGAAGTTTGCATAGAAATACATTAATGCAAGTTCATTTTCCCTACTTTGGTGAAGTTTGCATAGAAATACATTAATGCAAGTTCATTTTCCACTCTTTGGTGAAGTTTGCATAGAAATACATTAATGCAAGTTCATTTTCCACACTTTGGTGAAGTTTGCATAGAAATACATTAATGCAAGTTCATTTCCCCCACTTTGGTGAAGTTTGCATAGAAATACATTAATGCAAGTTCATTTTCCACTCTTTGGTGAAGTTTGCATAGAAATACATTAATGCAAGTTCATTTTCCCCACTTTGGTGAAGTTTGCATTGAACATACATATAGAAATACATTAATGCAAGTTCATTTTCCCCACTTTGGTGAAGTTTGCATAGAACATACATATATACATACATTAATGCAAGTTCTTTTTCCCCACTTTGGTGAAGTTTGCATAGAAATACATTAATGCAAGTTCATTTTCCACTCTTTGGTGAAGTTTGCATAGAAATACATTAATGCAAGTTCATTTTCCCCACTTTGGTGAAGTTTGCATTGAACATACATATAGAAATACATTAATGCAAGTTCATTTTCCCCACTTTGGTGAAGTTTGCATAGAACATACATATATACATACATTAATGCAAGTTCATTTTCCACTCTTTGGTGAAGTTTGCATAGAAATACATTAATGCAAGTTCATTTTCCCCACTTTGTTGAAGTTTGCATAGAAATACATTAATGCAAGTTCATTTTCCACTCTTTGGTGAAGTTTGCATAGAAATACATTAATGCAAGATCATTTCCCCCACTTTGGTGAAGTTTGCATTGAACATACATATAGAAATACATTAATGCAAGTTCATTGTCCCCACTTTGGTGAAGTTTGCATAGAACATACATATATACATACATTAATGCAAGTTCATTTCCCCCATAGGATATAATGTAAATTGATGCGATGTTCATCTTACGTCAGTTTCACGTTGCGTCATTTTGCATTATGACCTATGGGGAAAATGAAAAATTCACTATTTTTTTCGCCTGCAAACACAATCAATTAGTATTAAATAAATGTTGGATTATCGTTGATGTATCTTGTATTCTAGGTTTGATTAGTTCCTTTGCTGTTCACCAGTCACAGTGCTGGCTGAGTATAGGTACAAGCAGTGGTACACACGTCTGTTGGGACCTCCGGTTTCATTTACCTATTACATCTATAGTTCATCCAGCAGGTAAATACTTATTTCTCTTAGTTTATACAAATTTATTTTAGCTCGATTGCGAAACAAGTTCTTTCAACTTATATTAATCACTCTCGAGACCTCATTCCTGATGGAATCCATCGCCATGAAGGAGAGAAGAGGCAAGGTGGAATTTAAATGCCTTGCCTAAGGGCACAATCGTAACGGCTCCAGCGGGGCTCGAACTCCGGACCTTTCTTATTTCTTATATTTCTTATTTCTCTCCCATTATAGTATTCATTTTCCACTTTTATCTCCCTTTTCAAATATCGATAAATGTTCAGTATATTTTAGAAAATCGAAACCGTCATCAATTCCTCGTCATACGTACGTATACTTACTCAACCCGGTACAACCAAGAGAACGGCTATAAACGCCATCAAACAAATGTACCGCATTATTACATATCTATTGTTATTTTTACTGCACCCCTGGTAAAGCTGGTGTTTTGACATCACTGTTGGTTTACACCCTCCCTGGTCTAGCTGGTGTTTTGACATCAATGTTGGTTTACACCCTGGTCCAGCTCGTGTTTTGACATCAATGTTGGTTTACACCCTGGTCCAGCTTGTGTCGCATGTACTTGGATATACAGACTGTACACTGATATGTACTTGGATATACAGACTGTACACTGATATGTACTTGGATATACAGACTGTACACACACATGTACTTGGATATACAGACTGTACACACACATGTACTTGGATATACAGACTGTACACACACATGTACTTGGATATACAGACTGTACACTCGCATGTACTTGGATATACATACTGTACACACACATGTACTTGGATATACAGACTGTACACTCGCATGTACTTGGATATACAGACTGTACACTGACATGTACTTGGATATACAGACTGTACACACACATGTACTTGGATATACAGACTGTACACACACATGTACTTGGATATACAGACTGTACACTGATATGTACTTGGATATACAGACTGTACACTGACATGTACTTGGATATACAGACTGTACACTGACATGTACTTGGATATACAGACTGTACACTGATATGTACTTGGATATACAGACTGTACACTCGCATGTACTTGGATATACAGACTGTACACTGACATGTACTGGGGTATACAGACTGTACACTGACATGTACTTGGATATACAGACTGTACACTCGCATGTACTTGGATATACAGACTGTACACTGACATGTACTTGGATATACAGACTGTACATTGACATATACTTGGATATACAGACTCTACTTGGATATACAGACTGTACACGCACATGTACTTGGATATACAGACTGTACACTGACATGTACTTGGATATACAGACTGTACACTCTCATGTACTTGGATATACAGACTGTACACTGATATGTACTTGGATATACAGACTGTACACACACATGTACTTGGATATACAGACTGTACACTGATATGTACTTGGATATACAGACTGTACACTGACATGTACTTGGATATACAGACTGTACACTCGCATGTACTTGGATATACAGACTGTACACTCCCATGTACTTGGATATACAGACGGTACACTGACATGTACTTGGATATACAGACTGTACACTGACATGTACTTGGATATACAGACTGTACACTGACATGTACTTGGATATACAGACTGTACACTGACATGTACTTGGATATACAGACTGTACACTGACATGTACTTGGATATACAGACTGTACACTCGCATGTACTTGGATATACAGACTGTACACTCGCATGTACTTGGATATACAGACTGTACACTCGCATGTACTTGGATATACAGACTGTACACTGACATGTACTTGGATATACAGACTGTACACGCACATGTACTTGGATATACAGACTGTACACTGACATGTACTTGGATATACAGACTGTACACGCACATGTACTTGGATATACAGACTGTACTTGGATATACAGACTGTACACTCGCATGTACTTGGATATACAGACTGTACTTGGATATACAGACTATACACTCGCATGTACTTGGATATACAGACTGTACACTGACATGTACTTGGATATACAGACTGTACACACACATGTACTTGGATATACAGACTGTACACTCGCATGTACTTGGATATACAGACTGTACACTGACATGTACTTGGATATACAGACTGTACACTCGCATGTACTTGGATATACAGACTGTACACTCGCATGTACTTGGATATACAGACTGTACTTGGATATACAGACTGTACAGGTCTCAAGAGCGATTAATATAAGTTGCAAGAACTTGTTTCACAATCAAACTAAAGTAAATTTGTATATACAACAAAATGATATTTCCTTCATAATGAAGGATACGGGAGATTGAAGAACAAAGGTACTGTTACTAAAGTTTCAAAGTAATAAAACCGTTATTTACACTACTGTAGAAGTAAGGCAATATATGATAGTTTACAGGTATATAAATGTATGTTTTATAATGTACATATTAATATTATAGTCATTGAAAAGTAAATTTTATCACACGTACCAACAAAATAAATGCAGTTCTAAACACAACAACATCGACATTGTGTACAACATCTATACCCAGAAGGAGTTGGTCAAAATATTGAAATTACGCCGACCTTTCCTCATGACCATGATGCCGGTTACCAATTTTAGTTTAACCCTTTCCCTCATAGAAGCACCTCTCGACGCCATTACCAATACGACATACATTGACAATGTAGTAGCCAAACCAATGTTCATTAACCCTTTCCCTCATAGAAGCACCTCTCGACGCCATTACCAATACGACATACATTGACAATATAGTAGCCAAACCAATGTTCATAATAAAGGCCACAATCTCATGTAGTCCCAGTAATATCTATGGAGGTGGGATAGATATGGCGACTACTTATCCAGTGCATGATAGCTAAATGGCTGTCATTTGTATGGAGATATAATAGTATATTAACCTAAATCTCTATGAGGGAAAGGGTTAAAATATCTATAATGTGATATTGCTAACAACCTGTAATGACAATATTGTATCGAATGTTTGTTTATATCTGTTATTACTCTATGTTAATACCACCATACATTGTGAACCTTTCAGGGTCACGAGTAAGGAGATTGCTGGCACATCCACAAGAACAGTCGTGGATTATATCGGCTGTACAAGGGAACAATGAGGTGTCTATGTGGGATATTGAAACTGCAGCACGTAGAAAAGCTCTGTGGGCTAGCTCTGTACCCACCCTATCTAAAACACAGGTACAAGTCCTAGCTTGTCTCATTCACACTAGATTGACTTGACTCAAAACCTAACCCTTTCAACACCACAGACCTCTAAATAGGCTTACAAAAAGTGTAGATCCAGACGAGCCGTCTCATCAGGATCTGCACTTTTTGCCAGTGATATGACTATTTTTAGACATAATTACCCATTTTGATAAATGAACTTGTCCAAATGTGATTTTCTGATTCATTTATTGGTTTATGAATATCATGGACCAGTCCATGTGAGTTACTTGGTGTTGAATGGGCTAAGCAAGGCTCATTCTAGAGGGCAACATGGGCGAAGTAGTCGCCCTTGGGACCCTGACTTGGGCACCACTTCTCCCTAAACAAAATTTGTTTAGTTTTTTTGTTTACAATTTTCATACAAAATATTGTCCAGTAAGATACACTGGTGTTAAGCACTCCTTCTTTCCTTCTATTCAAATATTGTATTTAATGTTCATATTGTGTATTTTAACCCTATTATGTTGAAATTTGTTAAATAATACCATTTGATGATGCATTTGTGCGCTTTCTCACTTCTCCTAAACATTTGGGTCTAGCTTGAGCCCTGATAGACACACTGTATATGTATAATACAACACTACGTAATACAGGTGAACATGCCTACAATTTGTGGAAGTCATGATAGCGCAGTGGATGCGCATTCGTTTCAGGTGCGAAAGGTCTGGAGTTCGAGCCCTGCTGGAGCTGTTACGATTGTGCCCTTAGGCAAGGCATTTAATTTCCACGTTGCCTCTTCTCTCTCCCTCGTGGCGATGGATTCCATCAGGAATGAGGTCTCGAGAGTGATTAATATAAGTTGCAAGAACTTGTTTCGCAATCGAGCTAAAATAAATTTGTATAAACTAAAACCAAAGACTTCTGACAATACAGTGTGTATGTACAGACAGTGGATATAGTGTTTTAACGTCACTACCGGTTGCCCATTTGAGTGACAGGCAATTTACCTAACAACACCTTTCCTTGGCAGGCTCCAGCGGTTAACCAGTACTTGTGGCACCAACCTCCATAATATAAAGAGACACAGTCTGAGCGAGGCTCAAACCTGTGACCATCAGTGATGATAGGTTACAGTGGTATACAAGTCAGCGACCGTAACCACTAGACCACGGAGGCGCGTCCAAATAATGTAGGCAGAGTAATATTAAATGTTGGATTATCTTGACAATCCTAGTTGTGAGCCCCATATTTCTGAATGGTGCCCTGTCAATTTAAAACAAAATAATTTCGCTTTTGTAAAGATTGTGGTTTATGTTTCACTACATCAGTGGTGTCAACCAAGTTCTTAGATGCCAGATATACCATTGTTATGTGAAGTTATTTCCTTGTTAAAAAATTACACTGTACTAGTACTAGAGTGTCTCGGCTTATATTCCAACAATTTTATTAAATCGTGATTTCATTAATTTCTTTGCTACTCTGATTTTACGGAGAAAAGACTAGTCAAAATAAGATTGTATATTTTTCAACAATGTGGAAGTCGTGATAGTGCAGTGATGGTGCATTCGCTTCAGGTGCGAAAGGCCCCGAGTTCGAGCCCCAGTGGATCCGTTACGATTGTGCCCGTATGCACGGCATTTAAATTCCACATTGCCATTTCTCCCTCATGGAGATGGATTCCATCAGGAATGAGGTCTTGAGAGTGATTAATATAAGCTGTAAGAACTTGTTTCGCAATCGGGCAAACATAAATTTGTATAAACTAATGTTCAAATGTTAAAAATATTTGATTTCTGCAAATCTTAGGCAGTACTTGTTTTGTAACCAATACAATTGTTTGGTAACAAGCTTTTTAATGTAATAGAAATATGCATACTTTAATGTTTAATTCACAAATTACAAGGATTATTCTCTCTCAACCAATCAGAATCCTTCCAGGTGTTATTCAGGGTTCATTCTAGGTCAGAATTTTTGGGAGAAGTGAGAAAGCGCGCGATTGCTTCCTTAAATGGTGTTCTTTAATATACTTCTGCAAAATAGGGTTAAAATGCACAGTACAACCATTAAATACAACATTTGAATAGAAGGAGTGCTTTATAATGGGCCAGTGTATCTTACTAGACAAAATTTTGTTTGAAAATCGTAAAAACCCAAAAATATATATTTTTTTATTATTAGGGAGAAGTGGGGCCCCCCAGAGGGCGAAGTCAGGGTCCCTAGGGCGACAATTTCGCCCACATCGCCCTCTAGAATGATCCCTGGTTATTACACGTGTGTACATATAAGAAATTATGAGATGACAGGCCTATTAGAATTTGTGACAATCATTTTGAAAAGTAAACCATAATGTGCGAGTTATTTATTGCTATTACAGGAGAGTCCCCATGCCATATATGGAATGCATGTCGGCATGACAGACAGCAATACATTCCTGCTCACCGGGGGATCCGACATGAGGGTCCGATATTGGGACCTTAGTTACCCTGCCAACTCCTTTATCATGGCTAATGCTGCTGGAGATCTTACACAACAAACTGCTGTTAGTTACAGGTACCACAGTCTATGATTTATTAATGCTGTAGTCCGTGGTTAGTTACAGGTACCAGTGTATGATTTATTAATGCTGTAGTCCGTGGTTAGTTACAGGTACCACAATGTATGATTTATTAATGCTGTAGTCCGTGGTTAGTTACAGGTACCAGTGTATGATTTATTAATGCTGTAGTCCGTGGTTAGCTACAGGTACCACAGTGTGTGATTTATTAATGCTGTAGTCCGTGGTTAGCTACAGGTACCACAGTGTGTGATTTATTAATGCTGTAGTCTGTGGTTAGCTACAGATACCACAGTGTGTGATTTATTAATGCTGTAGTCTGTGGTTAGCTACAGGTACCACAGTGTGTGATTTATTAATGCTGTAGTCTGTGGTTAGCTACAGGTACCACAGTGTGTGATTTATTAATGCTGTAGTCCGTGGTTAGTTACAGGTACCAGTCTATGATTTATTAATGCTGTAGTCCGTGGTTAGTTACAGGTACCACAGTGTGTGATTTATTAATGCTGTAGTCCGTGGTTAGCTACAGGTACCAGTGTATGATTTATTAATGCTGTAGTCTGTGGTTAGCTACAGGTACTAGTCTATGATTTATTAATGCTGTAGTCTGTGGTTAGTTACAGGTACCAGTGTATGATTTATTAATGCTGTAGTCCGTGGTTAGTTACAGGTACCACAATGTATGATTTATTAATGCTGTAGTCCGTGGTTAGTTACAGGTACCAGTGTATGATTTATTAATGCTGTAGTCCGTGGTTAGCTACAGGTACCACAGTGTGTGATTTATTAATGCTGTAGTCCGTGGTTAGTTACAGGTACCAGTGTATGATTTATTAATGCTGTAGTCCGTGGTTAGCTACAGGTACCACAGTGTGTGATTTATTAATGCTGTAGTCCGTGGTTAGCTACAGGTACCACAGTGTGTGATTTATTAATGCTGTAGTCTGTGGTTAGCTACAGATACCACAGTGTGTGATTTATTAATGCTGTAGTCTGTGGTTAGCTACAGGTACCACAGTGTGTGATTTATTAATGCTGTAGTCTGTGGTTAGCTACAGGTACCACAGTGTGTGATTTATTAATGCTGTAGTCCGTGGTTAGTTACAGGTACCAGTCTATGATTTATTAATGCTGTAGTCCGTGGTTAGTTACAGGTACCACAGTGTGTGATTTATTAATGCTGTAGTCCGTGGTTAGCTACAGGTACCAGTGTATGATTTATTAATGCTGTAGTCTGTGGTTAGCTACAGGTACTAGTCTATGATTTATTAATGCTGTAGTCTGTGGTTAGTTACAGGTACCAGTGTATGATTTATTAATGCTGTAGTCCGTGGTTAGTTACAGGTACCACAATGTATGATTTATTAATGCTGTAGTCCGTGGTTAGTTACAGGTACCAGTGTATGATTTATTAATGCTGTAGTCCGTGGTTAGCTACAGGTACCACAGTGTGTGATTTATTAATGCTGTAGTCCGTGGTTAGCTACAGGTACCACAGTGTGTGATTTATTAATGCTGTAGTCTGTGGTTAGCTACAGATACCACAGTGTGTGATTTATTAATGCTGTAGTCTGTGGTTAGCTACAGGTACCACAGTGTATGATTTATTAATGCTGTAGTCTGTGGTTAGCTACAGGTACCACAGTGTATGATTTATTAATGCTGTAGTCTGTGGTTAGTTACAGGTACCAGTGTATGATTTATTAATGCTGTAGTCTGTGGTTAGTTACAGGTACCAGTCTATGATTTATTAATGCTGTAGTCCATGGTTAGCTACAGGTACCACAATGTATGATTTATTAATGCTGTAGTCCGTGGTTAGCTACAGGTACCACAGTGTGTGATTTATTAATGCTGTAGCCTGTGGTTAGCTACAGGTACCACAATGTAAGATTTATTAATGCTGTAGTTCGTGGTTAGTTACAGGTACCAGTCTATGATTTAGGTGGTCGCTTTATTTTCATATGTGATTGAAAATTAAAAAGTTATATGCCTACAATATCGGTATTCTCCGTACAATATCGGTACTCTCCGTGCAATATCGGTACTCTCCGTGCAATATCAGTACTCTCCGTACAATATGATGTAGTCCGTGGTTAGTTACAGGTACCAGTGTATGATTTATTAATGCTGTAGTCCGTGGTTAGTTACAGGTGCCACAGTGTGTGATTTATTAATGCTGTAGTCCGTGGTTAGTTACAGGTACCAGTCTATGATTTATTAATGCTGTAGTCCGTGGTTAGTTACAGGTACCACAATGTATGATTTATTAATGCTGTAGTCTGTGGTTAGTTACAGGTACCACAGTGTGTGATTTATTAATGCTGTAGTCTGTGGTTAGCTACAGGTACCACAGTGTATGATTTATTAATGCTGTAGTCCGTGGTTAGTTACAGGTACCACAATGTATGATTTATTAATGCTGTAGTCCGTGGTTAGCTACAGGTACCACAGTGTATGATTTATTAATGCTGTAGTCCGTGGTTATGGGGGTACTTCACTATGTATACTATATACGTGGATAAATTTCACTGGCGGAAATGTTCACTTTCGGACGATTTCTGATTATACTGTAATATGTGCACATTGTGGAAGTCGCTACGCTGCCACAATGTCATATGTCGGGAAATTAGTGAAAGAGAATATATAGATTTAGATGAAAATCGAGCAATAAATTATTACTGTATAAAACATTCCAAGTTCTCTCAGGTAGTGTAGAAGTGTGAAAAATCGCATCCATTTTCAATAGCCAGAATTGTTAGCAGTGTCGATTTGTAACATTTTTTCGCTAGGTATAAACAAATTTATTTGTTTAACAAATATAAACAAATGTTTAAGAAGATATATTTGTATGATGGACAAGGCAAAATATATGAATGCCCGTTCCCAGGCTAGTGCCCGTCGAATAGACGTAATTACATGTGCTACATATCCTCGTAATTCAATATACGAGCAAGTGTGTTGTCACCTTCCTTTGTTCAATAGATAGATCACAAGAACTTTACGCACCTCCGAGCCTACATGGTGCCATCCCTTTATGTTTGAATATGATGTCAGGGCTCGCGCTAGAGGGCGAGGTGGTCGCTTTATTTTCATATGTGATTGAAAATTAAAAAGTTATATGCCTACAATATCGGTATTCTCCGTACAATATCGGTACTCTCCGTGCAATATCGGTACTCTCCGTGCAATATCAGTACTCTCCGTACAATATCTCACTCGGCAAGTTGTAACCCTGTTCTGGCTGGATGATATTTTGCGACCATTTGTGTAACAAAGCATATCAACGCTTCATCTCCAAAACCGATTGCTGAAGTTTCACTAATCTTGGCAGCAAGCGTACTATGTCTAGTTGTGCAAATTGTAATCCTGTTGGATGTTTTGTGTGGATTTACAGCCATTTGAACATTTTTATAACACAAAGCTTCATCTTCCAACCAACCTTGTTGGATTGTCAGAGTCTAGTTGTGCATATTGTAACCCAAGGCCCATTCATTTTCAAAACTTCAGAATACTACATAAAGACTTTTATTGCAATGCTGTAACCTACCATCACTGTGGTCACTGGTTCAAGCCCTGCTCAAGCCGTGACTGTTGATATAAAAAAGTTTTTGACAGTTTCTTACGAAGGTTGGTGCACTAAGTACTGGTTAACCGCTGGAGCCTACCCAGGAAAGGTGTTGTTTAGTAAACTGCCCGCTGGCGATGTAGCCCAAAATGGTTCTGATGAAGGCGTAAAACCCGAACTTTTATTGCAACGACTCGATATATATAATGTCCATTCTTTTATTACTCCGCTGAACCAACAGTGAGCAGGTAGACACCTTTTTTTAAAAACAATTTTGAGTCTATATATCATTTTACCGGAGCAAGCCATCATACATTTACAATGCGTACTACATATGTATGTTTGATACATGTGTTTGTTGGTTCATCATAGCATTATGTTGTTGCTTTTTAGGTCACGCCTCATCGAAGGTACAGAAGTGATTGAGGAGACATATTCCAAGAAACAGTCAAGTAGCGAGGACATTCCACGAGGAGGCCCAGATGCCCCGCCCCAGGGACATAATGACATCATCACTGATGTAAACCTGTGTCAGGCCTCTCAGTGTCTTGTACTGACATCATCAAGGAATGGAGTGGTCAAAGTATGGAAATAGAGCACACATACAGCTCTGGACTGTATCCAAGTTGTATGTGGGACCTCTGTGACAGACTGGTTGGCCGTTGACTTCAAATCACTTCCCACTTACTGTTGTAGGTTCAAATCCCACTCGGGTGTCGAATTGTTTATTGTGAGGAAGCTATCAAGCTGGCTTGCGTAAGGTTGGTGGTTCTAACCAGTTACCGTCTGTGTCTGAGATACTGCTCGGATGGGCATCCGGGTCTTATATAGCTGGAGAATTGCACGATGACCTAAAGTATTGATGCAACTTTACCCCCCTCCCAAACAACTTATATGTTTGTAGTATGCACATATATAGCTTATATGTTTGTATTATGCACATATATAGCTTATATGTTTGTATTATGCACATATATAGCTTATATGTTTGTAGTATGCACATATATAGCTTATATGTTTGTAGTATGCACATATATAGCTTATATGTTTGTATTATGCACATATATAGCTTATATGTTTGTAGTATGCACATATATAGCTTATGTTTGTATTATGCACACATATAGCATATATGTTTGTAGTATACACATATATGTTTGTAGTATACACATATATGTTTGTAGTATGCACATATATAGCATATATGTTTGTAGTATGCACATATATAGCATATATGTTTGTAGTATGCACATATATAGCATATATGTTTGTAGTATACACATATATGTTTGTAGTATACACATATATAGCATATATGTTTGTAGTATACACATATATGTTTGTAGTATGCACATATATAGCATATATGTTTGTAGTATACACATATATGTTTGTAGTATACACATATATAGCATATATGTTTGTAGTATACACATATATGTTTGTAGTATGCACATATATAACATATATGTTTGTAGTATACACATATATGTTTGTAGTATACACATATATGTTTGTAGTATGCACATATATAGCATATATGTTTGTAGTATGCACATATATAGCATATATGTTTGTAGTATACACATATATGTTTGTAGTATACACATATATAGCATATATGTTTGTAGTATACACATATATAGCTTATATTATGCACATATGTAGTATACACATATATTTTTTTATCGTTGCTACCAGTTGCCATATGAGCGACGCCTCCTGAAGAGATTAGTCATTTTAGATTTTTGGAGGATAGTGCAATTTACGTGCACGGTGTAAAGCACCGACACAAGACTTCGGTTTAAAGTCCCATCTGAAAGACTGTTAATTTTATTAGGGTCAGCCGGTGGAGTCCGTGTTAACAACTGGACTACAGATCCGTTTTTATTATAAACATATACCACTATATATATACCACTACAGAACGCATGGTATGAATAGTCTTTCAGATGGGGCTTTAAACCGAGGTCTCGTGTCAGTGCTTTACACCGTGCACTTAAAAGAACCAGAGGAGAAATCTAAAATGACTAATCTCTTCAGGAGGCGCCGCTCATATGGGCAACCAGTAGCGACGATAAATAAACGTAAAACACACACGCATGATGCTGAATGTAAAGTGGAACAGCACAAGTGGAATGATAGAGGTAGAGAATATAAGGATATTATTGGAAATATGATCAATGTCAATCCAGATATGTATGAACTATTAGGGAAAGAAGGTGGAGAATATAAGGATATTATTGGAAATATGATAAATGTCAATCCAGACATGTATGAACTATTAGGGAAAGAAGGTGGAAAAATCAAGGAAACCAGAGAAAACCCCCCTGTCCGATCACCGTACCATCTCGCATACTTCCCGGTCCGTGGATCGTACCCGGGTTGCATTGGTGAGAAGCGAGCGCGCTAACCAGACAGCCAATAAATGATCGGTAGTATGTATTTTTAAAGGAGATGAATGTTATGTATTTGAAAGGTGAATTACGTTGCACGTTTGATGAATTGTAAAAATTATGGCCGTTTTAAATTATTTAAGCTTGTAGAGTTGATTAAAATCTGCTGGTCCAGATGCTGTTGTAAGCAAGTTCTTTAAACATGGAACAAACAATGAAGTATTACTGTTGTATTTAAAATGTGTGTTTAATATAATATTCTAACATGGCTCGGCATTTTGTCTGTATACACAAAGAAGGAATTAACCTATAGAGTTTAAATTTACAATAAAACATTGTTTAGTGAGCGACGTAAAACCAAACCTCATTTTAATATTTCTTCGTAATTTTCTGATGTCATTTACTCATTTTTAAAAAAATAACGCCAACTATTTTTGCGATTTTTGGTCATGTTAGAAATAATATTGTGTCGGAATTAACCACTTAGGTCCTGTATGGCTTGGATATTCCTATACGTCGGAATTAACCACTTGGGTCCTCAATGGCTTCGATATTCCTATACGTCCGAACTCCAAACTATGTTTTATTTGCCAATAAACAACTGAATTAATAACATTATTTAATGTTGGGCATTTCCCATATACATTATTTTAATGTTGGGCATTTCCCATATACATTATTTAATGTTGGGCATTTCCCATATACATTATTTAATGTTGGGCATTTCCCATATACATTATTTAATGTTGGGCATTTCCCATATACATTATTGAATGTTGGGCATTTCCCATATACATTATTTAATGTTGGGCATTTCCCATATACATTATTGAGGCATTTCCCATATACATGAACAGACGGCTTTATTGTTACATTACAGGGGTATAACTTGGAAAACTAGTTACAAAACTCTTAAATACTTGTTGACCTACTTAATGTCCATACTCGCCTATAAGACGATCTTGCCTAGAAGATGACCACCCTACTTTGGTCATGAAATCAGTGGGTTTTGGCATGCACTTGCATACAAGACGAATTGATGTTTGGCGAGTGCAAGTTGAATAAACGTAATTATGGATACCATTTAGGACTCACAAATAAGAGGGGAAGCCACTTGGGGAGTCCATAATCTGGTGGAAAAAAACTTATATGCTAGTATGGATGGTAGGCTGAATTGTACAATGTCTATATAGAAGCACAGGCTGAGAACTATTGATAACAATTGCATGGACTAATAAATTATATAACAATAAATTAATTTATGAAAGTCTTTGATTTTATAGTTGAATATATACCGGTAATGAGTAAGTTATTAAAATTAAAGTTAAAGTCAGTCCCAAACCCCAACTTTAAAGGATCTTTTGTTCCGTTAGGTCGTATGGAAGTGGCCTGTTGTATGCTTTCAGACCCCCCTGTTTATCTACGCCAAATATCACGCGACTATTCCATGTACACACCCGTATTGGCAGGGCCAGGTCAAACTTTATGTTTTACAAATCCTTAATTGGCTGCTTACATAATATTGCCACATTTGGGAGAGGGACTTGTGAAAATACGATGTAATGTTGAAGCAATCGATTAATAATATTCCATATTCACAGAGCTTAATGAGACTACACATTCCTACAACCTATTTTTTGTTGTTATTTAACCCAGCTGACCAAACTTTGACCCAGAATAGGTACACAATACAAATGTATGACATCACTTGAGTATCACTTTTCACTGGGTGAAATTTTAAGCCACCAAAAGCCTTGTACCTCTAATTTATTTTAAACAAATATATGTGTGTGTGACGAGGGTCCTAGGATTGCGGTACAAGGCTATTGGTGGCTTGTACCTCTATCCTAAGGTCGTCCCACCTTACATTCTTTTTCAAAATGATACAAGGGGGGTTATAGGTACAAGGCTTTTGGTGGCTAGTAACTCTATCCTAATGTCCCCCGCCCCCATTGTACAAAACTTTTGAATAAGATTTCATGCTCCTGTGGTTGAACATGTGTGGAATATGAACTCGAAAAATTCTACGGACAACTAGAATTTTTTTATATATATATATGCATGTATAAATGTACATCACCGATATAGTCCACACTGACCAGTAGTAGTACATCACCGATATAGTCCACACTGACCAGTAGTAGTACATCACCGATATAGTCCACACTGACCAGTACTAGTACATCACCGATATAGTCCACACTGACCAGTACTAGTACATCACCGATATAGTCCACACTGACCAGTACTAGTACATCACCGATATAGTCCACACTGACCAGTACTAGTACATCACCGATATAGTCCACACTGACCAGTAGTAGTACATCACCGATATAGTCCACACTGACCAGTAGTAGTACATCACCAATATAGTCCACACTGACCAGTAGTAGTACATCACCGATATAGTCCACACTGACCAGTAGTAGTACATCACCGATATAGTCCACACTGACCAGTACTAGTACATCACCGATATAGTCCACACTGACCAGTAGTAGTACATCACCGATATAGTCCACACTGACCAGTAGTAGTACATCACCGATATAGTCCACACTGACCAGTAGTAGTACATCACTGATATAGTCCACACTGACCAGTAGTAGTACATCACCGATATAGTCCACACTGACCAGTAGTAGTACATCACCGATATAGTCCTCACCAGTAGTAGTATACCACCGATATAGTCCACACTGACCAGTAGTAGTACATCACCGATATAGTCCACACTGACCAGTAGTACATCACCGATATAGTCCACACTGACCAGTAGTAGTACATCACCGATATAGTCCACACTGACCAGTAGTAGTACATCACCGATATAGTCCACACTGACCAGTACTAGTACATCACCGATATAGTCCACACTGACCAGTAGTAGTACATCACCGATATAGTCCACACTGACCAGTAGTAGTACATCACCGATATAGTCCACACTGACCAGTACTAGTACATCACCGATATAGTCCACACTGACCAGTAGTAGTACATCACCGATATAGTCCACACTGACCAGTAGTAGTACATCACCGATATAGTCCACACTGACCAGTAGTAGTACATCACCGATATAGTCCACACTGACCAGTAGTAGTACATCACCGATATAGTCCACACTGACCAGTAGTAGTACATCACCGATATAGTCCACACTGACCAGTAGTAGTACATCACCGATATAGTCCACACTGACCAGTAGTAGTACATCACCGATATAGTCCACACTGACCAGTAGTAGTACATCACCGATATAGTCCACACTGACCAGTAGTAGTACATCACCGATATAGTCCACACTGACCAGTAGTAGTACATCACCGATATAGTCCACACTGACCAGTAGTAGTACATCACCGATATAGTCCACACTGACCAGTAGTAGTACATCACCGATATAGTCCACACTGACCAGTAGTAGTACATCACCGATATAGTCCACACTGACCAGTAGTAGTACATCACCGATATAGTCCACACTGACCAGTAGTAGTACATCACCGATATAGTCCACACTGACCAGTAGTAGTACATCACCGATATAGTCCACACTGACCAGTAGTAGTACATCACCGATATAGTCCACACTGACCAGTAGTAGTACATCACCGATATAGTCCACACTGACCAGTACTAGTACATCACCGATATAGTCCACACTGACCAGTACTAGTACATCACCGATATAGTCCACACTGACCAGTAGTAGTACATCACCGATATAGTCCACACTGACCAGTAGTAGTACATCACCGATATAGTCCACACTGACCAGTAGTAGTACATCACCGATATAGTCCACACTGACCAGTAGTAGTACATCACCGATATAGTCCACACTGACCAGTACATCACCGATATAGTCCACTGACCAGTACTAGTACATCACCGATATAGTCCACACTGACCAGTACTAGTACATCACCGATATAGTCCACACTGACCAGTAGTAGTACATCACCGATATAGTCCACACTGACCAGTAGTAGTACATCACCGATATAGTCCACACTGACCAGTACTAGTACATCACCGATATAGTCCACACTGACCAGTAGTAGTACATCACCGATATAGTCCACACTGACCAGTATACATCACCGATATAGTCCACACTGACCAGTAGTAGTACATCACCGATATAGTCCACACTGACCAGTACTAGTACATCACCGATATAGTCCACACTGACCAGTAGTAGTACATCACCGATATAGTCCACACTGACCAGTAGTAGTACATCACCGATATAGTCCACACTGACCAGTACTAGTACATCACCGATATAGTCCACACTGACCAGTAGTAGTACATCACCGATATAGTCCACACTGACCAGTAGTAGTACATCACCGATATAGTCCACACTGACCAGTAGTAGTACATCACCGATATAGTCCACACTGACCAGTAGTAGTACATCACCGATATAGTCCACACTGACCAGTAGTAGTACATCACCGATATAGTCCACACTGACCAGTAGTAGTACATCACCGATATAGTCCACACTGACCAGTACTAGTACATCACCGATATAGTCCACACTGACCAGTACTAGTACATCACCGATATAGTCCACACTGACCAGTAGTAGTACATCACCGATATAGTCCACACTGACCAGTAGTAGTACATCACCGATATAGTCCACACTGACCAGTAGTAGTACATCACCGATATAGTCCACACTGACCAGTAGTAGTACATCACCGATATAGTCCACACTGACCAGTAGTAGTACATCACCGATATAGTCCACACTGACCAGTAGTAGTACATCACCGATATAGTCCACACTGACCAGTAGTAGTACATCACCGATATAGTCCACACTGACCAGTAGTAGTACATCACCGATATAGTCCACACTGACCAGTAGTAGTACATCACCGATATAGTCCACACTGACCAGTAGTAGTACATCACCGATATAGTCCACACTGACCAGTAGTAGTACATCACCGATATAGTCCACACTGACCAGTAGTAGTACATCACCGATATAGTCCACACTGACCAGTAGTAGTACATCACCGATATAGTCCACACTGACCAGTAGTAGTACATCACCGATATAGTCCACACTGACCAGTAGTAGTACATCACCGATATAGTCCACACTGACCAGTAGTAGTACATCACCGATATAGTCCACACTGACCAGTACTAGTACATCACCGATATAGTCCACACTGACCAGTAGTAGTACATCACCGATATAGTCCACACTGACCAGTAGTAGTACATCACCGATATAGTCCACACTGACCAGTAGTAGTACATCACCGATATAGTCCACACTGACCAGTAGTAGTACATCACCGATATAGTCCACACTGACCAGTAGTAGTACATCACCGATATAGTCCACACTGACCAGTAGTAGTACATCACCGATATAGTCCACACTGACCAGTAGTAGTACATCACCGATATAGTCCACACTGACCAGTAGTAGTACATCACCGATATAGTCCACACTGACCAGTAGTAGTACATCACCGATATAGTCCACACTGACCAGTAGTAGTACATCACCGATATAGTCCACACTGACCAGTACATCACCGATATAGTCCACTGACCAGTACTAGTACATCACCGATATAGTCCACACTGACCAGTACTAGTACATCACCGATATAGTCCACACTGACCAGTAGTAGTACATCACCGATATAGTCCACACTGACCAGTAGTAGTACATCACCGATATAGTCCACACTGACCAGTACTAGTACATCACCGATATAGTCCACACTGACCAGTAGTAGTACATCACCGATATAGTCCACACTGACCAGTAGTAGTACATCACCGATATAGTCCACACTGACCAGTAGTAGTACATCACCGATATAGTCCACACTGACCAGTACTAGTACATCACCAATATAGTCCTCACTTACCAGTAGTAGTACACCACCGATATAGTCCACACTGACCAGTAGTAGTACATCACCGATATAGTCCACACTGACCAGTAGTAGTACATCACCGATATAGTCCACACTGACCAGTAGTAGTACATCACCGATATAGTCCACACTGACCAGTAGTAGTACATCACCGATATAGTCCACACTGACCAGTAGTAGTACATCACCGATATAGTCCACACTGACCAGTAGTAGTACATCACCGATATAGTCCACACTGACCAGTAGTAGTACATCACCGATATAGTCCACACTGACCAGTAGTAGTACATCACCGATATAGTCCACACTGACCAGTAGTAGTACATCACCGATATAGTCCACACTGACCAGTAGTAGTACATCACCGATATAGTCCACACTGACCAGTAGTAGTACATCACCGATATAGTCCACACTGACCAGTAGTAGTACATCACCGATATAGTCCACACTGACCAGTACTAGTACATCACCGATATAGTCCACACTGACCAGTAGTAGTACATCACCGATATAGTCCACACTGACCAGTAGTAGTACATCACCGATATAGTCCACACTGACCAGTAGTAGTACATCACCGATATAGTCCACACTGACCAGTAGTAGTACATCACCGATATAGTCCACACTGACCAGTACATCACCGATATAGTCCACTGACCAGTACTAGTACATCACCGATATAGTCCACACTGACCAGTACTAGTACATCACCGATATAGTCCACACTGACCAGTAGTAGTACATCACCGATATAGTCCACACTGACCAGTAGTAGTACATCACCGATATAGTCCACACTGACCAGTAGTAGTACATCACCGATATAGTCCACACTGACCAGTAGTAGTACATCACCGATATAGTCCACACTGACCAGTAGTAGTACATCACCGATATAGTCCACACTGACCAGTAGTAGTACATCACCGATATAGTCCACACTGACCAGTAGTAGTACATCACCGATATAGTCCACACTGACCAGTAGTAGTACATCACCGATATAGTCCACACTGACCAGTAGTAGTACATCACCGATATAGTCCACACTGACCAGTAGTAGTACATCACCGATATAGTCCACACTGACCAGTACTAGTACATCACCGATATAGTCCACACTGACCAGTAGTAGTACATCACCGATATAGTCCACACTGACCAGTAGTAGTACATCACCGATATAGTCCACACTGACCAGTAGTAGTACATCACCGATATAGTCCACACTGACCAGTAGTAGTACATCACCGATATAGTCCACACTGACCAGTAGTAGTACATCACCGATATAGTCCACACTGACCAGTACTAGTACATCACCGATATAGTCCACACTGACCAGTAGTAGTACATCACCGATATAGTCCACACTGACCAGTAGTAGTACATCACCGATATAGTCCACACTGACCAGTAGTAGTACATCACCGATATAGTCCACACTGACCAGTAGTAGTACATCACCGATATAGTCCACACTGACCAGTAGTAGTACATCACCGATATAGTCCACACTGACCAGTAGTAGTACATCACCGATATAGTCCACACTGACCAGTAGTAGTACATCACCGATATAGTCCACACTGACCAGTAGTAGTACATCACCGATATAGTCCACACTGACCAGTAGTAGTACATCACCGATATAGTCCACACTGACCAGTAGTAGTACATCACCGATATAGTCCACACTGACCAGTACATCACCGATATAGTCCACACTGACCAGTAGTAGTACATCACCGATATAGTCCACACTGACCAGTAGTAGTCATAGTACATCACCGATATAGTCCACACTGACCAGTAGTAGTACATCACCGATATAGTCCACACTGACCAGTAGTAGTACATCACCGATATAGTCCACACTGACCAGTAGTAGTACATCGTGAACAAAACATTTTCCAAATAACATATTAGCCGAGAATTTGGGCCCATTGAGAACAAGAGAAGCCGGTATACTTCCTATTCGAGACCCTGCAATACCAACTACAGTAAACTTTTGATGGACTATGTATTATATGTACTATATACGGCTGGGAGAGCAAAATTGGCTTTGTTTCTACTGGTACAACCAGGAGCACTTTTCAGATTTCAAGATGGCCTCCTCAGCCAACTTTTAATCTCAATGACGTAGAGGCCTTTTATGGGTTTTCCAGGATGGAGTCCATTTCTGAGGTTTTCATTTGGATCAAGGTCAAACATTACCTAGGAAGTATCGATAGCGCAGTGGTAGCACGTTCGATTCAGGCCCAGAGTTTGCGCCCTTCTGGAGACGTTACGATTGCGCCCTTAGGCAAGGCATTTAAATTCCACGTTGCCTCTTCTCTCCCTCGTGGCGATGGATTCCATCAGAAATGAGGTCTCGAGAGTCATTAATATAAGTTGTAAGAACTTGTTTCGCAATCGAGCTAAAATAAATTTGTATACACTAAACTTGACGGCCTTAATGTGAAGGTTCCTTATGGCGTGTACTGTATAATACACGTTCATCAATTTACGGAAAAAGCATTTGAATGAAAAACAGTGTCTTATATAATTCTTCTCCTCAGTGTAGATTATCGTGTGCTGAGTATTTGATATAAATAGCCTATGTACATTTTCCAAACAATTTATTGTATTATCTATGACCGTGGGAAGCAATGCAGTATGACACAGATCAGCTGCATTCTAACTTTCTATAGCACACAGCCGCTCCTGTATATATACATATGTATTAACTGTTCACTTGTATATATACATATGTATTAACTGTTCACTTGTATATATACATATGTATTAACTGTTCACTTGTATATATACGTATGTATTGTATAACTGTCCACTTGTATAACAAATGTTACGATGTATTGTATTAACTGTCCACTTGTATAACAAATGTTACGATGTATTGTATTAACTGTCCACTTGTATAACACATGTTACGATGTATTGTATTAACTGTCCCCATTACTGCTACACGGTTCTGCATCCTTGCTAGATCTGTAAAGTAGAACAATAAGGTTACAAACGTAATCCACGAGGACCTAACTCGTGAAGCCAACGATCCCCTATATATCAACAAACTGGAAACATACTAAATACAACATTAATATTTGTGCTCACGAGAATTTCCTTTTATTTGACCTAATTTTTTACTCCAATAGTGTCCTTTAAACAAACATGGTAGATGTGTTGTGCTGATACAGAACAAACATGGTAATTATGTGTTGTGCTGATACAGAACAAACATGGTAGATGTGTTGTGCTGATACAGAACAAACATGGTAATTATGTGTTGTGCTGATACAGAACAAACATGGTAATTATGTGTTGTGCTGATACAGAACAAACATGGTAATTATGTGTTGTGCTGATACAGAACAAACATGGTAGATGTGTTGTGCTGATACAGAACAAACATGGTAATTATGTGTTGTGCTGATACAGAACAAACTTGGTACATGTGTTATGCTGATACAGAACAAACATGGTAGATGTGTTATGCTGATACAGAACAAACATGGTAGATGTGCTGTGCTGCTAGAGAACAAACATGGTAGATGTGCTGTGCTGATACAGAACAAACATGGTAGATGTGCTGTGCTGATACAGAACAAACATGGTAGATGTGTTGTGCTGCTAGAGAACAAACATGGTAATTATGTGTTGTGCTGCTAGAGAACAAACATGGTAATTATGTGTTGTGCTGATACAGAACAAACTTGGTACATGTGTTATGCTGATACAGAACAAACATGGTAGATGTGTTATGCTGATACAGAACAAACATGGTACATGTGTTATGCTGATACAGAGCAAACATGGTAGATGTGTTATGCTGATACAGAACAAACATGGTAGATGTGTTATGCTGATACAGAACAAACATGGTAGATGTGCTGTGCTGATACAGAACAAACATGGTAGATGCGTTGTGCTGATACAGAACAAACATGGTAGATGTGCTGTGCTGATACAGAACAAACATGGTAGATGTGTTGTGCTAATATACACTAAACTTCGTAAATGTGCTGCTATGTTTCAAGTACAATTCAATAGTTATACAATGTAAAATATTTACTACATTAGATATTAGCTGATATTTATTAATTTATCAATATAAATATTATATATATAAATAATAGATTTCATTTAGTTTATACAAATTTATTTTAGTTTGATTGTGAAACAAGTTCTTACAACTTAGTTTAATCGCTCTCTCTCTCTCTCTCTCTCGACAATGTGGAATTTAAGTGCCTAAGGACACAATCATATAGGCTACAGCTGGGAATGAATTCCGAGCCTCTCACACCTGAAGCGAATTTGATGGATTTCCCTTGGTACTGTTGTACGACTTTGATGAACATCCATTAAGAGCTATAAAGATTTAACATCGGTTTAATTGCCTCTTATTGCACTAATTGAAGCTAACTGGTCATAAAGATCATACCCTGCTTTGCTAGAGTCTGTGATATCTACATCGTTACTACTAGAGTCTGTGGCCTCTACATCGTTACTACTAGAGTCTGTGGTATCTACATCTGTACATGGTTCTGCATTTTCCTTGTCTGATGAATTTTGTTCAGTAAAAAAACGTCCGATGCTTTTCTGCCAGTCGGGTGTTGGTCGAGGACACACTGGATTTCCACCAGCATACTTCCCTCCAGCTTTACCTACAGATATAAATGTGCACATTCAATAATGTACATACATCACTAGAGAATCATTCTTCCCTATACCTCCCTACTGCTTCACCCACATAGAACTGAACTCTTCAATAATGTACATACATCACTAGAGAATCATTCTTCCCTATACCTCCCTACTGCTTCACCCACATAGAACTGAACTCTTCAATAATGTTCATACATCACACAAGCAGCATATTTCCATGTTGTTTTACATACACATAGAACACTGAACTCTTCAATAATGTTCATACATCACACAAGCAGCATACTTCCATGTTGTTTTACGAACACAGCAAACACTGAACTCTTCAATAATGTTCATACATCACACAAGCAGCATACTTCCATGTTGTTTTACATACACAGAAAACACTGAACTCTTCAATAATGTTCATACATCACACAAGCAGCACACATCCATACTGCTTTACATACACAGATAAACTCTTCAAAAGGGCCAAACCTCGCTCCCTCCAGCATAATTGAATATAGTAAAAACTAGTGTGAATCGAAAAAGGGCCCAGGGGTTTCAATGATATAAATAACATAACAATCGGCCGGACAAACCAACCGACATCTACAAAACAACATGCTCCACTTTCTTCGAAGTGGGTATAAATACATGTGTATACAATTAGCAATCGGTTAGTTATTCATCGATTTATACGACTATAATTATGAATTTACAATGTAATTGTTTTTCTGCATTATGTGCTTAGAAATGATGTTGATCAGAATTGGTGTCCCAAAGTTACACAATTCAATACATGTATGTATCACATAAAAATAGTTAAAGCATGGTTATTATTTTCCAAATAGTAATTAGTTACACATTTGTGCAAACTTACCTTCACAAAATTGATAATGATATTAGGGTTTATTCTAGAGTGGAAAAAGGCCAGGGTGGGTCAGAAAAGTGGCAGGGTGGGTCAGAAAAGTGGCAGGGTACTGGTAGGTTAGAAAAGTGGCAGGGCAGGGTAGGTCAGAAAAGTGGCAGGGTACCGGTAGGTTAGAAAAGTGGCAGGGTAGGTCAGAAAAGTGGCAGGGTGGGTCAGAAAAGTGGCAGGGTAGGTCAGAAAAGTGGCAGGGTGGGTCAGAAAAGTGGCAGGGTTGGTCAGAAAAGTGGCAGGGTAGGTCAGAAAAGTGACAGGGTGGGTCAGAAAAGTGACAGGGTAGGTCATAAAAAAGTCATGGTGTGGAAGTGGGCATTTTGTGCTTCGCCTTTAGAACATTTTGCTAACTTACAGTGATTGATCATAGAGGTACATATTGGTGAAAAGGGTACACAAGTTCCAATTTGCCCGCCATAAGCCACTAACCTTTAAAAGGCAAAAGGGCAGGGTGGGGTGCCCTGCCATTCCGCTCTAGAAATCCCCCCGTAGATATGCTACTTGAACGTCTTGAAGCAGTACATTCACAAAGCATTCAACACAAACCAAGTTATTTTAACAAGTCAAGTCATCTTGGAATTGGACAGAATGTTTCTCTCAACATGAACGTGCACCTCAATACCTCTTCATACCATACAATACCTCTTCATACCATACAATACCTCTTCATACCATACAATACCTCTTCATACCATACAATACCTCTTCATACCATACAATACCTCTTCATACCATACACCGCTCTTGCATTTCCTTCCATGAATGTATATATAACATACAGGTTTATATTCACTAATGATATGCAGCTGACATAAGCACATAAAGTTACGTGCGTTCGCAGTTTTAGGCAGCGTTTCTTGCAAGAAAAGGCGTCTTACAGTTTATTTTATTCCAAGGATGATCTATTTACTAGCTCCACCACACGGTTTAGTTTATATCCATCGACACAGCAGGTATATACAACAACTCACTGGACAACACTGCATCTACAACAATTATACAATAGCTCTCCGGTCTTTCATCACAATGCTATAAGGGCAGAGGACAATAGTGACATACACATTTCATTCAAGTTCAGGGTTCCCGCTGTCGGTCGCAATTGGCGCAAATTACGACAAAAAACAAATTTTTTTTAGGGGGCACATGTTTTGTGAAATTCATGGCTTCAAATATTTATTTGTGAACTATATGGCTCTTAGTTGGCTCCAAGAATTTTTTGAATTGGCTCCAGTGTTTTTCAATTGGCGACAGAAGTGGCGCAGACAAACATTCAGACAGAGGTAACCCTGGCGATTTCTTAGTTAATTGGCAGACATATAATAGATAACTAGTTGTGCTCATGTTAACTGACATGACAAAGGTGATACCTGATGGTGATGCTCCGTCAGTGCTGGGTCCGGCTCCACCAAGTGCCTTTCTTGGAGCATTTCCTCCAATAGCTGCAATAGACAAAACATTGTTTTTCAAGATACAATGGCCTGGCTTTCTAATTTTTTTTTAGTTTGGAACATTCAGAAATCATTAGCTGTTCACATACTAAAGGAACACTCGCCTCGGAATTTTGAATTTCTTTGTTGTGCTTCAAGCCCTTAATCGAGTTATTTAGTCATTTTAAAGAAAGTTTCAACATAATTTACATACATGTACACGAAGTGGTTTAGGAGAAATTGAAATGATAGTTTCTACTTGGTCACCATAACCATAGTGATAAGACCAACACTGCATACT
Source organism: Archivesica marissinica (assembly GCA_014843695.1). Classification (NCBI taxonomy): domain Eukaryota; kingdom Metazoa; phylum Mollusca; class Bivalvia; order Venerida; family Vesicomyidae; genus Archivesica; species Archivesica marissinica. The sequence goes on from CM026401.1 coordinate 31,200,864, forward strand.
TGTGTTGTTTTACAGTTATTATACAAGTCTGTATATCCATACCAGGTCTTATGTGGTCACATCGTCCGAGATAGAGAGCCATACTCGGGTGTATTGCAGCTATTAGACCATGCTACGTGCACATACCTACATGTAGCCAGGTCATATAGGTCTCGCTTCATAATCATGTTTCAACATTATCTTTTCTAGATTGTGTTTACCTTCCATTTATTACCAATGGCTGGAAACAAAATTCGCCTGACGTATTAATCAAACTAATTAATGAAAACAAGACAGACATTTTGCGCGTCTTGTGACAAAAAACTCTGGCTGATGGAATTAACTGCTGTGACGGTGATCCGGCACGGAAGATATTTAACCTTACGTGACGAATAAACGAGCACTCTTACCTGTACACTGCACTGGTCGGTAACAGTTTTTGCTTAAAACAGGGATGGCAACAATATACAATCGAATATAAAATTAGCAATTTCATTTATTTTTTCAAATAAATTTGTACTGTGTATTCTGCATATAACTTAAAGCGACACTACATCGATGAAAATGCAAACTTCTACAGAATGTATTTTCCTGTTATATGGTATAATTTCCCCCCAAATACTGAGTATTTCAACTAATAAACAAACGTTGTTGTATACGCGGTTTGTTGACATAACAAAATAATGTAAACATACATGCATAAAACAACTGTGAATAACACGATTTATGGTATAGATTTATAGTTATATATCTCACATGTGTGCCTATTTATTTGTAGACTATTCTTAGATCAATTATCTCTGAACGACATCTCATGTTTAGTAACCTCCGATGACAAACAAATGTCAATTCAACAGCATGGATGACCATTATAATTATGAAATCATACTTTCAATCCACAAAAACACTGTTTATTGATTCAATGTTAGTGTTCGAATGTATTCGGAAGAATTTGTAGTAGCAATGCATATATACGTGAAAAATGGCTTTTTGTGATGGTTTTAATTAGTTAATTAGTTATAAACCAGGGACCAGTTTAGGGGGCGACGTGGGCGATAATGTCGCCTCTTTTGGCTCCGTTTCGCCTTGGCATTTGGAAATAGGGAAGTGCAAGTCGCCCTGCCGATTTTCGGCAAAATTTGGTTAATTTCCATCAAAATTCGCCGAGAAATCTATCATTTTCGCTTGATCGCGCTGGGAGCCGCCATGACACCTAGGATGGGAAATAACTCTTGTCCGTCGTTTCAGCTACTTAAAATTTAACGTGAATTGCCATCTGTCTAAACATGCAAATTGACTGTACATTTTATGTTGTTTTTTTTGTAATGCAATATTTAAAAACTGCAGACTAATTTCGCGATCAGCAAATTGTTAGTGCCGTTTTTTTGTGCACAGAAAATCAATATACTGCCCGGTGTTAACAGACAGCAGTTGTGCTAAATATAGACACGCGTGTCTTTCATCATGCTATCAAAACATGATCGCGTCTCTTATCAGATTACACGCGAAGGCCACACAGGTCATTAGCTGCAGGGGAGAGTAATGTTTATCACAGGTAGTTTGATCGGACCAATGGCACACACAAAACTTAGCAATATAAACAATATATAGATTGTGGGGTAAACAAATGTTTATATTGCTCCGTTTTTGTGTGTGTCATTGGTCCGATCAAACTACCTGTGATAAACATTACTCTCCCGTAAGCGCTTATAGGATTAAATTGGTGCCTATTGTGTATTTAATCGGGTCTCGCTTGATTATGCACTACTGTCCAAATACCGTAATTACCCGACATGTTATGTTTTGTGGATTGATATTTTTTATTTATTTTAATGAGGTTTAGTAATAATCATGAGTATGGTATTTATCATTTATACTAAATAAAATATTGTTCAACCATTGCTTGTATTTTCTTTCATATTTCTAAAAAAAGAGTTGTTTCCCCTATATTCTATATATTTCTATTTCATATAGAATGTAGAGTAAAAAACTGTTTTTTACTCGCCCCTGGGTTTCATGATACATATAACAACTGAATTAGGCTCTATATGTCATTAAATAATTTTATGCCAAATTAATTGACCATCTCCTGTGTTGTGTCAATTACTTTGTCATATCCTTATATAATTATAACATATAGCATAGTTCAGTTCCTGATTGACTTGCCTCACGACAACAAAACTTTCCAGTACTTGGCAAGTATTATAACTGTAAATTTGTGTTGTCGCGAGGAAATCAACGCTTCTCCCTCACTTCTCCTTGAGTTGGTGTGACTTCTCCCTATTTTGGCTGAAGGGAGAAGTGACTTCTCCCTAAAATTTGGACCAAAAATGAACCCTGTAAAACTGTTTAATTTTCAATCTTGATGAAATCAATATTCAAACACAAATTATGAATGATCCTGTGCAAGCTCGGAGATCGTGACTTGTCTCTATTCAACAAACACAGGTGATGCTATTCAACAAAGGCAGGTGATGACCCACTTGCTCATAATTACATGAACTTTCATGTACTACAAATTGATTAATGCAGGGCACAAGCACATAATAATTGGTGCCCTTGTCAGCGAACTTCAAAAACATTTTGCCCGACAATATTTGAAACCTGTACCACATGACGGTTCAATGTCTATAATAATTTGGCTAACAGAATAACAGAAGACAATACCTTTTTGGATCATTCATGTCACTTTGACATGTAAATTATATGCTGATATTATTGACATATATGGGAGTTTATTTTAGATATGCATTCTGCAAATAGAGCTATGGCGTATGTGACATTTGACACGTCTACATACATGATCCAGTCTTCCACGATAAAATTACAGCTGTTCTGGTCGCTATAAATGTATATAGATAAATTTAAGGAAAATATGGAATTGGTATAAATCTACGATGTAGAAATCTTGCTGCATGTACATTTCAGTAGTCAGAGGCAAATTTCAACCAAATCAACCGGGAGCATATTAAAATTGTTGGAGTATAGAAGCGATTTCCTGATTTAATGAGTTTAGACGTATATAATTATGTACTGACCTTTCAACTCTCTAGCAGCCAACATTTTATACAGCAAAGGGATATTTTTGACATTTTATTTATTTAATTTTTCATTTATTTTTTGCTTTTAAAATCGGTGTGGCTATGCCGCTATGGGCCTGCATTTTGTTGAGATATATCACATAATTCCAAATCCAGCGCTCTACTGGACCACAGATGCCACGTGTATTGTACTGAAACCGTTTTGGGTTTATTTGAACCCAAGAATATTCTATTAGCTTATCTGTTGTTGCCGAGCTTTAATATTGTCCATGATTGCCAAGTGATAACATTTGGTTTGCTACGTCTGCTTCTCTATCTGTATGATTTGGGCTAAAGAGAGTGTTGCAGGGGGGAACTAGTCTCTAGAGGATAATTTGTTGTATGTGCAAGGGAGGTTATCGGTTGAAATTGGTCAGGCACCACCACCGCAGTTACCTTTCTTGAACATACGTTTGCTAGAAATTAGTATAAGTCCCCGTTTGGTGTCATATTGTTAGTTGTAGAACTTATGCAGGTGGAAAATATAATAATTGATTATATATTTATAGTGTATGCGAAATATTGTTGAGATTGGTTATTGTTAGAAACAATTGTAATGTTACATACTGGGTGAATAAATACATATGTCATTCTATGGTTCGAGGTCTTACGTTTCATGGTAAGACCCTACGTCCAGTCGATACAAATTAGGCTACAGACGGCCATTCCGTTCTACAGCCCTGGGAGTTTCCCTAGTGGATCCCACTTTTATTGCTAGTAAAAAGGGCACGGACGGCTTCGCGTCAAACCCATAGCTTTATTATCGTATTTGGTTTAATTTGACTGAAAAACTATAGAAGGGTTAGGGTACATGCGGAACTTCCGTCAAAACACATTGAAGTTGTCCACGTAGTCCCTTAGAACGTTACCGATAAAAATGTTTGTCTGTTTGAAGTCATGTATTAGTAAAGTGATTACTTAGACGTGTATTAAAGAAAATAGAAAATGTGTTTACTGACTTATTGGTTCATTTAGCCCAACTTAAAAGTGGGTGATGTGTACCCAGAGTCGAATCTAGGAGTTGGTAACCACCTCTTTAGTCTCAGTACTTGGGTGTGTCAACCAGATAGGGTTTGAGGTCAACTTCAGGTCTTGTTGGAGTGACTACTAACGACCACAAGTGAAAAGTGTTACAGTACTCTCACCCTTCACTGTTTACACTTCACAATCACATTTCCTGTTCTTAGTGTTTGCTGCTGGACTCAACTGCTGAAAGCTGAGTATGTTGCTTGTCTGGCCTTTTGCAAGACAATCGGCGGTCATTTCCTGGAACAAACAGGAAGCTAGTGTTGCATGCGTGAATACAGATGACAGCTGCAGAACAGGTGACTCACTTTCTTGTTATGTTTTGGCTAAAATCATCTGCAACGTTATTTATCCAGATGTCAGAATCCTGGATATGTCAAAAAGTGACTGACTATACTATAATAATTTGTCCATAACAGAATTTTACCTTTCCTGGAACCCGAAGAACCACCAGCATCAGCTTTTGTGCGAACCATTTTGTCGGTTTACAGTGAATGGAGAAAACATAAAAATGTGTTGTTTCGGGCGCTTTTCCCTGAATTCCCGCGCAATTGAATGTATTTCCGGAAAGGTTTAAAACACGGTGTCACCGGTACATCTGAAATACGAAACAGTGTGCGCGAAATGGACGAAATGAAATTGGCGAGTGCGAAATGGAAATTAAAATTATATACCGATATATATCGCTATATATGCAAAATAAGTGAATGAAACAGCTCATACGGTATTATATATGCTGTGGCATCCGTGGTCCAATGGTAGAGAGTTGGAGTTGGAATCGAACGGTTCTGGGTTCGATATTCGGTCAGACAAAGTATGTAGATATCTAGTGTCATTGAGCAAGGTACCTCACACACATTGCTTAGTACCCTTGAGTTTCCGGTTTCCGTTATGATAAGAAATGATCGACATTCAACAAAACGAATCTTAAAACTACATAGTTTCTAAATGTATGATGTAAATAACGTTCCTCTTTTATTCCAAATAATTAGAAATGAATATGACTACGTAAATAACAACGGGCGCTGTCATTTTTACCATGACCCGAAATCGACACCTGTGGTGACTGGTACCGGAGATTTCGTGACCTTTCAGACATCAATTTTGCGTAACATCGAATGGGTGTAAATATAAAACGAACACGTTTTATGCAGCATAATGATAATTTCTATTATTTTGATGAATATTTCTTTTCACAGTGAACACTTTCACAATTTAGCAAGCATGTTCACATGTGGACACCTGAATTCATCACCTAATCTTGTAAACCTGACTTTTGAACAGTAAATGAGGTGGGTCCAATTGTCACACTGTGCCCATTTGTAAAGGCTGTTGATGAATAGTGCCTGTACTTTCGCTTTGTAGGTGGTGGACTGCCATAAACCTAAAACAAAATTAAAAACTATTCCTTTAAGTACACTACACTACAGGACACATCGCTTAGTTGACGATGACAGTAACACTGTATGGACCTAAGAGAAGTCTCCAAAACTATCACTAATTAAAATTGTAACCCAGTCTATATTGACCTTCACATTAAATGACAGGTAGGTAAACAAATCAGACGACGCAAAACAAAACTGGAAATGGTCAATATTTTGCAGTAAATCAAATGGACAAATAGTGATGCAATATTGCATTATGAAAGATAGCTTTTTATACCAATGCAAGGAAAATAACCGATTACTTACGCCTACAAGGATTATACGGCGCATTGTTGTTGCCAAATATGGAAAATGACCTTTGACACTATTTATTCCTGACGTCAGAAAACACCGATCGCGCGCAGTAAATATTTATGGGGTAACGAAAACGAAGGTATCACGATTTGAGGATTACTAGATAGAGGATACTGGTTAACCGCTTAGATCGACTAAGCCTGCCCAGGAAAACATGTCTAGGTCCCCGCAAGGGGTTTGATATTAATGGAACATACATACATATATCGAATATTAATTGTAAGTATTAATGAAAATCACAAAGGGTGCAATTAAATATATTAACATATACCAGATTTATAGCTCGTAATGTAACTTCCCAATGAAACGACAACTACGAAATGTCAGTCTCGGTTGCAAAACTGAATATAAATGCGATATAAATGCATAATTTGCTTAAAGCTCACGAACAGACTTATAGTGTATCATATGTCGTAACTGTACGTATTCACTGAACATTTCAAGACTTACAATTAAATTTGTATAGGTATATGACTGATGAATGTATGCGTCGATATTCAAGTGTTTGTCAGTTCAGGAACGTAATAATATTTGATCTGGTACAGGCTGTTGTCTAATGTTGTTAAAACTTGTGGCCCAAACCATTTGTATGTTCATGCTATGTATTGTATCTTTATGTGCATGACATAATTATGTACTATTGCTTTGCAATAAAATATGGTTAAATAAAATATTAGTTGATATACTGCGTGTTCAGTTATAATCATTGCGATATAGCGTGCAGCTGATCTTTGCACTGTTCTGGTATATAGGTAAGATACTTTTGCCAGAAGCATGGATCGCAGGTTCGACCCCCCGTCTGGCCCTAATAAAAGTAACAGTCTTTCAGAAGATGGGACTTTAACCCGAGGTCCCGTGTCGGTGCTTTACATCGTGCACGTAAAAGAACCAGAGGAGACTCTGGAATGGGTCTCTGTCTGTATCATTGCACTATCCTCCAAAAATCTAAAGTGAATAATCTCTTCAGGAGGCGTCGCTCATATGGGTAGCGGGTAGCGACGATAAATAAACGTAAAACACACAGGAGTGCCAGATGATTGATCAATACTCGAGTTGAGGACGAAAATGTGTGTTATAAACTTTTACGTTGATATTTACTGGTCTTCACGTTCACTTTACTGAATCTGAGAGAGTTAATAGCTTTAAATGACAGATATCCACATCACGTGGCCATTGTGACAAGGATACAAAAAGTACCAACCGCACAAAGGTTTACGCTACAAGATCGATCAATTTTGTTCATTTCCGTAATATTACTTTTGGACGGTACGATACGGAGAAACTCCGGGTCTTAGATAAACATTTCCGCGCTCGTATAGTCTGTGTTAACGTGAAACCCGCACATCTTGTTTACTTACTTCCTACCCCTGAACCAGATTATCCTGGTAAACGTGGTTATCTAAGCCATCACTAAGCAAGCAGTTGATAATTAAAATGAATAATCTTATTCAAACATATTGTATTGTTGTGCCAAAAGGTGTATGACCGTTTATCAACTCCGTTCACATAGTTGTCGTATTAGTCCAAATATTTAGACTTGAAAATTGTGACATTTTACTATCCAGGCATTTTTCAAATAACAGAAATTTTGTTTTATGTAGAGGTCTTATTTATAGGACTAGTGTCGTATGAACTTGATTTGGTTGAACAACACGTCTTTGGAAAAATTTGTACAAGTCCAGCCCCAGCGTAACCATTTTTGCTGAGTGTCTGACCACTGATACCACTCAATCAAGTGGCGTCCGTGGTCCAGTGGTAGAGCGTCGGATTTGGAATCGAACGGTCCCGGGTTCAATACTCGGCCAGGCCACGTATGTAGTGCCATTGAGCAAGGCACCTCACACACATTGCTTAGTACTGGTTAATCGCTTAGGTCAGCTAAGCCTGCCCAGGAAAACATGTCTACGTCCCCGCGAGGGGTTTGACATTAAAGGAACAAACATACATACATGTAACACTAATGACTGTTTTAACGTTATTATGTAGTTATTTTTAACGCACTCTCTCTCTTAATTAATGAGATTTTTAACAACTGCCCCTGACAAGTGCCTCCCTGTCATACTCAGACAGCAGCTCAGTATTGAGTGTTGGGAGTAACGTTATAATATTATCAGGATCAATGCTAGTCCAAATATTTAGACTTGAAAAATGTGACATTTTACTATCCAGGCATTTTTCAAAATAACAAAATGTATGTAACGGTCTTATTTATAGGACTATGATTAAACTAAGTCGGAATGACCACATATACGCTTTCATCCGAGCCAACGAGAGTGATTAATATAAGTTGTTAAAACTTGCTTCGCAATCGTAAGTCTTTTGGTATAAGGCAAACAATGTAAAAACAATTATGATGAAACACCAACCAGATTACTGATCCTTGTAGTCGCGAGCTGTTATTCTAACCACAAATACCTTTTATTTGATTCAAATCTGTCAAATAACACCAGAATGACCCATTGTTGCATCTTAAAGTGGAATTTGTGATAGCGCAATGGTAGCCCATTCACTTCTTGTGCGAGAGGCCAGTATTTCACTCCCAGCTGTAGCCACGCTTGAGCTCTTGGGCAAACCTCTTAATTCCACATTGCCTCTCTTCTGGGTGGATTATATCACTGGCACAAGATACAATAATTATTTTACCATAGGGCACAAAATTATTGTGTCTGTGTGTTACATTGGGATCGAGGTGTCGCAAAACATACATTAGTGGAAGTCGTGATAGCGCAGTGGATGCGCGTTCGCTTCAGGTGCGAAAGGTCCGGAGTTCGAGCCCCGCTGGAGCCGTTTACGATTGTGCCCTTAGGCAAGGCATTTAAATTCCACATTGCCTCTTATCTCTCCTTCATGGCGATGGATTCCATCAGGAATGAGGTCTCGAGAGTGATTAATACAAGTTGAAAGAACTTGTTTCGCAATCGAGCTAAAATAAATTTGTATAAACTAAAACATACATTTATAAAGGACCTGCCAGTCATAATCATGGTATAACGTAGAATAAATAGCCGGAAATACTTTTCTGTGGTTTTCACGTTTGCCAATGAAAGTCCACTATCCGGAAATCATACAAAATTGAAAGTACCATCGCATGAGTATAGCGGTGATGCCAAAAGCATTAGCCTCCGGTATCTGCAATGCTGAAGCTGCAGACGGCTTGTTTCACGAGAGATCAAATTGATATTGAATAGGTTCATTTTGCATACCGGTTGTTTTGCAATTAAAATTATTGTTTTATATATAAATAAAATACATTTACATACTGTTACACGTCTGAAATGTCTGAGTGAAAGGCCTGTCTGCACATGCCAATTGCGCAATCGCGTTCTTGGTTATTCATTCAAACCGTAACAATTTTAAGCTCGAAATTCTATTTTTGCCTACTGAATTCCCTTTTACATGTACATAAATGTAAAATAATAAAATGAAAATCATTATTTTTCGCTTAGCTATGTTTTCCTGTGCAAAGTAGTGAAATTGTACCTGTCCATGTGCCCGTGCAAATTGTACCTGTCCATGTGCAAAAATGACCAATCGCCTCGGGTGAAAGTTTTTTTACAGCTTATGTAACCAAGCAATATAATCATTACCAGCATTCATCATTGATGATGCAAACATATTATAAATGTGTTGAAGGTGATACACTATTTAACTGATCTGTGTTTAAGGGGATACACTATTTAACTGATCTGTGTTGAAGGTGATACACTATTTAACTGATCAGTCACGTTGTAATCCATCGATAAGCGAGAACATCATTCACAGCAGGATTGTTATCAATTTGACAAACAATTACATTATGGAACCTATAAGTGTAATTCTATTTGGCGTGATTTTGCTTGTGGTATACTTTATCTGGGGACGATCAAGCACTGGACACACCAAGTCAGGTAACTATGCTCTGAACTCTCAAACATGAAATATAATTCTATATATGTACATGTATATATGGTGGAGGTGATTTATCACATTAATTACCTTGTATGAGGAAAGACATATAAATTAAGCATATAATTATCTAGATATTGTAGCCCCCTCTGACAGTATAAATATTTCCACCAGGAAGTTGTGATAGTGGAGTGGTAGGGCGTTCGTTTCAGGTGCGAAAGGCCCGGAGTTCGAGTCACGAGCCGTTATTATTTAAATTCCACATTTCCACTTCTCTCTCCCTCGTGGCGATGGATTCCATCAGGAATGAGGTCTCGAGAGTGATTAATATAAGTTGTAGGAACTTGTTTCGCAATCAAGCTGATTTAAATTTGTATGAACTAAATTTATCCTCACTCCCCATGTAGTCATCAAATGTGTTCTTGAAATGGTTGTGAAAATCCCATGAAATAACATTGTCAGGAAGAAGATTGCTGTATTCTAGTAGTTAGGTACATGTAGGGCCTGTATTCTAGTAGTTAGGTACATGTACGGTCTGTATTCTAGTAGTTAGGTGCATGTAGGGCCTGTATTCTAGTAGTTAGGTACATGTAGGGCCTGTATTCTAGTAGTTAGGTACATGTAGGGCCTGTATTCTAGTAGTTAGGTACATGTAGGGCCTGTATTCTAGTAGTTAGGTACATGTAGGGTCTGTATTCTAGTAGTTAGGTACATGTAGGGTCTGTATTCTAGTAGGTAGATACATGTAGGGTCTGTATTCTAGTAGTTAGGTACATGTAGGGTCTGTATTCTAGTAGTTAGGTACATGTAGGGTCTGTATTCTAGTAGTTAGGTACATGTATGGCCTGTATTCTAGTAGTTAGGTACATGTAGGGCCTGTATTCTAGTAGTTAGGTACATGTAGGGTATGTATTCTAGTAGTTAGGTACATGTAAGGTCTGTATTCTAGTTGTTAGGTACATGTAGGATCTGTATTCTAGTAGTTAGGTACATGTAGGGTATGTATTCTAGTAGTTAGGTACATGTAGGATCTGTATCCTAGTAGGTAGATACATGTATGATCTGTATTCTAGTAGTTAGGTACATGTAGGGCCTGTATTCTAGTAGTTAGGTACATGTATGGCCTGTATTCTAGTAGTTAGGTACATGTAGGGTCTGTATTCTAGTAGTTAGGTACATGTAGGATCTGTATCCTAGTAGTTAGGTACATGTAGGGCCTGTATTCCAGTAGTTAGGTACATGTAGGATCTGTATTCTAGTAGTTAGGTACATGTAGGATCTGTATCCTAGTAGGTAGATACGTGTAGGATCTGTATTCCAGTAGTTAGGTACATGTAGGATCTGTAATCTAGTAGTTAGGTACATGTAGGATCTGTATCCTAGTAGGTAGATACATGTAGGATCTGTATTCTAGTAGTTAGGTACATGTAGGGTCTGTATTCTAGTAGTTAGGTACATGTAGGATCTGTATTCTAGTAGTTAGGTACATGTAGGGTCTGTATTCTAGTAGTTAGGTACATGTAGGGTATGTATTCTAGTAGTTAGGTACATGTAGGATCTGTATCCTAGTAGGTAGATACATGTAGGATCTGTATTCTAGTAGTTAGGTACATGTAGGGCCTGTATTCTAGTAGTTAGGTACATGTAGGGCCTGTATTCCAGTAGTTAGGTACATGTAGGGTCTGTATTCCAGTAGTTAGGTACATGTAGGGTCTGTATTCTAGTAGTTAGGTACATGTAGGGCCTGTATTCTAGTAGTTAGGTACATGTAGGGTCTGTATTCTAGTAGTTATGTACATGTAGGGCCTGTATTCTAGTAGTTAGGTATATGTAGGGTATGTATTCTAGTAGTTAGGTACATGTAGGGCCTGTATTCTAGTAGTTAGGTACATGTAGGGTATGTATTCTAGTAGTTAGGTACATGTAGGGCCTGTATTCTAGTAGTTAGGTACATGTAGGGCCTGTATTCTAGTAGTTAGGTACATGTATGGCCTGTATTCTAGTAGTTAGGTACATGTAGGGCCTGTATTCTAGTAGTTAGGTACATGTAGGGTATGTATTCTAGTAGTTAGGTACATGTATGATCTGTATCCTAGTTGTTAGGTACATGTAGGGTCTGTATTCTAGTAGTTAGGTACATGTAGGGCCTGTATTCTAGTAGTTAGGTACATGTAGGGTCTGTATTCTAGTAGTTAGGTACATGTAGGGTCTGTATTCTAGTAGTAAGGTGGGAGTCTGTATTCTAGTAGTAAGGTGGGAGTCTGTATTCTAGTAGTAAGGTGGGAGTCTGTATTCTAGTAGTAAGGTGGGAGTCTGTATTCTAGTAGTAAGGTGGGAGTCTGTATTCTAGTAGTAAGGTGGGAGTCTGTATTCTAGTAGTAATGTGGGAGTCTGTATTCTAGTAGTAAGGTGGGAGTCTGTATTCTAGTAGTAAGGTGGGAGTCTGTATTCTAGTAGTAAGGTGGGAGTCTGTATTCTAGTAGTAATGTGGGAGTCTGTATTCTAGTAGTAAGGTGGGAGTCTGTATTCTAGTAGTAAGGTGGGAGTCTGTATTTTAGTAGTAATGTGGGAGTCTGTATTCTAGTAGGTAGATACATGTAGGGTCTGTATTCTAGAAGTAAGATTATCTATGAGATAAATGATAATTATACCTATTTCTTTTATTGTAAAGCGGATCATGCAGTGAAAATCTTTGATAAGTTCAGTACACTGGAAGAGGTGACTGCAGCCATCAGAAAGGCGGGACTGGAGTCCAGTAATCTAATCTTTGGTAATTTACCTCTTTACTTTTAGTACTTCTTGGATATTCTTGTAGATTTGTACTAGATATGCTTGTAAACTTGTACTAGATATGCTTGTATACTTGTACTAGATATGCTTGTAGATTTGTACTAGATATGCTTGTAGACTTGTACTAGATATGCTTGTAGATTTGTACTAGATATGCTTGTAGACTTGTACTAGATATGCTTGTAGATTTGTACTAGATATGCTTGTACTAGATATGCTTGTAGACTTGTACTAGATATGCTTGTAGACTTGTACTAGATATGCTTGTAGACTTGTACCTACTGTCTGTGATGTCACTCATTGCGCACCTACTGTCTGTGATGTCACTCACTGTGCACCTACTGTCTGTGATGTCACTCACTGTGTACCTACTGTCTGTGATGTCACTCACTGTGCACCTACTGTCTGTGATGTCACTCACTGTGCACCTACTGTCTGTGATGTCACTCACTGTGCACTTACTGTCTGTGATGTCACTCACTGCGCACCTACTGTCTGTGATGTCACTCACTGTGCACCTACTGTCTGTGATGTCACTCACTGTGCACCTACTGTCTGTGATGTCACTCACTGTGCACCTACTGTCTGTGATGTCACTCACTGTGCACCTACTGTCTGTGATGTCACTCACTGTGCACCTACAGTCTGTGATGTCACTCACTGTGCACCTACTGTCTGTGATGTCACTCACTGTGAACCTACTTCTGTGATGTCACTCATTGCGCACCTACTGTCTGTGATGTCATTCACTGTGCACCTACTGTCTGTGATGTCACTCACTGTGTACCTACTGTCTGTGATGTCACTCACTGTGCACCTACTGTCTGTGATGTCACTCACTGTGCACCTACTGTCTGTGATGTCACTCACTGTGCACTTACTGTCTGTGATGTCACTCACTGCGCACCTACTGTCTGTGATGTCACTCACTGTGCACCTACTGTCTGTGATGTCACTCACTGTGCACCTACTGTCTGTGATGTCACTCACTGCACCTACTGTCTGTGATGTCACTCACTGTGCACCTACAGTCTGTGATGTCACTCACTGTGCACCTACTGTCTGTGATGTCACTCACTGTGAACCTACTTCTGTGATGTCACTCATTGCGCACCTACTGTCTGTGATGTCACTCACTGTGCACCTACTGTCTGTGATGTCACTCACTGTGCACCTACTGTCTGTGATGTCACTCACTGTGCACCTACTGTCTGTGATATCACTCACTGACACATCATTTTGTGCATACGATATTGTACATGTTAGCGGGAAAACATTTGACCGTACACACCCTGGAAATCGATAGCATTTAGTGCATAAATATTTTTTTATTTAAATTTATTTAACATTGCTACTGGTTGCCCATTTGAGCAACAGGCAGTTTACCTAACAACACCTTTCCTGCACAGGCTCCAGCGGTTAACCAGTACTTGGTGCAGCAACCTCCGTAAGAAACTGCCAACTTTTTCATATAAAGAGACACGGTCTGAGCGGGGCTCAAACCCTTGACCATCAATGATGATAATTTACAGTGGTATACAAGTCAGCAACCTGAACCACTTGACCATGGAAGCAGACGTGCATAAACAACGTTGTGTATCTGATTTTATACTGTTTAAATACATAAAGCTAGTCTGAAGTGATAGCATTGTAACTGGTGTTGTATCGCCCATTAGTTGTCAATAATGGCATCGAAATGACCCCTTCCTCGTGAAATCCTTGCAATATTAAAATTCTAGAATGTGTTGACATGTGGTGATAGGGTAGTAACAAGGTGAACAAGGTATGACCTCTACACCCTCGAGTGTCTTACATACATGTATCATTTTACTATTATAGGAATAGATTTTACAGCAAGTAATATGCACCAAGGTCTGAGAACGAATGGAGGACGATGTTTACATCATTTAGATATGCTCAATCCCAATCCATATCAAAGGGTATGTATACCAGAAAATCGGAAATAATTTTAACATGGAGGTCAGAATTTTACAGTCTATTGTTAGTGTTACGTAATGCGCTTGGCTGTACAGTGACATCCTAGTGACATAGCAGATCATGTCTGTACAGTGACATAGCTGACCATGAGACAGTGACATAGCTGATCATGCCTGAACAGTGATGTCCTAGTGACATAGCTGATTGTGCTTGAACAGTGACATCCTAGTGACATAGATGATTGTGCCTGAACAGTGACGTCCTAGTGACATAGCTGATTGTGCCTGAACAGTGACGTCCTAGTGACATAGCTGATTTTGCCTGAAACAATGACGTCCTAGTGACATAGCTGATTGTGCCTGAACAGTGACGTCCTAGTGACATAGATGATCATGCATGAACAGTGACGTCCTAGTGACATAGCTGATTGTGTGTGAACAGTGACATCCTAGTGACATAGCTGATTGTGTGTGAACAGTGGTGTCCTAGTGACATAGCTGATTGTGTGTGAACAGTGGTGTCCTAGTGACATAGCTGATTTTGCCTGAACAGTGACGTGCTAGTGACATAGCTGATTATGTGTGAACAGTGACGTCCTAGTGACATAGCTGATTGTGTGTGAACAGTGACATAGCTGATTGTGTGTGAACAGTGACGTCCTAGTGACATAGCTAATTGTGTGTGAACAGTGATGTCCTAGTGACATAGCTGATTGTGTGTGAACAGTGGTGTCCTAGTGACATAGCTGATTGTGTGTGAATAGTGGTGTCCTAGTGACATAGCTGATTGTGTGTGAACAGTGGTATCCTAGTGACATAGCTGATTTTGCCTGAACAGTGATGTCCTAGTGACATAGCTGATTGTGTCTGAATAGTGACGTCCTAGTGACATAGCTGATTGTGCCTGAACAGTGACATCCTAGTGACATAGCTGATTGTGCCTGAACAGTGACGTCCTAGTGACATAGCTGATTGTGTGTGAACAGTGGTGTCCTAGTGACATAGCTGATTGTGTGTGAACAGTGACATAGCTGATTGTACCTGAACAGTGGTGTCCTAGTGACATAGCTGATTGTGTGTGAACAGTGACATAGCTGATTGTACCTGAACAGTGACGTCCTAGTGACATAGCTGATTGTGTGTGAACAGTGGTGACATAGCTGATTGTACCTGAACAGTGGTGTCCTAGTGACATAGCTGATTGTGTGTGAACAGTGGTGACATAGCTGATTGTACCTGAACAGTGGTGTCCTAGTGACATAGCTGATTGTGTGTGAACAGTGGTGACATAGCTGATTGTGTGTGAACAGTGGTGTCCTAGTGACATAGCTGATTGTGTGTGAACAGTGGTGTCCTAGTGACATAGCTGATTTTGTCTGAACAGTGGTGACATAGCTGATTGTATGTGAACAGTGGTGTCCTAGTGACATATGTGATTGTGTGTGAACAGTGGTGTCCTAGTGACATTGCTGATTGTGTGTGAACAGTGGTGTCATAGCTGATTGTGTGTGAACAGTGGTGTCCTAGTGACATTGCTGATTGTGTGTGAACAGTGGTGTCATAGCTGATTGTGTGTGAACAGTGGTGTCCTAGTGACATAGCTGATTGTGTGTGAACAGTGACGTCCTAGTGACATAGCTGATTGTGTGTGAACAGTGGTGTCCTAGTGACATAGCTGATTGTGTGTGAACAGTGGTGTCCTAGTGACATAGCTTATTGTGTGGGATGACACTGTAATAAACAAACACATGACTTTACTTTTATATATGTATATACATGTATGAGCGCATGGTCAGATGTGACTTCTGATCTAGATTCTATACCATACAGACACGACAATACCCCTAACACTTTTTTTATTGCATTTTGATCTCTATTTGGATTTTTCATTTTCTGTGACAATCTGCAGAACCGGGCCTTCAGTGCCTTATAGGCGCTACGTGCCTGGCATATCCTGGGCACGTGACTGTATCATAGCTGCCATGACTTTATTATTGTAATAATTCGAAATTATGACATAAATTGGATATATTGGTTTACAGTATACATGTACAGTCAAACCTGTCTTACCCCATTCAACACCAAGTAACTCACATGGACTGGTCCACGATATTCATAAACCAATCAGAAAATCACATTTGGACAAGTTCATTTATCAAAATGGGTAATTATGTCTAAAAATAGTCATATCACTGGCAAAAAGTGCAGATCCTGATGAGACGGCTCGTCACGAGCCGGCTCATCTGGATCTACACTTTTTGTAAGCCTATTTAGAGGTCTGTGGTGTTGAAAGGGTTAACTCTTTGTATGCTAGCGGTGAAAATAACAGTAAAATATGTCCCGGACTTTCATTAGAATTGTGTCGTAACAACAGAATACGACACAATTCTAATGGAAGTCCATGACATATTTTTCAGTTTTCAGTTACAAATATGAAAAACACATTAATGAATTGTCGTCTGCCACAATTATTTGAACTATTTAGAGCCTTTATTTTGCCCAGCATGCAGTCAAGCCAGCCAAGGGAATCACAGAAAGTGGCTGCTTAGCACAGGTGGCTGCTTAATAGAGGGCAAATGTATAATAAAAAACATATTTGGAATATGGAAACTGGCTGCTGAATACCGTTTGTTGGTTGCTTAATGGATGTGACCACTAACACAGGTCTGACTGTATACAGACTGCTGTAAAACTAATCTGTTTGTTTTCCTTGACCTAACTAATGTGTCTGATGTGAACATGCAACGACGCAAACTCTCTTTTTAGGTGATGTCAATTCTAGGAGAGTCTTTGGAACCATTTGATGATGATAATTACATTCCAGCATTTGGCTTTGGTGATGTTACAACGAAAGACTTTGGAACCTTCCCATTTATAAATGAGGTATCGGTAGTGTCCATTTCTCATTCAATGCTATTAACCCTTATCTTCTCATGCGATTAACCTTTTCTGTTCTCGTGCAATATTAGTTTAAATTTTATTTATTTTACAACGATTGCGAAGCAAGTTTTAACAACTTATATTAATCACTCTCGTTGGCGTGGATGAAAGCGTAAATGTGGTCATTCGTGTGGGAGGAAACCGGAGTACCCGGAGAAAAGCCACCTGTCCGATATGTCGGCCACCGTACCATCTCACATACTTCCCGGTCCGAGGATCGAACCCGGGTTGCATTGGTGAGAAGCGAGCGCGCTAACCACTGCAGACAGCCTTATTCATGTTTCATATACAGATGTCATATAATGTTAAGTACTATACCGGTCAAATGTTACATACTCGGATACGCCTTGGCTGTAACTCATTCAATTACGACCTTTTCCGTAAAATCTATCATGAACAACCCAAACTGTACATGCAGAGAAATTAAAATGTTAAGTCATTACTTATTATATTGTTGCAACTATTTCAACATTAGACAAACTTACCTAGATAACTTACCATGTCCTTTAACCTATAGTAATCTTATATACGTCTAGTGTTTTATAATGGGCCAGTGTACCTTACTGGAGAAACTTTTGTATGAAAATTGTGAAAATTAAATGGTTATTGTATTACAGGGTTATTGTATTACAGGGTTATTGTATTACAGGGTTATTGTATTACAGGGTTATTGTATTACAGGGTTATTGTATTACAGGGTTGTTGTATTACAGGGTTATTGTATTACAGGGTTGTTGTATTACAGGGTTATTGTATTACAGGGTTGTTGTATTACAGGGTTGTTGTATTACAGGGTTGTTGTATTACAGGGTTATTGTATTACAGGGTTGTTGTATTACAGGGTTATTGTATTACAGGGTTGTTGTATTACAGGGTTATTGTATTACAGGGTTGTTGTATTACAGGGTTATTGTATTACAGGGTTGTTGTATTACAGGGTTATTGTATTACAGGGTTATTGTATTACAGGGTTGTTATATTACAGGGTTATTGTATTACAGGGTTGTTGTATTACAGGGTTATTATATTACAGGGTTGTTGTATTACAGGGTTGTTGTATTACAGGGTTATTGTATTACAGGGTTATTGTATTACAGGGTTGTTGTATTACAGGGTTATTATATTACAGGGTTGTTGTATTACAGGGTTATTGTATTACAGGGTTGTTGTATTACAGGGTTATTGTATTACAGGGTTGTTGTATTACAGGGTTATTGTATTACAGGGTTGTTGTATTACAGGGTTATTATATTACAGGGTTATTGTATTATAGGGTTATTGTATTACAGGGTTATTGTATTACAGGGTTGTTGTATTACAGGGTTATTGTATTGCAGTGATGTTATATTACAGGGTTGTTGTATTACAGGGTTATTGTATTACAGGGTTATTGTATTACAAAGTTATTGTACATCAGGGTTATTGTATTACCAGGTTATTGTATCACATGGTTGTTATATTACAGGGTTATTGTATCACATGGTTGTTATATTACAGGGTTATTGTATCACATGGTTGTTATATTACAGGGTTGATATATTACAGGGTTATTGTATTACCAGGTTATTGTATCACATGGTTGTTATATTACAGGGTTATTGTATTACCAGGTTATTGTATCACATGGTTGTTGTATTACAGGGTTATTGTATTACAGGGTTGTTGTATTACAGGGTTATTGTATTACAGGGTTGTTGTATTACAGGGTTGTTGTATTACAGGGTTATTGTATTACAGGGTTGTTGTATTACAGGGTTATTGTATTACATGGTTGTTGTATTACAGGGTTGTTGTATTACAGGGTTATTGTATTACAGGGTTGTTGTATTACAGGGTTATTGTATTACATGGTTGTTGTATTACAGGGTTGTTGTATTACAAGGTTATTGTATTACAGGGTTATTGTATCACATGGTTGTTATATTACAGGGTTGATATATTACAGGGTTATTGTATTACAGGGTTATTGTATCACAGGGTTATTGTATTACAGGGTTATTGTATTACAGGGTTATTGTATCATATGGTTGTTATATTACAGGGTTATTGTATTACCAGGTTATTGTATTACAGGGTTATTGTATTACAGGGTTATTGTATCACATGGTTGTTATATTACAGGGTTATTATATTACAGGGTTATTGTATTACAGGGTTATTGTATTACAGGGTTATTGTATCACATGGTTATATTACAGGGTTATTATATTACAGGGGTATTGTATCACAGGGTTATTGTATTACAGGGTTGTTATATTACAGGGTTATTGTATCACATGGTTGTTATATTACAGGGTTATTATATTACAGGGTTATTATATTACAGGGTTATTGTATCACAGTGTTATTGTATTACAGGGTTGTTATATTACAGGGTTGTTATATTACAGGGTTATTATATTACAGGGTTATTGTATTGCAGGGTTATTGTGTTGCATGGTTATTGTATTGCAGGGTTGTTAAATTACAGGGTTGATATATTACAGTGTTATTGTATTGCAGGGTTGTTATATTACAGGGTTGATATACTACAGGGTTATTGTATTGCAGGGTTATTGTATTACAGGTTTGTTATATTAGTGTTATTATATTACAGGTTTATTATATCACAGGGTTGATATATTGCAGGGTTATTGTATTACCAGGTTATTGTATTGCAGGGTTGTTATATTACAGGGGTATTGTATTGCAGGGTTATTGTATTGCAGGGTTGTTATATTACATGGGTATTGTATTGCAGGGTTATTGTATTACAGGGTATTGCAGGGTTGTTATATTACAGGGTTATTGTATTGCAGGGTTATTGTATTGCAGGGTTGTTATATTACAGGGTTATTGTATTGCAGGGTTGTTGTATTACAGGGTTATTGTATTACAGAGTTATTGTATTACCAGGTTATTATATTACAGGGTTATTGTATTACAGGGTTATTGTATTACAGGGTTGTTGTATTACAGGGTTATTGTATTACAGGGTTATTGTATTACAGGGTTGTTGTATTACAGGGTTATTGTATTACAGGGTTATTGTATTACAGAGTTATTGTATTACCAGGTTATTATATTACAGAGTTATTGTATTACCAGGTTGTTATATTACAGGGTTGTTATATTACAGGGTTGTTGTATTACAGAGTTATTGTATTGCAGGGTTGTTGTATTACAGAGTTATTGTATTACAGGGTTGTTGTATTACAGGGTTATTATATTACAGGGTTGTTATATTACAGGGTTATTGTGCAGGCTTCCAGAGTGTACTCAGTGCGTACAATAGTATCAGTCAGCGTGTTAGACTTAGTGGACCCACAAACTTTGCTCCTCTTATTCACAAAGCTATTGATATAGTAAAATCTACCAAGGCTGTAAGTATTATATCTGTTTTGGTGTGCAGAAAGTAATGCAAACTGCAATAACAGCCAACCTGAGATAACCTCCAACCTGAGATTGATCATTATGTCCAGATTGATAGATGGATCATTATGTCCAGATTGATAGATGGATCATTATGTCCAGATTGATCATTGTGTCCAGATTGATCATTATGTCCAGATTGATCATTATGTCCAGATTGATAGATGGATCATTATGTCCAGATTGATCATTGTGTCCAGATTGATAGATGGATCATTATGTCCAGATTGATCATTATATCCAGATTGATAGATGGATCATTATGTCCAGATTGATCATTGTGTCCAGATTGATCATTATGTGCAGATTGATAGATGGATCATTATGTCCAGATTGATCATTATGTCCAGATTGATAGATGGATCATTATGTCCAGATTGATCATTATGTCCAGATTGATAGATGGATCATTATGTCCAGATTGATCATTGTGTCCAGATTGATCATTATGTCCAGATTGATCATTATGTCCAGATGGATCATTATGTCCAGATTGATAGATTGATCATTGTGTCCAGATTGATCATTATGTCCAGATTGATCATTATGTCCAGATGGATAGATGGATCATTATGTCCAGATTGATCATTGTGTCCAGATTGATAGATGGATCATTATGTCCAGATGGATCATTATGTCCAGATTGATAGATGGATCATTATGTCCAGATTGAACATTATGTCCAGATTGATAGATGGATCATTATTCCAGATTTATCATTATGTCCAGATTGATAGATGGATCATTATGTCCAGATTAATAGATGGATCATTATGTCCAGATTGATCATTATGTTCAGATGGAGCATTATGTTCAGATTGAGCATTATGTTCAGATTGGTTGATTGAGTTATAAGAGGCTCTCTTGAACCTGGACAGTTTCCATATTGTTGAAGTAGTATTGCAGGAGTGTTAATCGTCTTTAGTGATAATTCTTAGTTATTAATTATGCATCCGTCCAAAATGCAATAATGGTGGGTTTTAGGCATATTATTTTTGGGTTTTGAATATTAATGAAACGAGGCACATGCATTACAATATTTGCCGAACAGTTGGAAGAGTATGCAAAACCGGGTGCTGTTTCTAATCTCGGTTATTTAAGGATCTCGAGAGTTGGGAATATTTTAATGTGATATACATTTTGCTGCATGGATGTATGAATTTATGTGATTGTGGACTCTTTTTGTTTTGCAGTACCATATACTTGTGATAGTAGCTGATGGTCAGGTCACCTCAGAAACTCCTACCCGCAATGCTATTATTGAGGCAGCCGACTGGCCGCTATCCATTATTCTTGTTGGTGTTGGTGATGGGCCTTGGGATATGATGGTAGAGTTTGACGATGGACTTCCTGCTAGAAAATTTGACAATTTCCAATTTGTCGACTTCCATAGAATCATGACAACAGCCAGAAATCCAGCAGCAGCATTTGCTCTCGGTGCCTTGATGGAAATACCAGACCAGTATAAAAAAATAAAGCAATTAGGACTGCTCGATATGGAACGATAGCAACGACCCAACATCATATCAACCAAATGTGCTGGCAGATATTTCATATAGAATTCACCCTAACCTCATATGGTTGGTCATAACCAAATGTGCTGTAGGAATTTTTAAGTAGTTGAGTGCGCTCAAAATGACTAACCATGTTTTATCAGCCTATAAATAACGCAAATACAAATGTTCTTTCAACTCTAACATGACCAACATACCTAAAAAGCACACAAATAGTTATTTTTAGCAACACAACTACACAAATGCTAGTAAAATGATATCACACACTAAACCATGGTTAGTTGTAGATTTAAACATGGTAAATTCCTTCTTTGCAGACAAAATTCCGAGTCATGTTGGAATCAAATTCTCCCCAACGATTAACATGAATAACTCATTAGCTTGTTAAACCAGTGTTAGAAATGTGTACCACTGTAATAATAATGGATTCAAAGATTGGGCTAATTATCTGTAGTCTAGTTCATTATTCTTCCAACTAAAATGTAGCTTCTGGTGCGAAAGGTCCGGAGTTCGAGCTCAGCTATAGCCATTACAATTGTGTCCTTATGCAAGTCACTTAAATTCCACGGTGCCTTCTCTCTCTCCCTCGTTGCGATGGATTCTATCAGGAATGAGGTCTCAAGAGGGATTAATAATATAAGTTGTATAACTAACAGGTTATATAGGAAAAGATTTGCTTCACAGAGATTTAGGTTAATATACTATTATATCTCCATACATACGACAGCCATTTAGCTATCATGCAGTGGATAAGTAGTCGCCATATCTATCCCACATCCATAGATATTACTGTGACTACATGAGATTCTGGCCTTTATTATGAACGTTGGTTTGGCTACTACAGTGTCAATGTATGTCGTATTGGTAATGGCGTCAAGATCTGCTTACACATTACTGAAGATTCACACTTGATGTTGCTATGGTAACTGATGAAATCTAATAACTCACATAGTGAATGTGTTTACATGCATCCATAATTTGCAAACAAATGTCAAAACATATAACATTTGTGGGGAAACTAGCTCATAGTCTGGTTATTTGCCAAGGTTGTCATGACAACTAAATAGAGCAAATTGTTTCTACATTCATGGATTGTCACAGGATGACTATTTACAATATAGTTTTATGAATTTATTGGATTTACAGAGTCATTACTATGGCAACTGTTTTCATATAAGTAATGTTACAATTTAAGCAATAAGTTTCTTAACAAAGTTCTCTGTACAAAATAAATAACAAATATATACATTTTACTCGGCATACCTCCGAGTCACAACACCGTTATAATACCTTTTTTATGCAGATTTTCACAATTTTGTTCCATTAATAAAATTTTCAACATGATTTAGGTGCCTAAATCGGCCAAATACTACGTACCCTTTTCAATATAGTAGCCATCACAGCAAAACTATATATTCCCATGCATGTTTCATGGTGTTGTTTATTGCTGATGTTCTAATGTTACCATGGTTGTTTTTATTGTTACCTTGATAATTGCAATACTCGTTTCCATGGTGATGTATGTATTATGTGTTCATTGTGTTTCCATGGGGCTGTTTATTCAGACATGCCAACCATTACGATTTTGGTGT
This sequence comes from Archivesica marissinica, assembly GCA_014843695.1. Classification (NCBI taxonomy): domain Eukaryota; kingdom Metazoa; phylum Mollusca; class Bivalvia; order Venerida; family Vesicomyidae; genus Archivesica; species Archivesica marissinica. The sequence goes on from CM026401.1 coordinate 31,224,757, forward strand.
GTTAATTACGCCTATTGCGCTTAAGTCATCAGTTATTACGACTTTTATTAAATTTCAAACTTGCCGCCGAAAGCCCCTGTGTGGTCATCATTCAGTGATATCCTGATTTCCTATGTGTTAAGAGACATGGTCTGTGATTGGTCAATAGATGTAAGCTGCCAATGAGATTGCTTCAGACATTCTTCCGGAGGAAGCAGGGGGATAGAGCATGGCAGATTTTGAATGAAGCGATGTGATGGATACTCAAAGAAACCAACTGGAAATACCAAAACTGTTCAACAAAAGTACAGGGATGAATACCACATAGTATCCCGTAATCTTGCGATCTTCCAAGTCCGTCCATCATGCATTTTGCACGCTCGGTAGAACACTCAGGACTTTTCGATGTGAAAAAGCATATAAAAACTACTTCACACAATGAGCGGACTAAAACAACATCGGAAAACAGGACAATTTCGTCGATGTTTGGGACCGATCATCCGTTGACAATGTCACCAAGGCGGAGGTTTAATTATTTTTGGATAAATATCTGAAATAATTCTTGATTTTTTTCTCAGTATTTTTGCAGGCATAAAAACATCATTTGGTCTAATTTAAATAAATGCTGAAAGTGCCTCCGGTGGCTCCAGAATGCACCACAGAGCATCTAAGTTTCAAATTTTCTTGGGGAAGGACCCCCCCCCCCCACCCCCGCGAACAATGTTTTGGAATAATTACACTTTGGCTTCTTTCAATGTTGGCATGTCTGTTTAATCTGTGTTTCCATGGTGATGCTGAAAGTGTGTGTACATGCTGAAAGTCCCTATAATAAGTTGTAATTAGGATGTATATCTCTAGTCATCAACTGGATTACACGGGTTGTCAATATCATAGCAACACATATGCATCATTGTTCACTTCAAATCACTGGCCTCTCCCCGCTGTAGGTTCTGATATCCACTGGGGGTGTTGTTTTTTGCGAAGCAAGTTTTAACAACTTATATTAATCACTCTCGTTGGCGCGGATGAAAGCGTACATGTGGTCATTCGTGTGGTAGGAAACCGGAGTACCCGGAGAAAACCCAACTGTCCGATCTGGCGACCATCGTACCATCTCACATACTTCCCTGTCCGAGGATCGAACCCGGGTCACATTGGTGAGAAGCGAGCACGCCACTGCGCTAATCGGACAGCCAAGAAAATGGTTGTGTTTTTAACTAATTTTGTTATATTTCACTGTCTTAACTTTAACCTTCTATGTTCACTGGTGTTTCTTTTCGCTGTTTTTAAATGATCCTTCTGTTCCCACTGTTGTATGTTTCACTGGTTTTAAATACTGGTTTCAACTGATCCTGCTGTGTTCAATGTTCTTGGATCGGATGTCGCATCTAAGGTGAGTGTACTACAAGTGAATCGGTGTCACATCTAGGTAGCACGGTAAGATATCATCAGCACTGAGCCAGCGACGTTTATGGCACGTTATTCAACTCTCATCAATAAGCTATGTAATACTACAGATCCCCGTTCCTTTGTTGACCATTCTATTTCATTGTTACCGATCTGCGGATCTATCGGTTCATTTGCACCAATAGATTGTGCTCCAACTTTGTACGAGCCTGGTTTCACACTGACTTGGAATGCCACTCGTATATGGTAGATTTTTCTCGTTTTAGGGTCCATTACTCTGTGTAGAAATGAAAGGATTGTGAATAAATGTTGAAATATACACGTTACTGCGCACTAGAACCACAAACAAGGGGCCCACTTATTATAACTTCCAGGAACATGTTGACAATCTAAGGACTATAACAAGAGGCTCGGGGTCACTTATGATGGTAAACTTCCAGGAACATGTTGACAATCTAAGGACTATAACAAGAGTCTCGGGGTCACTTATGATGGTAAACTTCCAGGAACATGTGGACAATCTAAGAACTATAACAAGAGTCTCGGGGGTCACTTATGATGGTAAACTTCCAGGAACATGTTGACAATCTAAGGACTATAAGAGGCCCACTTATGATGGTAAACTTCCAGGAACATGTTGACAATCTAAGAACTGTAAGGGGTCACTTATGATGGTAAACTTCCAGGAACATGTTGGCAATCTAAGGACTATAAGGGGCCCACTTATGATGGTAAACTTCCAGGGACATATTGACAATCTAAGAACTATAAGAGGCCCACTTATGATGGTAAACTTCCAGGAACATGTTGACAATCTAAGGACTGTAAGGGGTCACTTATGATGGTAAACTTCCAGGAACATGCTGACAATCTAAGGACTGTAAGGGGCTCACTTATGATGGTAAACTTCCAGGGACATGCTGACAATCTAAGGCCTGTAAGGGGCCCACTTATGATGGTAAACTTCCAGGAACATGTTGACAATCTAAGTACTGTAAGGGGTCACTTATGATGGTAAACTTCCAGGAACATGTTGACAATCTAAGGACTATAACAAGAGTCTCGGGGGTCACTTATGATGGTAAACTTCCAGGAACATGTTGACAATCTAAGGACTATAACAAGAGTCTCGGGGGTCACTTATGATGGTAAACTTCCAGGAATATGTTGACAATCTAAGGACTATAACAAGAGTCTCGGGGGTCACTTATGATGGTAAACTTCCAGGAATATGTTGACAATCTAAGGACTATAAGAGGCCCACTTATGATGGTAAACTTCCAGGAACATGCTGACAATCTAAGGACTATAAGAGGCCCACTTATGATGGTAAACTTCCAGGGACATGCTGACAATCTAAGGACTGTAAGGGGTCACTTATGATCTCAAGGGCCATATTGACAAGGACTGATATCGCCAGTGGCTACTGGCATATTATGACAGAACAACAAGCAATATGGCCTATGACAGAATAACGAGCAATGTGGCCTATGACAGAACAACGAGCAATGTGGCCTATGAGAGAACAACGAGCAATGTGGCCTATGACAGAACAACGAGCAATGTGGCCTATGACAGAATACCGAGCAATGTGGCCTATGAGAGAACAACGCGCAATGTGGCCTATGACAGAACAACGAGCAATGTGGCCTATGACAGAACACCGAGCAATGTGGCCTATGAGAGAATAACGAGCAATGTGGCCTATGACAGAATAACGAGCAATGTGGCCTATGACAGAATAACGAGCAATGTGGCCTATGACAGAATAACGAGCAATGTGGCCTATGACAGAATAACGAGCAATATGGCCTATGACAGAATAACGAGCAATGTGGCCTTGTCTCTTAATGATTGCTAGACAACTACTGGACCTAGAAGCAGAATATATACAAGACGTGTGTTCCCAGAAATGTGAACATGTTGGGCATTTCTTTTGTTATGAAGTACTCGACAAGACAGAAAATAGCAAACTGGAGAACTCGCGTGCAGGAGACACTAAAGAATGAGTATTTGTTTTGTATTCCACATGTTGATCGAACGGACATACAGACACGAATTACTTTTAATGTCCTATTTTATTGCTAAATTAACAAATGTGTTTAGCAGACAGTCGTTCAAACTCGATTACAATATCACGCCCAAGGTAAGCGAGAAGAACTATATACGTTTTCTTTCGTTCTAATCCCTTTCAGTCTACTGCTGTTAAATTATATGTAAAATGTTCATTTATTGATTACATGTACAAATACCGAAATAAATAATTTTAAACTAAGGTAAGCGAAAATTAGGGTAATTAGTATACGATTAATTTTGATTTACTTGTGTTTGGGTGAGAATTCATTAGCCCCAGCATATTTAAGCGTAGGAGATAGGAATATCTTGTTGACCGACGTGCCATCTGGTTGCGATTTCTCAGTAAACACTGGAGACTGTGGCAGCAACACACTCCCTCCACTAATAACTTCACCTGCAATCACAAACATGCATCAATACACTATGCACCAAAATGAAAGTAGCAACGTTATTTATTAAAACGAGCGCGCTATGGTTAGGTGATAAAATAGGATCTTACACTCGTGATGATTTCACACCATATCTTGTGAAACTCATTTTAAAATTTTGCTATTAAGCTTGCCAAAAAGATTAAGCTTGCCAAAAGGCTCGCTTAATAGCAAAATTCCAAAATAGTTTCATAAAATATGGTATGAAATCATCTCTCGTGTAAGATCCTTTATTTCGGATAGGAGCAGATAGGACTAGCCCGAGACTGCATTTTTAGGTGTAAATCAGTCGGATATGGCGATCTCTGAAAAAATACCCACAATCTGTCATACATAGATTCCCATGTATACAACATAACAATGTCATGAACACTTGAAACAGAGTATTGTCTGTTACACTGTCAGCATGTATACAACATAACAATGTCATGAACATTTGAAACAGAGTATTGTCTGTTACACTGTCGGCATGTATACAACATAACAATGTCATGAACACTTGAAACAGAGTATTGTCTGTTATGCTGTCGGCATGTATACAACATAACAATGTCATGAACATTTGAAACAGAGTATTGTCTGTTATGCTGTCGGCATGTATACAACATAACAATGTCATGAACACTTGAAACAGAGTATTGTCTGTTATGCTGTCGGCATGTATACAACATAACAATGTCATGAACACTTGAAACAGAGTATTGTCTGTTACGCTGTCGGCATGTATACAACATAACAATGTCATGAACATTTGAAACAGAGTATTGTCTGTTATGCTGTCGGCATGTATACAACATAACAATGTCATGAACACTTGAAACAGAGTATTGTCTGTTATGCTGTCGGCATGTATACAACATAACAATGTCATGAACACTTGAAACAGAGTATTGTCTGTTATGCTGTCGGCATGTATACAACATAACAATGTCATGAACACTTGAAACAGAGTATTGTCTGTTACGCTGTCGGCATGTATACAACATAACAATGTCATGAACATTTGAAACAGAGTATTGTCTGTTATGCTGTCGGCATGTATACAACATAACAATGTCATGAACACTTGAAACAGAGTATTGTCTGTTATGCTGTCGGCATGTATACAACATAACAATGTCATGAACACTTGAAACAGAGTATTGTCTGTTACACTGTCGGCATGTATACAACATAACAATGTCATGAACACTTGAAACAGAGTATTGTCTGTTACGCTGTCGGCATGTACCGGTATACAACATAACAATGTCATGAACACTTTAAACAGAGTATTGTCTGTTACGCTGTCGGCATGTATACAACATAACAATGTCATGAACACTTGAAACAGAGTATTGTCTGTTATGCTGTCGGCATGTATACAACATAACAATGTCATGAACACTTGAAACAGAGTATTGTCTGTTACGCTGTCGGCATGTATACAACATAACACTGTCATGAACACTTGAAACAGAGTATTGTCTGTTACGCTGTCGGCATGTATACAACATAATGTCATGAACACTTGAAACAGAGTATTGTCTGTTACGCTGTCGGCATGTATACAACATAACAATGTCATGAACACTTGAAACAGAGTATTGTCTGTTACGCTGTCGGATTTGAAATCATTCACTTCAAAGAATTTTAATACCCAAAGAAATCTCGGGTATTTCGAACATACAAAATAGCATCTTACATTGAACCAACATGGCTGAAACAATTGTGCCCAGTAATTTTAAAATTGCTGCGGCAGTTCAAGAGTTGTGGAGCGGACATGAAATATAGCCATTCAAGCATTAAGTTGTAAGTGTGACCTTGACTTTAACCATCTTAACATATGTTTCCACGTGTGACCTTGGCCTTCAACCAACATGCGGTCTGCACATAATCTCGATATGGGTAACATTGGTTGACAATTCCTATACTGGTTGAACAGTATTGAGCAGACACGAATGTATGACAGGCGGAAGGACGCACAAACATTTGGTTTATGGGCTAAAGTATTCGTCCAGAAGGAGATTAGGGACTAATAATAGACTACAAATTAGCCCCTAACCCAAATGACTTGGGGGCTATTAGTATTCAATTGAAAGTTAGTCCCTAATGTTTGCCATTCGACACACGCCATTCCTATATCCCCTTCTCGCTATGCGACGTGGGATAAAAATATTTCTAAAGTGCAATACCTGTAGAATGGAGATCTCCGGTATCCAGTATTTTACGCAAACTTTCAATCTTAGAACCAAAATATGCAACATGCCATTTCTCATACATGCTCCACACATTAGCTTTGTTCGGCAGCCTGAAAAATGTAGATAGTCAAAATACAATAAACTAGTGCATCAACTGTGGGAGAGTCACTACATTAAACCAGTGCACAAACTGTGGGAGAGTCACTACATTAAACCAGTGCACCAACTGTGGGAGAGTCACTACATTAAACCAGTGCACCAACTGTGGAAGAGTTGCTACATTAAACCAGTGCACCAACTGTGGGAGAGTCACTACATTAAACCAGTGCACCAACTGTGGAAGAGTCACTACATTAAACCAGTGCACCAACTGTGGAAGAGTTGCTACATTAAACCAGTGCACCAACTGTGGGAGAGTCACTACATTAAACCAGTGCACAAACTGTGGGAGAGTGGCTACATTAAACCAGTGCACCAACTGTGGGAGAGTGGCTACATTAAACCAGTGCACCAACTGTGGGAGAGTCACTACATTAAACCAGTGCACAAACTGTGGGAGAGTCACTACATTAAACCAGTGCACAAACTGTGGGAGTCACTACATTAAACCAGTGCACCAACTGTGGGAGAGTGGCTACATTAAACCAGTGCACCAACTGTGGGAGAGTCACTACATTAAACCAGTGCACAAACTGTGGGAGAGTCACTACATTAAACCAGTGCACACACTGTGGGAGAGTCACTACATTAAACCAGTGCACACACTGTGGGAGAGTCACTACATTAAACCAGTGCACAAACTGTGGGAGAGTCACTACATTAAACCAGTGCACAAACTGTGGGAGAGTGGCTACATTAAACCAGTGCACCAACTGTGGGAGAGTCGCTACATTAAACCAGTGCACCAACTGTGGGAGAGTGGCTACATTAAACCAGTGCACCAACTGTAGGAGATTCACTACATTAAACCAGTGCACAAACTGTGAGAGAGTGGCTATATTAAACCAGTGCACCAACTGTGAGAGAATGGCAACATTAAACCAGTGCACCAACTGTGAGAGAGTGGCTACATTAAACCAGTGCACAAACTGTGGGAGAGTTGCTACATTAAACCAGTGCACCAACTGTGAGAGAGTCGCTACATTAAACCAGTGCACCAACTGTGGGAGAGTGGCTACATTAAACCAGTGCACCAACTGTGAGAGAGTGGCTACATTAAACCAGTGTACCAACTGTGAGAGAGTGGCTACATTAAACCAGTGCACCAACTGTGGGAGAGTGGCTACATTAAACCAGTGCACCAACTGTGGGAGAGTTGCTACATTAAACCAGTGCACCAACTGTGGGAGAGTGGCTACATTAAACCAGTGCACCAACTGTGGGAGAGTTGCTACATTAAACCAGTGCACCAACTGTGGGAGAGTGGCTACATTAAACCAGTGCACCAACTGTGGGAGAGTGGCTACATTAAACCAGTGCACCAACTGTGGGAGAGTGGCTACATTAAACCAGTGCACCAACTGTGGGAGAGTGGCTACATTAAACCAGTGCACCAACTGTGGGAGAGTATCATTACATTAAACATGTACACCAACTGTGGGAGAGTGGCTACATTAAACATGTACACCAACTGTGGGAGAGTATCATTACATTAAACATGTACACCAACTGTGGGAGAGTATCATTACATTAAACATGTACACCAACTGTGGGAGAGTATCATTACATTAAACATGTACACCAACTGTGAGAGAGCGTCACATAGATCCATACTGTATGCTGTAAGTGAGAGCGTCGCTACTATAAACCAGTAAATTAAGTGTGGGAGAGAATGAATGCTTTAAACATATATATACAACAAATACTGTAAAACACCATAATTTCGCGAACACTTTATTTCACGATTTTGAACATTTTCAATTAATTTGAATTGGCGCCTCCATGATGTATCGAGAAAAATAAAATCCGGCAGTAGATTTGGTTTAAATCGGTTATCACACAGTCACAGCTCACCTAACCAATGTTGCAAGGTAAGTCTATAACAATAATAATGGTTAACGGTAATAATTTGTGGCTGCAAATTATTTTCAATCGGTTCATTGTGAACATGTGAACACCAGAGACAACGTGATAAACAGTAAACATATTTCATTAGATTTTCACCACAAGTTGATTTCCTTGGTGTGCAAATCAACCGAAAATAGCCTGGGTTCCCTGCGTAATCAACTGTCTAGATTTGTGAAGACTGTTATTGTCCCGTGCTGAAGCCAGGCCCCAGGCCCGTATTAAATAAACTTGTTATATATTTATTATTCATATATTTATTACACAATTTGCACATAACAATAAAGATGGCGGTTGATGTATAATGCTAATTGTATTGTTATGTTATGTTATATTTCGGGCTTTACGCCTGCATCAGCACCATTTTGGGCTATATCGCCGGCGGGCAGTTTACCTAACAACACCTTTCCTGGGCAGGCTCCAGCGGTTAACCAGTACTTGGGTGCACCAACCTCCGTAAGAAACTGCCAACTTTTTCATATAAATGAGACAGAGTCTGAGCGGGGCTCGAACCCGTGACCATCAGTGATGATAGGTTACAGTGGTATACAAGCCAGCGACCGTAACCACTCGACCACGGAGGCGGACCATGCTAATTGTATTGACTTTTAAAAATATTGATAAAATGTATATTTATTCGGATATAACTACATTCGGACACAGAGTTATTCATGAGAATCATGAATTCGCGATCAACTTGGATCAAGAAAACTGGCGAAATATAAATGCTCGCAAATAAAGTGTTCTACAGTACTCCATATTAACAAATTGTGAAATACCTTAGTTTAAACATGGACCAGCCATACTGTGTAGCATATTGTCTAGGTGGTTCGCCTTTGCGGTGGTAGAGTTCCTCCCCTCGTAGCTTGTGACACGTCTCACAGTAACACATATACAGGCTGCTGTCAAAATAACCCTCTGTAACAACAATACAAAATCTGTATATGTATAAAACATTTTTTACCGTAGATTTCATTACAAATAAGGGATGGCAGTGAACGTCCGAATATTCATCTTTAAAATCCTATTCGAATGAAAACAAATGGCATTTTTATATTTTTTCAAACAAAATTTCAATAAATTGCAGTTAAATCATATAGCTGTTTTTTTAAATCTCAAGATTCAAACAAGAGAATTGTCCAATGCATTCGCAGATGTGTGAAAAGTTGTTGCAATAATGGGTCCAACTAACAAAGGTAGGTGATGACACGTCCATCATAATTACAGGTGGTAACACACGAGAAAGAACAATCGGATGAGATGAAACCGTAATTTCTGGATGGACCCATCCTGTAAACCCCTAGAATGGTGGCGTTGAAATGAATGTACATATCTGAGAGTGGAGCAAGCCTGATGGAAAGTTCTTGAAAAGTACAGGAAATATAAGTATACCCTACTGGATGACAAGTACAGGACGTATAAGTATACCCTACTGACAAGTACAGGACATATAAGTATACCCTACTGACAAGTACAGGACATATAAGTATACCCTACTGAATGACAAGTACAGGACATATAAGTATACCCTACTGTATGACAAGTACAGGACATATAAGTATACCCTACTGTATGACAAGTACAGGACATATAAGTATACCCTACTGTATGACAAGTACAGGACATATATGTATACCCTACTGTATGACAAGTACAGGACATATAAGTATACCCTACTGTATGACAAGTACAGGACATATAAGTATACCCTACTGACAAGTACAGGACATATAAGTATACCCTACTGTATGACAAGTACAGGACATATAAGTATACCCTACTGTATGACAAGTACAGGACATATAAGTATACCCTACTGACAAGTACAGGACATATAAGTATACCCTACTGTATGACAAGTACAGGACATATAAGTATACCCTACTGTATGACAAGTACAGGACATATAAGTATACCCTACTGGATGACAAGTACAGGACATATAAGTATACCCTACTGACAAGTACAGGACATATAAGTATACCCTACTGACAAGTACAGGACATATAAGTATACCCTACTGTATGACAAGTACAGGACATATAAGTATACCCTACTGTATGACAAGTACAGGACATATAAGTATACCCTACTGTATGACAAGTACAGGACATATAAGTATACCCTACTGTATGACAAGTACAGGACATATAAGTATACCCTACTGACAAGTACAGGACATATAAGTATACCCTACTGGATGACAAGTACAGGACATATAAGTATACCCTACTGTATGACAAGTACAGGACATATAAGTATACCCTACTGACAAGTACAGGACATATAAGTATACCCTACTGACAAGTACAGGACATATAAGTATACCCTACTGTATGACAAGTACAGGACATATAAGTATACCCTACTGTATGACAAGTACAGGACATATAAGTATACCCTACTGTATGACAAGTACAGGACATATAAGTATACCCTACTGTATGACAAGTACAGGACATATAAGTATACCCTACTGTATGACAAGTACAGGACATATAAGTATACCCTACTGACAAGTACAGGACATATAAGTATACCCTACTGACAAGTACAGGACATATAAGTATACCCTACTAGCAAGTACAGGACATATAAGTATACCCTACTGACAAGTACAGGACATATAAGTATACCCTACTGTATGACAAGTACAGGACATATAAGTATACCCTACTGACAAGTACAGGACATATAAGTATACCCTACTGTATGACAAGTACAGGACATATAAGTATACCCTACTGTATGACAAGTACAGGACATATAAGTATACCCTACTGTATGACAAGTACAGGACATATAAGTATACCCTACTGACAAGTACAGGACATATAAGTATACCCTACTGTATGACAAGTACAGGACATATAAGTATACCCTACTGTATGACAAGTACAGGACATATAAGTATACCCTACTGTATGACAAGTACAGGACATATAAGTATACCCTACTGTATGACAAGTACAGGACATATAAGTATACCCTACTGTATGACAAGTACAGGACATATAAGTATACCCTACTGTATGACAAGTACAGGACATATAAGTATACCCTACTGACAAGTACAGGACATATAAGTATACCCTACTGTATGACAAGTACAGGACATATAAGTATACCCTACTGTATGACAAGTACAGGACATATAAGTATACCCTACTGACAAGTACAGGACATATAAGTATACCCTACTGGATGACAAGTACAGGACATATAAGTATACCCTACTGGATGACAAGTACAGGACATATAAGTATACCCTACTGTATGACAAGTACAGGACATATAAGTATACCCTACTGGCAAGTACAGGACATATAAGTATACCCTACTGGATGACAAGTACAGGACATATAAGTATACCCTACTGGATGACAAGTACAGGACATATAAGTATACCCTACTGACAAGTACAGGACATATAAGTATACCCTACTGACAAGTACAGGACATATAAGTATACCCTACTGTATGACAAGTACAGGACATATAAGTATACCCTACTAGCAAGTACAGGACATATAAGTATACCCTACTGACAAGTACAGGACATATAAGTATACCCTACTGGATGACAAGTACAGGACATATAAGTATACCCTACTGACAAGTACAGGACATATAAGTATACACTACTGTATGACAAGTACAGGACATATAAGTATACCCTACTGTATGACAAGTACAGGACATATAAGTATACCCTATTGACAAGTACAGGACATATAAGTATACCCTACTGTATGACAAGTACAGGACATATAAGTATACCCTACTGTATGACAAGTACAGGACATATAAGTATACCCTACTGTATGACAAGTACAGGACATATAAGTATACCCTACTGTATGACAAGTACAGGACATATAAGTATACCCTACTGTATGACAAGTACAGGACATATAAGTATACCCTACTGACAAGTACAGGACATATAAGTATACCCTACTGGATGACAAGTACAGGACATATAAGTATACCCTACTGGATGACAAGTACAGGACATATAAGTATACCCTACTGACAAGTACAGGACATATAAGTATACCCTACTGTATGACAAGTACAGGACATATAAGTATACCCTACTGTATGACAAGTACAGGAAATATAAGTATACCCTACTGTATGACCAAGTACAGGACATATAAGTATACCCTACTGACAAGTACAGGACATATAAGTATACCCTACTGACAAGTACAGGACATATAAGTATACCCTACTGACAAGTACAGGACATATACGTATACCCTACTGGATGACCAAGTACAGGACATATAAGTATACCCTACTGTATGACAAGTACAGGACATATAAGTATACCCTACTGGATGACAAGTACAGGACATATAAGTATACACTACTGGATGACAAGTACAGGACATATAAGTATACCCTACTGACAAGTACAGGACATATAAGTATACCCTACTGGATGACCAAGTACAGGACATATAAGTATACCCTACTGTATGACCAAGTACAGGACATATAAGTATACCCTACTGGATGACCAAGTACAGGACATATAAGTATACCCTACTGACAAGTACAGGACATATAAGTATACCCTACTGTATGACCAAGTACAGGACATATAAGTATACCCTACTGGATGACCAAGTACAGGACATATAAGTATACCCTACTGTATGACCAAGTACAGGACATATAAGTATACCCTACTGGATGACCAAGTACAGGACATATAAGTATACCCTACGCTAAACATTTGTATCTATAGAGAGATGGATGGACATGGAAACAGAGAGATACACTAAGTTTATACAAATTTATCTTAGCTTGATTGCGAAACAAGTTCCTACAACTTATATTTATCACCCTCGAGACCTCATTTCTGATGGAATCCATCGCCACTAGGGAGAGAGAAGAGGCAACGTAAGATTTATTCTAGAGTGGATAAAAGGGCAGTGTGGGTCAATAATGGGGCAGGTAGGGTCATACAAGAAGCAGGGTGTATTTTGAGCCACGGTGAGGTGTGGGACGAGGTATTCTGGGGTTAACCCCTAGAAAATGTATGGTGATCGATCAAAGAGGCAGTACATATTGGTGAAAGGGAGGACAAGTTCTAAGCTATATAGGTCGGTCCACCCGAAGACACTCACCTGTTGAGGCATATATATAAAATGAAGTAAACCAAAAAAAAAACATTTAAAAAAACAACAACAAATTTTTAAAAAATGAAACAGGCAAACGGGCGGGGCTAAAATGGGCAGCAGAGTGGTCAAAGTTTATGATGCCTTGCTGGAAAATAAAGCCAAAGAAGTATATCGGGTCAAAAATAGAATTTTATTAGTCTCGATAAGCATTGTGAGACACATACCCGGTAAAGATAGCTGTGCCTTAATTCTGAGACAGAGATTCTGGTATTCACAGTGACGCAACATGGAACTCCGTTCTATTATTGGCCGATGAACTTTTTCTTTTATGGCTGCAATATACGAGCAAATATAAATAGTAATGATAGAAAGATAATAAATTATAAACAGTACAATGTATTTATTTAACAAATACTATCTGTCTTTCCGTTATTTATCAGCGAATAAAACACTGTTTTTTTAAATACAAATTTATTTTAGCTCGATTGCGAAACAATTTCTTACAACTTATATTAATCACTCTCGAGACCTAATTCTTGATGGAATCCATCGTCACGAGGGAGAGAGAAGAGGCAACGTGGAAATTAAATGCCTTGCCTAAGGGCACAATCGTAACGGCTCCAGCGGGGCTCGAACTCCGGACCTTGCACACCTGAAGCGAACGCGCATCCACTGCGCTATCACGACTTCCACAACACTGTCTGGAGTTCTGATGTGCAGGAATTAACCAATAAGACATTATTATTACGGCCTGCGCTGTTAACTCCTTCCTACCAATCAGAACGACAAACAGAAATTAAATTTGACGATACATAACGGAAAGAGTTATGTTATATTTCGGGTTTTACGCCTGCATCAGCACCATTTCGGGCTATATCGCCGGCGGGCAGTTTACCTAACAATACCTTTCCTGGGCAGGCTCCAGCGGTTAACCAGTACTTGGGTGCACCAACCTCCGTAAGAAACTGCCAACTTTCTCATATAAATGAGACACGGCCTGAGCGGGGCTCGAACCCGTGACCATCAGTGATGATAGGTTACAGTGGTATACAAGTCAGCGACCTTAACCACTCGACCACGGAGGCGGACTATATATAACGGAAAGAGACATATTATTTCCATTCAAACATGACCCAATAATGATATGTATAGGATATAAGCCGAAAACGATCCAATATGTAAAATATTGGACTGTATGAGGTGCATAGCGCTGAAGAAAGTACCAACATTTGACATATTGGCTCCGTTTGAGGCTCATTTCTTACACAAACTTACACAACAAGATCCTACGAATTAACATTTAGTAGTATTTAATATAATGGAGTGAAAGTACAAAGGTATGACGTCACGACAGTGTTTTAAGAACGAATAAATGTGCAGGTTATTTTCTCTCCTTGCTGTTATTTACCCGACAACTTTATAGATTACCTCCCTGAAACAACGATTTTAAACATGTCTGTATTCAAGTGGCACTGAAATTCCTCTAAATATCCTGTATGACGGGTTATTAACACAACTAGTCCTGCTGCCCATGCGCTGTACTCACCTACAACCATGTCCAGCTACAGTAGCAATTCCAATGTAGTGAGTGAGTATTTGGTTTAACGGCGCATCAGCACAGTTCAGGCTATATCGCGCCACAATTCCAATGTAAAATTGTTAAAAGTTGTGCAAATGCCACTACTTGAACATTACACATTTTGACCGACTTGGTAAGTATATACTTGTTGTGACGTTATAGTAAAGTACTTGTTGTGACATCATAGTACAGTACTTGTTGTGACATCATAATAAAGTACTTGGTGTGACATCATAGTAAAGTACTTGTTGTGACGTCATAGTATAGTATACAGTTATTTCATGGGTGTTTGGGGAACAGTCAAAACTATTGTCCCAAGGTATCAGGGAAGACTATCAAACTGTTGTCCGAGCCCGTTAGGCCGAGGGCAACAGTTCGAAATGTCTTCCCTGATACCGAGGGACAATAGTTTTGACTGTTCCCCAAACACCCATGAAATAACTGTTTTATTACCTAATGATTTATAACGTTTTTTGTACTCAGAGAGTCCCTATTTTCTAATAAAACATTGAGTTCATCCTCAGTCATGTCTTCAAACCTAGCCTGGGCCATAATTCAAGATAAATTTCTGTTTTTCCCAGTTTGTCAGCTGATGACTAATCAATCATCATTTGTAAACTCTTGGTTTTGGTCTAAAAGCTGGTACACCGGTAAGTATGCAATAAATACGGAAAGGAATTAATGAACGGAAAGGAGGGCTTCACATAATGTATATCGATGACTTCAAGCGCAGTCGGAGCTAAAATGTATTCGGGACGTATTTCTTACTTTGACTTCCATAACACCCGGTTGCGCATCCTACTGCGCACAGTGAAAGCATACTCAGAGTATGATTGGTTCAAAAGTCTAGTATGAAACAGTTGAAACTATTGCCCGGTCAACAGTTCGAACTGTTGCCCAGACCTGAGCGAAAGATAAAAAATGCAATGAAACAGGCAAAAATAACGAATTACAAGTTATATAGAGCATTAGGTAATAATACTTGTTGTGACATCATAGTAAAGTACTTGTTGTGACATCATAGTACAGTACTTGTTGTGACATCATAATAAAGTACTTGGTGTGACGTCATAGTAAAGTACATGTTGTGACGTCATAGTAAAGTACTTGTTGTGACATCATAGTAAAGTACTTGTTGTGACATCATAGTAAAGTACTTATTGTGACATCATAGTAAAGTACTTGTTGTGACGTCATAGTAAAGTACTTGTTGTGACGTCATAGTATAGTACTTGTTGTGACATCATAGTAAAGTACTTGTGACATCATAGTAAAGTACTTGTTGTGACGTCATAGTAAAGTACTTGTTGTGACGTCATAGTAAAGTACATGTTGTGACGTCATAGTAAAGTACTTGTTGTGACGTCATAGTAAAGTACTTGTTGTGACATCATAATAAAGTACTTGGTGTGACATCATAGTAAAGTACTTGTTGTGACGTCATAGTAAAGTACTTGTCGTGACATCATAGTAAAGTACTTGTTGTGACATCATAGTACAGTAATTGTTGTGACGTCATAGTAAAGTACTTGGTGTGACATCATAATAAAGTACTTGGTGTGACATCATAGTAAAGTACATGTTGTGACATCATAGTAAAGTACTTGTTGTGACATCATAATAAAGTACTTGTGACGTCATAGTAAAGTACTTGTTGTGACGTCATAGTATAGTACTTGTTGTGACATCATAGTAAAGTACTTGTTGTGACATCATAGTAAAGTACTTGTTGTGACGTCATAGTAAAGTACTTGTTGTGACGTCATAGTATAGTACTTGTTGTGACATCATAGTAAAGTACTTGTTGTGACGTCATAGTAAAGTACTTGTTGTGACGTCATAGTAAAGTACTTGTGACGTCATAGTAAAGTACTTGTTGTGACATCATAGTAAAGTACTTGTTGTGACGTCATAGTAAAGTACTTGTTGTGACGTCATAGTAAAGTACTTGTCGTGACGTCATAGTAAAGTACTTGTCGTGACGTCATAGTAAAGTACTTGTTGTGACGTCATAGTAAAGTACTTGTTGTGACGTCATAGTAAAGTACTTGTTGTGACGTCATAGTAAAGTACTTGTTGTGACGTCATAGTAAAGTACTTGTTGTGACGTCATAGTAAAGTACTTGTTGTGACGTCATAGTAAAGTACGTGTGACGTCATAGTAAAGTACTTGTTGTGATGTCATAGTAAAGTACTTGTTGTGACATCATAGTAAAGTACTTGTTGTGACATCATAGTAAAGTACTTGTTGTGATGTCATAGTAAAGTACTTGTTGTGACGTCATAGTAAAGTACTTGTTGTGACGCCATGGTAAAGTACTTGTTGTGACGCCATGGTAAAGTACTTGTTGTGACGCCATGGTAAAGTACTTGTTGTGACGCCATGGTAAAGTACTTGTTGTGACGTCATAGTAAAGTACTTGTTGTGACGTCATAGTAAAGTACTTGTGATGTCATGGTAAGGTACTTGTTGTGACATCATAGTAAAGTACTTGTTGTGACGTCATAGTATAGTACTTGTTGTGACGTCATAGTAAAGTACTTGTGACATCATAGTAAAGTACTTGTTGTGACGTCATAGTGAAGTACTTGTGACGTCATAGTAAAGTACTTGTTGTGACGTCATAGTCGCATATGCTCCATTCACATGATTGACATAAGAATATACATATAGAACACACACTGTTGTTTAGAATACATTTACTAGTTGTTTGCTTTATAGTAATTTCATATTTTTAAAAGCTGATTATCACGTAAGCAAAGTAATTAATACAGTAAACATTTTTTTAAAAAGCAAAAAGGGGTTTTGTGTTATAAAATTGTTCAAAGGACCATAAATCCTTAAAAAGGAGCCAACCACAAAGGGATCATAATAAGCACAACTAGACATCATACCCATGATTCTTGCCAATTTTGGTGGAAAGAAACAAGGCGTTTTGGAGATGAAGCATGAAGAAGCTTTGTGTTGCTGGGTTCCCGCTGTCGGTTGCAACGGCGCCAAATGCGCCAAAAAACAATGTTTCAATTGGCGACATATGTGGCACAGACAAAAATTCAGACAGAGGGAACCCTGTGTTTTAAAATATACAAAGGGCCGTAAATCTACAAAATATTATACAACCAGTATTGGATTACAATAATTTTTTTTATTATGTTCAACTAGATATAATACTGATGGTTCTTGCCAAGTTTGGTGAAAATCTAATTTCCCTTTCCTTTTTACAAGACACCTTACCATCATCTAGATCTGCTTTCTCTCGATCTTCAGCTGGAGCTTGTCTCACTATGGCAATATCATCTTCCGTTACTATGGTGACCTGTAGTCATTAGAATTCTTAGTAGAATTATATTTGAGCAACTAAATGAAATACAAACATTACTAATGAAACAAGAGGGACATATTCATTAGAATTCCTAGTAGAATGATCTATTATGTGGAAATCGTGATAGTGCAGTCGTAGCACATTCGCTTCAGGTTTGAAAGGCCCGGAGTTCGAACCCAGCTGTAGCCGTTACGATTGTGCCCTTAGGCAAGGAAACTTAAAACCACATTGCCTCTTCTCTCTCCCTCATGGCGATGGATTCCATCAGGAATGCGATTCAAGAGCGATTCATCTAATGTTGTAAAAACTTGTTTCACAACTGATCCAAAATAAATTTGTATGAATTAAACAAGTGGAATTATATTTGAGCAACTAAATGAAAAACAAACATTACTACTGAAACAAGAGGGCCAAGAAGTGTATTGCTGATGTGCGTCTGTATCTCTTGGCCCTCAATGAACGCTATGGGGGAAAATCTATAAACAACAAGTACCGTATCATACAATGAAACTTTCAATTTGAAAATGCATCGGCCTGCGAACATATTCAACCACCCCACGAGACATGGTGTCTGGATAGTAAACAACTAGGCCTCTCTAACAACAGAGTGGTGCGCTCTTTTATACAACTTCATAACAAACAGGTCAGAGCAACATTACATTGTGACATTCCGGTTTTAATCACGATAGCGTCTCCTTCACAATGAACTGGCTGAATCCAGTTTTATTGATGCAATTCACTCGATTTAATAATGTCAATCTATTTTGCAATTGATCATGTCATCAGCTGACCTGGATCAGCATTATAAAATGCGAATCCATTGCGCAACTGCCCTGTGATATCTGTATATTGGAAAACCTCTTTATAAATTTATTTAAAGTACAACACATGTATATCAAGTGCTAACTGCATCCAACAAGACTTTAGTCCTCTCAGTCATCGCGTGTAAATCCATATATACACTAGCTCATCAATGTTCCATTTAGGGAAATCAATATAGATGTACATGCACCCACGTGACTGTTACATAAGGCCTCTCGGCGGACTGTACTCAGATTAAGTATCAATGCCCTTTATGTATAGTCCATACGTGACTATAAGGCGATCTCGCCTATAAGATGACCCCCCCCAACATTGGTCCTGAAATCTGTGGGCTTTGGCAAGCACTCGCATATGAGACGGGTTGATAAAATGGACATCAGACCATGCATAAATTGCATGTTTGGCCAGTGAAGTTGAAGACATTTTTAGTGTCAGAGTGCTTTCTTTTCTAAACGTAATTATGGATTCCATCTAACAAACATATTTAAACAAACATATTTAAACATTTTTTTAAAATTGAGCTCTCACTTATAAGATGGGAAGCCACTTTGAGGCCATAAGTTGGTGGTAAAAGACTTGTCTTATAGGCGTGTATGGACGGTATATCACGCTAATACTGTGCTAGAGCACCAAAGTACGGTGGTCGCCAGATCGGACAGGTGGGTTTTCTCCGGGGACTCCGGTTTCATCCTATACAAATGCTTTCATCCGCACTAAAGCGAGAGTTATTAATATAAGTTAAAACTTGCTTCGCAATCGTTGTAAAATAAATAAAGTTTAAACTTTGTTTTTCTAAGCACCAAAGTTGTTATTGAAAGTACATGACGTTATCATAAGCCAGAGGTATGGTTGTACTTTGTGACTTACTTGTTCACACTGGCCATACAGATCTATGAGTCCATGACATGGCCATGGTACATCCTTGATAGCTATACCCTGGTCCACACTATTCACATACATGTGTAGACTGTTGTCTTCATCAAGCAGCATACCCACAGTATGACCTACTTGTAACTTATCTAGGTCAGGTCCATAATGCTCTTTTATCTGTAATATACACACAACCTATCTGTAACTTGTCTCACTGATGGCAGATGGACAGTGTGATGGCAGATGGACAGTGTGATGGCAGATGGACAGTGTGATGGCAGATGGACAGTGTGATGACAGTGTGATGGCAGATGGACAGTGTGATGGCAGATAGACAGTGTGATGGCAGATGGACAGTGTGATGGCAGATGGACAGTGTGATGACAGTGTGATGGCAGATAGACAGTGTGATGGCAGATGGACAGTGTGATGGCAGATGGACAGTGTGATGGCCGATGGACAGTGTGACGGCAGATGGACAGTGTGATGACAGATGGACAGTGTGATGGCAGATGGACAGTGTGACGGCAGATGGACAGTGTGACGGCAGATGGACAGTGTGATGACAGATGGACAGTGTGATGGCAGATGGACAGTGTGATGACAGATGGACAGTGTGATGACAGATGGACAGTGTGATGACAGATGGACAGTGTGATGGCAGACAGACAGTGTGATGGCAGA
This sequence comes from Archivesica marissinica, assembly GCA_014843695.1. Lineage (NCBI taxonomy): Eukaryota > Metazoa > Mollusca > Bivalvia > Venerida > Vesicomyidae > Archivesica > Archivesica marissinica. The sequence goes on from CM026401.1 coordinate 31,245,304, forward strand.
TGGACAGTGTGATGGCAGATGGACAGTGTGAAGGCCGATGGACAGTGTGACGGCAGATGGACAGTGTGATGGCCGATGGACAGTGTGATGGCAGATGGACAGTGTGATGGCAGATGGACAGTGTGATGACAGATGGACAGTGTGATGGCAGATGGACAGTGTGATGGCCGATGGACAGTGTGACAGCAGATGGACAGTGTGACGGCAGATGGACAGTGTGACAGCAGATGGACAGTGTGATGGCAGATGGACAGTGTGACGGCAGATGGTCAGTGTGATGACAGATGGACAGTGTGATGGCAGATAGACAGTGTGATGGCAGATGGACAGTGTGATGACAGATGGACAGTGTGATGGCAGACAGACAGTGTGATGACAGATGGACAGTGTGATGGCAGATAGACAGTGTGATGGCAGATGGACAGTGTGATGGCAGACAGACAGTGTGATGGCAGATGGACAGTGTGATGACAGATGGACAGTGTGATGACAGATGGACAGTGTGATGACAGATGGACAGTGTGATAGCAGACAGACAGTGTGATGGCAGATGGACAGTGTGATGGCAGATGGACAGTGTGGCGGCCGATGGACAGTGTGACAGCAGATGGACAGTGTGATGGCAGATAGACAGTGTGACAGCAGATGGACAGTGTGATGGCAGATGGACAGTGTGACAGCAGATGGACAGTGTGACGGCAGATGGACAGTGTGATGGCAGATAGACAGTGTGATGGCAGATGGACAGTGTGACAGCAGATGGACAGTGTGATGACAGATGGAGTGTGATGACAGATGGACAGTGTGATGACAGATGGACAGTGTGACGGCAGATGGACAGTGTGATGGCAGATGGACAGTGTGATGGCAGATGGACAGTGTGACGGCAGATGGACAGTGTGACGGCAGATGGACAGTGTGACAGCAGATGGAGTGTGATGACAGATGGACAGTGTGACGGCAGATGGACAGTGTGATGGCAGATGGACAGTGTGACAGCAGATGGACAGTGTGACGGCAGATGGACAGTGTGATGACAGATGGACAGTGTGATGGCAGACAGACAGTGTGACGACAGATGGAGTGTGATGGCAGATGGACAGTGTGACGGCAGATGGACAGTGTGACGGCAGATGGACAGTGTTACGGCAGATGGATAGTGTAATGGCCGATGGACAGTGTGATGGCAGATAGACAGTGTGATGGCAGATGGACAGTGTGATGACAGATGGACAGTGTGATGACAGACAGACAGTGTGACGACAGATGGAGTGTGATGGCAGATGGACAGTGTGACGGCAGATGGACAGTGTGACGGCAGATAGACAGTGTGATGGCAGATTTACAGTGTGATGACAGATGGACAGTGTGATGACAGATGGACAGTGTGATGGCAGATGGACAGTGTGATGTCAGATGGACAGTGTGATGGCAGATGGACAGTGTGATGGCATATGGACAGTGTGACGACAGATGGACAGTGTGACGGCAGATGGACAGTGTGATGACAGATGGACAGTGTGATGGCAGATGGACAGTGTGATGGCAGATGGACAGTGTGATGACAGATGGACAGTGTGATGGCAGATGGACAGTGTGATGGCAGATGGACAGTGTGACAGCAGATGGACAGTGTGATGGCAGATGGACAGTGTGATGACAGATGGACAGTGTGATGGCAGATGGACAGTGTGATGGCAGATGGACAGTGTGATGGCAGATGGACAGTGTGATGGCAGATGGACAGTGTGATGACAGATGGACAGTGTGATGGCAGATGGACAGTGTGATGGCAGATGGACAGTGTGATGGCAGATGGACAGTGTGATGGCAGATGGACAGTGTGATGGCAGATGGACAGTGTGATGACAGATGGACAGTGTGATGACAGATGGACAGTGTGATGACAGATGGACAGTGTGATGGCAGATGGACAGTGTGATGACAGACAGACAGTGTGATGACAGATGGACAGTGTGATGGCAGATGGACAGTGTGTTGACAGATGGACAGTGTGATGACAGATGGACAGTGTGATGACAGATGGACAGTGTGATGGCAGATGGACAGTGTGATGGCAGATGGACAGTGTGTTGACAGATGGACAGTGTGATGACAGCTGGACAGTGTGTTGACAGCTGGACAGTGTGTTGACAGATGGACAGTGTGATGACAGATGGACAGTGTGATGACAGATGGACAGTGTGATGGCAGATGGACAGTGTGATGGCAGATGGACAGTGTGTTGACAGATGGACAGTGTGATGACAGCTGGACAGTGTGTTGACAGCTGGACAGTGTGTTGACAGATGGACAGTGTGGTGGCAGATGGACAGTGTGATGACAGATGGACAGTGTGATGACAGATGGACAGTGTGATGACAGATGGACAGTGTGATGACAGATGGACAGTGTGATGGCAGATGGACAGTGTGATGACAGATGGACAGTGTGATGACAGATGGACAGTGTGTTGACAGATGGACAGTGTGATGACAGATGGACAGTGTGTTGACAGATGGACAGTGTGTTGACAGATGGACAGTGTGATGACAGATGGACAGTGTACACTCTCGGAGAACAAAGATTATACAAATATTATATCGGGACCCATTCAACAGTGTTATTTCTCCTCTTGCCGTCTTAGGTATTGTCCATCCTCCGTATATAGTAACTGTTGTAACTCTAGTTAGTCAGGAAAAGGGCCAACGACAATTGGGAGTTACATGTGCCACATCAATATTGAGATGTTCCAGTTATAAAGTATAGCTATAACCCATAAACCAAAAGCATGCATGGCATATTTTTTACTGCCTATAAAGATTAATAAAATATGAAAACCAATTAAACTGTTAACACAAAGACAGATAATTTACTTGTACACGTGTTTGTAGATTACCTTCGATCCACTGGAATACACAAGATCAGCTTGTATTACAATACAAGACTTTTTTATTGCAGTGGCAGACACAGGGAATGTATACTTCTCCGGAGAAAATCCCAGGTAACCAATCATCAATGAGGAGCTCCAACGACTGTTTAATTTCTCTATTCTTATCTGAAATCAGGTACCAAGCTATTACAATAACTTAAACTTTATTTATTTAACAACGATTGCAAAGCAAGTTTTAACAACTTATATTAATCACAAAAGCGTATATGTGGTCAATCATGTGGGAGGAAACCGGAGTACCCGGAGAAAACCCACCTGCCTGATCTGGCGACCACCGTACCATTTCACATACATCCCGATTCGAAGATCGAACCCGGGTTGCATTGGTGAGAAGCGAGCGCTGCGCTAATCGGACAGCCAAATATTACAATAACTGATTCAATCCAAGACATAAAATAACTGTTTCAATAGCAACCAAATTAATTACTGTTTGCTATCAACACACATTGGAACATTGGTCTATATACAGTGTATGTGTACAGAGCCTTGTATATAATATTATATATCCTAGTATATGCGTGTGTACACTCCTGTATAGGATGGATCCAGGTACTGTACACTCCTGTCTAGGAGGGCTCCAGGTACTGTACACTCCTGTATAGGAGGGCTCCAGGTACTGTACACTCCTGTCTAGGAGGGCTCCAGGTACCGTACACTCCTGTCTAGGAGGGCTCCAGGTACTGTACACTCCTGTCTAGGAGGGCTCCAGGTACTGTACACTCCTGTCTAGGAGGGCTCCAGGTACTGTACACTCCTGTCTAGGAGGGCTCCAGGTACTGTACACTCCTGTATAGGAGGGCTCCAGGTACTGTACACTCCTGTATAGGATGGATCCAGGTACTGTACACTCCTGTATAGGAGGGATCCAGGTACTGTACACTCCTGTATAGGAGGGATCCAGGTACTGTACACTCCTGTATAGGAGGGATCCAGGTACTAGGTGATCCAGGAACTGTACACTCCTGTATAGGATGAATCCAGGTACTGTACACTCCTGTATAGGAGGGATCCAGGTACTGTACACTCCTGTATAGGAGGGATCCAGGTACTGTACACTCCTGTATAGGATGGATCCAGGTACTGTACACTCCTGTATAGGAGGGATCCAGGTACTGTACACTCCTGTATAGGAGGGATCCAGGTACTGTACACTCCTGTATAGGAGGGATCCAGGTACTGTACACTCCTGTATAGGATGGATCCAGGTACTGTACACTCCTGTATAGGAGGGATCCAGGTACTGTACACTCCTGTATAGGAGGGATCCAGGTACTAGGTGATCCAGGAACTGTACACTCCTGTATAGGAGGGATCCAGGTACTGTACACTCCTGTATAGGAGGGATCCAGGTACTGTACACTCCTGTATTGGATGGATCCAGGTACTGTACACTCCTGTATAGGAGGGATCCAGGTACTAGGTGATCCAGGAACTGTACACTCCTGTATAGGATGAATCCAGGTACTGTACACTCCTGTATAGGAGGGATCCAGGTACTGTACACTCCTGTATAGGAGGGATCCAGGTACTGTACACTCCTGTATAGGATGGATCCAGGTACTGTACACTCCTGTATAGGAGGGATCCAGGTACTGTACACTCCTGTATAGGAGGGATCCAGGTACTGTACACTCCTGTATAGGAGGGATCCAGGTACTGTACACTCCTGTATAGGATGGATCCAGGTACTGTACACTCCTGTATAGGAGGGATCCAGGTACTGTACACTCCTGTATAGGAGGGATCCAGGTACTAGGTGATCCAGGAACTGTACACTCCTGTATAGGAGGGATCCAGGTACTGTACACTCCTGTATAGGAGGGATCCAGGTACTGTACACTCCTGTATAGGATGGATCCAGGTACTGTACACTCCTGTATAGGAGGGATCCAGGTACTGTACACTCCTGTATAGGATGGATCCAGGTACTAGGTGATCCAGGAACTGTACACTCCTGTATAGGAGGGATCCAGGTACTAGGTGATTCAGGAACTGTACACTCCTGTATAGGAGGGATCCAGGTACTAGGTGATCCAGGAACTGTACACTCCTGTATAGGATGGATCCAGGTACTGTACACTCCTGTATTGGCGGGATCATTATACTAGGTGTTCCCAATTATTTCTGTTGTCATAGCAATATAAGTACAACTTCTTGCAATGTTGCGATTCTGATTGGCTGATTCAGCCCATGTTAAGTGGGACATAATTTAGATATTTAATGACTTACCTGGAATAAACGATTTTTTACAAGAGGTTTGTTGGTGACAGCAATGGCTTGATTATAACTTGCCACTCGTTCTATGGTCTGATTGCTGTTGCTAAGCAGGATATTTTTGCCATGGTTACAATGGAACTCTGGGATACACACACTGGCAGTATCCTGGTCCTGGTCTCTATCTAGAGGCTGCAAATGATAATATACTCTGTGTAATGTATGTCATGATATATGATAATATACACTGTGTAATGTATGTCATGATATATGAAAATATACACTGTGTAATGTATGTCATGATATATGAAAATATACACTGTGTAATGTATGTCATGATATATGAAAATATACACTGTGTAATGTATGTCATGATATATGAAAATATACACTGTGTAATGTATGTCATGATATATGAAAATATACACTGTGTAATGTACTGTATACGTGGATAACTTTGCAGGTTGAAATGTTCGCTAATGTGATATTTCCGACTTTTCGCGGGTGGAAATGTTCGCTAATGTGATATTTCCGACTTCGTGGGTGGAAATGTTCGCTAATGTGACATTTCCGACTTTTCGCGGGTGGAAATGTTCGCTAATGTGATATTTCCGACTTTTCGCGGGTGGAAATGTTCGCTAATGTGATATTTCCGACTTTTCACGGGTGGAAATGTTCGCTAATGTGATATTTCCGACTTTTCGCGGGTGGAAATGTTCGCGTTAGGATGATTTCTGGTTATATCGTATTATTTGCACATTGTGAAAGTCGCTATGCCGCCATTGTCGTATTTTGACAAAATCACTACTGTGGTGAGGGAACAGAACATTCCTGATGATCATGTCTTTAATGGGGACCAAACAGGAGTTAATATGGTTCTAATAAGTGAGTGAACGATGTCACAAAAGGTTGAAATTATCGGAAGTGAAGACAAGCGTCAATAAATAAACAAAAATAACATGACGCCCCCACATTAAAAAAAATTGGCTAAAACACAAGCAATAAATTACTACAGGATAAAACATTTAAGTTCTCTCAGGTGTGAAAAATCACAAATCCATTTTCTATGACCAGAGTTGTTTGCTGTTATAGATATGGGTTCAATAAACTGACTGGGATGTATGTGTCAATGAGAAGGTACGGTGATTGTCAGATGGTTTTTTTATGTTCGTAACTCCGGTTTCCTCCCACACAAGTGACAGCATGTACGCCGTCATCCACGTCAACATGACTGATTAATATAAATTGATAAGCTTGTTTCGCAATCAATGTAAAATAAATAAAGTTTTTTTTTTTCGAACAACAGTGACTGCCGATAATTTTACGATGTTGTTTGTTGAATTATTAACTAATAAATAAATACACCTGAAAACGTGCGGTCTGTTGAAAGCAAATAGAATGGGGTGTGTGACACTTGACACACATTTATCTGGTATGGTCCATATTCTTTTCGGAAAGCATCACAGATTTCTCAAAATTATATTCGGCAATCTACAGTAATGTGAATGTTTCTATATTTATGGTGAACAACGGGAAATACTGAATTCAACAAGTCCAACAAACAAATACGCTGTTGAACCATTAATAGTTTTGAAACGCATGTTTGTGGTAGCCTCGATCACAGGTGTTAATTTACACCCCACCAGGTAATCGGATAATTACAGTAGGTGCTAAGGAAGGTAGTGCTTGATTTTCGTGATTTTATATTATAAACTTCTATTATAATAAATTTGTTTGCAAATTATTGCTGTTTGATGAATATTTTACAAACATTTAACATAATATATTTTCTCTCTCAATAAAACAATAATACATAATAACATTATCAATTGTCGACACCCGGTCATATTGCGGGGTAATTGTGGAAGTTCATTGCAAGTGTCCTCAATGAAGATCACAGTGGCAACAATTGTTGCGTCTCGCACAATCCTGAGGATGCACGATGTTTGTTTGTAAAACCACACTGTTAAGTACAAGAGATAAGTGATGCAAGCTACAATGACATCGTGATTTACTCGACAACACATATGCAATGTAACTTACCAGAAATAAGTGATGCAAGCTACAATGTCATCGTGATTTACTCGACAACACATATGCAATGTAACTTACCAGAAATAAGTGATGCAAGCTACAATGTCATCGTGATTTACTCGACAACACATATGCAATGTAACTTACCAGAAATAAGTGATGCAAGCTACAATGTCATCGTGATTTACTCGACAACACATATGCAATGTAACTTACCAGAGATAAGTGATAAGTAATTTGTGACATATATAACTCAAGAGATATAAAATGTGACTTACGAGAGATATATCACAAGAGAAATAATATGTAACTTACGAGAGATATATCACAAGAGAAATAATATGTAACTTACAGAGATATATCACAAGATATAAAATGTAACTTACTAGAGATATATCACAAGAGAAATAATATGTAACTTACAGAGATATATCACAAGATATAAAATGTAACTTACTAGAGATATATCACAAGATATATAAAATGTAACTTATGAGAGATATATCACAAGAGATATAAAATGTAACTTACGAGAGATATATCACAAGAGATATAATATGTAACCTACGAGATATATATCACAAGAGATATAATATGTAACTTACGAGAGATATATCACAGATATAAAATGTAACTTACGAGAGATATATCACAAGAGATATAATATGTAACTTACGAGATATATATCACAAGATATAAAATGTAACTTACGAGATATATATCACAAGAGATATAATATGTAACTTACGAGATATATATAACAAGATATAAAATGTAACTTACAAGAGATATATCACAAGATATAAAATGTAACTTACGAGAGATATATCACAAGAGATATAATATGTAACTTACGAGAGATATATCACAAGAGATATAATATGTAACTTACGAGAGATATGTGATGTCCGGTCTCTGACTCTACAGATGGTGTTGTAGAAATACTGTCTGCAACCATTGAAACACTACTGACAACCGACACTGACTCTACCATACCATAGACGTCAATCACAGCAAACACATTCTGTAAATCACCAAACAATATTACACAATGGAGTCTGTAAATCACCAAACAATGGTACACAATAGTCTGTAAATCACCAAACAATGGTACACAATAGTCTGTAAATCACCAAACAATGGTACACAATAGTCTGTAAATCACCAAACAATATTACACAATGGAGTCTGTAAATCACCAAACAATGGTACACAATAGTCTGTATTTTTCATACCTGCTCCATAATTCTTGAACTGGCAGAGGAATATTATGATAACGTGGCACGAATGTTAACACACAAGTGAATCCAACATGATCCCCGCTATGGGGCACATTAAGATTCATCATCAGTTAGCCACCACAAAGTGTGAGGGCTGTAAGTCAATGGCTTCCGGGTTTATGGGGCGATTATATATCAAATTGAATTTTGGAATCTCATCTACTCGCTGGAATTTAATAACGGGTGTCCGGATTATTCCAACGGGTGTCCAGATTATTCCAACGGGTGTCCGGATTATTCCAACGGGTGTCCAGATTATTCCAACGGGTGTCCAGATTATTCCAATGGGTGTCCAGATTATTCCAATTGGTGTCCGGATTATTCCAATGGGTGTCTGGATTATTCCAACGGGTGTCCGGATTATTCCAACGGGTGTCCAGATTATTCCAACGGGTGTCTAGATTATTCCAACGAGTGTCCAGATTTTTACGATTGTATAAGGGCAAACAATGATCTTAACGCACTTCGTCCAAATACGTGGAGATACTAATGAAACAGAAGTGTTGTTTATGTGATATTAACCTTTGGTATATTTGAGGCAGCTACTCCTAGATTTTCACCGTTGAGATATAGATGCATTGTGCCATCCTGAGATCTACCAATGCCCACTTTATTACCAACCTGAAATGTGACAACAGTCAAATGTTTCATTAATCTTTCCAGGGTTCATTCTAGGTCAGAATTTTTGGGAGAAGTGAGAAAGCGCGTGATCGCTTCCTTACATGGTGTTCTTTAATATACTTCTGCAAAATAAGTTTGGATGTTCTGCTACTGCCCTATTTATCACATTATTATCTGTGGGCATAATTCCCGAACCGCTGGTGATGGACACCTGTCCACACTGCCCATACAGATCAATCACAGCCCACACACCTAAATAATACAAACACATTTCTCTATAAACACCCACCCTATTATTAGGTAGCAGCTGATGGCTGCGGATTGAAGTCTATCAACAAACACAAGTTTTTCTTACAACAATTTCAAGTTATTACTATTTTTGAATTTTTTCGGTCTTATATTTCCTAGTTTGCTTCGTTCGGGTTTCACGCCTGCATCAGCACTACCGCTGGCAGATTTTACTTAATGCCAGATAGAGACTGGGAAATTGCATGAATGTGTTTTTATTTTTCCTTTTATAGCCTACACAACATAATTGTCACATGTTAACACTATACATAGTACTTAATGAACATATAATTATCATTCTTATCTATTTAATATGACTTTGTGCTGACAGTTACAAATATTTCTTATTTCAAAATTCTTGCATCTGATTCATGGATGCCATAAAAGGTTTCCGTCTTAAATGTGACACTCCCATGCTCGACGGATAAATTTTTAAAGTATAAAAACATTCATGAAAAGGGGTTTTAGAATACATGGACAATGTTTAAAAAGATAACGTTATTAATACTCCCAATGATCATAATGTCCCCAATTTAGCTCTTTAATTTCAAATTGCGATGTGCAGTTCTCTTACGACGGTTTAGATAGTTACTACAAATTAAAAAAGACCATTTGAACATATGATAATTTACTTTATCATGCATTATTGCAATCTCCTTTTCAAGAGAAATTCTCATTTTCAAGTAGTTTAAGAACTGCTCAATGTTGGGAATATTTTTTCTGTATTTCATTTGAAATATAAATGATTTCATTAAAAAGATAATGAAATTTGTAATGTTGCTTTTTATTCCTTTTTCTAAGATCCCAAAGCTTATATTTTCTAAGTTGAAAGATACTGAGAAATTGTGGGTGCTAAGAAAATGCGTCAGTCTATTCCATAAGCTTTGAATATGATTACACTCCCAAAAAAGATGTTCAATGCTTTCTATCTGCATGTTGCAAAAATCACATAGGTTTGTGTTAGATATTTTCATTTTAAACAATAATTTATTTGTTGGTAAAATCCGCATTATATATTTATATTGAAAGCTTCTAATTTTTGTATCTATTGTAGCTCTAAATGGTTGTGTATATACTTTTTTCCAGTTTATGTTATTCATTTGTAAGTTATGTTCCCATTTTAACTCTGATTTTAATTCCGTTTTTTGTTTGTTATATATCTGTTTAGTATAGATTAGCTTGTTAGGTGTTTTAGAATTGCAGACTTTACTCAGTAAACTTTCCTTTTGTGAATGTATTATACCTTCGTTTTTAAGTGATTTTTTCAAATATGCTGGAATGCTGGTAATTAATTGATGAAACTTTAGGAAATCGTTGTTTTCTAGATCATATATATATATATAAAATCTTCAAATGAGTAGAATTTGTTCTCTCTGTAGTCAAAAACATGTTCTAAATATTTGATTCCCTTGTTATACCATTCTTTGAAGAAAAATGAACTATTTCCGTGTTTTATGTTAGAATGATTCCATATTATTTGCTTACCACCCACTTCACCTGAATTACCTTTTGCGCTATTCCATGAATGTGTTACCAAGTTATTAAAACTACTTTGTTACCAAGATATATTACATTTTGTCAATTGTAGAATGTCGATCATTATGTAAATATTGTATGAAATGAAAATAATCGAAGCCGTAAGGTTTCACCAAAAAAAAAAATTAATATGTTACCAAGAGGGATTAAACTATTTATTTTACAACGATTGCGAAGCAAGTTCTAACAACTTATATTAATCACTCTCGTTGACGCGGATGAAAGCGTAAATGTGGTCATTCGTGTGGGAGGAAACCGGAGTACCTGGAGAAAACCGTACCATCTCACATACCCGGGTTGCATTGGTGAGAAGCGAGCGCGCTAACCACTGCGCTAATCGGACAGCTAACCACTGCGCTAATTGGACAGCTAACCACTGCGCTAATTGGACAGCTAACCACTGCGCTAATCGCGTGATCGCTTCCTTACATGGTGTTCTTTAATATACTTCTGCAAAATAGGGTTAATATGCACAGTACAACCATTAAATACAACATTTGAATAGAAGGAGTACTTTATAATGGGCCAGTGTATGCTACTGGCCAAAATTTTGTTTAGTTTATACAAATTTATTTTAGCTCGATTGCGAAACAAGTTATTTCAACTTATATAAATCACTCTCGAGACCTCATTCCTGATGGAATCCATCGCCACGAGGGAGAGAGAAGAGGCAACGTGGAATTTAAATGCCTTGCCTAAGGGCACAATCGTAACGGCTGTAGTGGGGCTCGAACTCCGGACCTTTTGCACCTGAAGCGAACGCGCATCCACTGAGCTATCACGACTTCCAAAAAAATTTTGTTTGGAAATCGTAAAAACCAAAAACATTTTTTTTTTTAGGGAGAAGTGGGGCCCCCAGCGGGCGAAGTCAGGGTCCCTAGGGCGACAATTTCGCCCACATCGCCCTCTAAACTGATCCCTGATCTTTCTTTGTTTGTTTGTTTGGGTTTTATGCCATTTTGGGCTATATTGCCGGCGGGCAGTTTACATAACAACCCCTTTCCTGGACAGGCTCCAGTGGTTAACAGTACTTGGTGCTCCAACCTCCGTAAGACACTGCCAACTTGTTCATATAAATGAGACATATCCTATGACCATCTGTGATGATAGGTTAGAGTGGTATACAAGTCGGCAACCATAACCACGGAGACAGAATAAATGTTTGTTTAAGAATTGACAGCCGCTACACCTATTTATGGTGATACCTAAGATTAAAACTTTAATTGACAAACAGTTAGGGTGTTCGATTAGCGCAATGCTTTGCATGCTGGCTTCCCATCAATGCAATCCGTGTTCGAATCTCGGACGTGGAAGAATGCAAGATGGTATGGTGACCGCCAAAATGGACAGCTGGTTTATCTCCAGGTACTCTGGTTTCCTCGCACACCATTAACGCCTTCATAAGCACAAACGAGAGTGATTAATATAAGATGTGAAAGCTTGTTTTACATTCGATGTAAAATAATAAAGTTTATGCGTAATTGACTTAAAAAGAATACAGTTTGTCGACAATTGCATATTTGGAGCTAAACTGTTTGTGTAATATACTTTGGAAAATCAGACAATGCCAGTTTCTTAAGAAACAATTAAGTAGTGAGTGGTCAAGTAGTGAGTGGTCAAGTAGTAAGTGGTCAAGTAGTGAGTGGTCAAGTAGTGAGTGGTCAAGATTGTAACAGCAATTCAGGATCAGATTTTTGAATTCAGATGAAAACAATTTTAAATAGCTAACTTTGATCTATTAGTGCCCTCAATTTTCTATACTACATGTGTTCACAATCGAGCCTGTTGTTTGGGAGAAGAATTCTAAATTAGGCTAGAGATTACACTCTTCTTAGATTTCTGATCAAAAAAGAATTTGAGATGTATTTGATCAACTAATTGCCTCCATTCTTCATATTATGTTTCATTAAAGTTGATTGGGTGGGTGGGGGGGATAAGTGGCTTGCAAGGGTGGGAGGGGGTGATAAGTGGCCTGCAACAATTGTGTACAGATAGATGACCCACGCTAGAACGTCTTGTTCAGACGGTCATAAATGACGTCATAAAAGGAGTCCGAAAACATTCACGTTGACACCATTTCAGCATGCTCAACTAGGTACCACACATGCAAAGCAGTGAGAAATAAAATGTGTTATTGCGCTGATTTCAACCAGTAGAATAACACAATTTATTTCACTGATAAATTTGTATATTTCATTGGAAAGCATAAAACAATCAACTATGTAGCCATTATCAAATAACATGAATCTTCACCTCGAGTCGATCCAAGGATGGAGCATAATTCTCTTTCAACGTAACACTAGATTTCTTGACATCTGCCCCACTGATGATCCAGGTAGGTTTGGATGTAAAATGTAGTGATGACGGGGGCACAGATGATGCGGCAGTCGTATCTGATATCGCCATTGATGTCAGTCCAATACGCAATGATCCACACCAATCACTACACACTTTTTCTATCTTTATTTCAAACACTTCATCTTTTTTCAATGGATCGGAACTGAACACAAGTCCGTGATTGTAATGATTAGAGCGAGAGGCAGTCCTGCCATTTGTTGATAATTGGATGTTCTTTCCACAGCAATGACTGAATCGGTGGCACTCTGAAACAAGGTTATTAATGTATGAATCGGTGGCACTCTGAAACAAGGTTATTAATGTATGAATCGGTGGCACTCTGAAACAAGGTTATTAATGTATGAATCGGTGGCACTCTGAAAGTTGACCAGGGTTGGCAGGTTTCTTCCGATACGGAAGAAATACGTTTCTTCCCTACTACTGGGAAGAAATGGAAGAAACCTCCTTTTTGTCAATTTGTTTAGTAATATATGGGCAAAATATAGATAAAATGTATATATTATGATTAATATTGCTTCAACAATAACATCTGTTGATCAAGTCCAATTGACAGGTGTCAATTAGATTGTATAGTGAAGTCCCATAAGCTGGGTCACACCAACCAACCTGTTATAATTACTAGCTATTGTTATATGTTTCAATTGACAGGTTATTGACTTCTAAAAGTGGCAAACATGTGATATGGCTTCATTTTTGTTCAGGGGTTTCCTATTGAAATACAATACACGACAATGGCATGCCCCTTATTAAACAACTTTTACCATGGCTTCATTTTATTCAAAGGCATCCCATTGATTACATTTTCACTATATAACCAAGCGAGAGAAGTAATTTAATTGTAATTAATTAACAAGTAATTCTTGTTCGTGCCTCCACACCGTGCACGTCGGGAACAAGGCACAGCTCACAGCAGGAAATTGGATCACCTGTTCCGAAGTGACCAATCCACGCCGCTGACGCATACAGACGAGGACCCGCATCGACTCTTTCGAGTGTCTTACACTTTCCTAGATCAGCGACAGCTAATACTGGGGCGCTGAAGAGGCGACGAGTGACTGGGTAGGAGAGGACGGCAGTCGTTTCGCGTGGATGGCGCACTCGTCGCCTCGAACTTTATCTGTCTCCAATGATGGGCGAGCGGTTGGAGACGGAGGGATGCGACCTCGACCCCGGATGCGTCAACGGGGTGGACAACAACGGAACAACCGAACCATTTTGCTGCTGTGAGCCGACTAATCGTGGAGGATGTGGCCCTAAAAAGTACCGAGAATATAACCACCTTGGACATGATGGCGGAGAGAGACACCAGTACCATAATCACCAGCACCATAATCTTCTAGACCATAATCATCTTGGAATTAATCAACTTAGACACAACCAACAAGGAATAACTATCGAGTAACATAATCATCTTGGACCGAAATCTTCACGGGAATCTACAACTTCAATCTACACCACTCTACAAGACACCGACGACACAACAATCATCGAATAATCGACGGTGCGAAAGCACGTTAGCTCGCCCATATGGTTTACCGGTGGCGAGGGTAAATAAACTGAATCAACAACAGTAATTTAAATTCAGAAACTGACAGTGCCTTTGCGTTAAACTGGGAACCATTATCACCAAGTTGACATTTATTTTTCTCATCAGTTCTATTTAAATCATAATGTATAGGGGTGGCAGACCTCGTGACACTATTTGGGAACACTTTGTTTCTGTGACAGTGGCTGGAAAAGAGTATGCTAGGTGCAAACTTTGTGAGAACCAGCAGCTTCCTAAAGCTTGCCGTCTAAAACTCCATTATGCGAAATGCAGTGCAGCATACCACTTACCAGCAGAAAAAGAGATCCCTGAGCAGCCTATGTCAGTAAAAAGACGGAGATCTCCATCTCCTCCACCAACCAAACAACAAGCTATCTCAATCCAACCAGACATGGATAGTTGTGTTGTGAAGACATCTCTAAACCAGAAAAATGCCATTGACTTGGAGAGGTGATCTTGAGATTGATTATTAACTGCTGTTTTTTTACATGAACAGTGTGCTTATCTACCTGATGTGAAGACTGCTAATTGTGAGAACATTGTGCTAATATATATATGTAAATATTATTCTCTTATAGTTGCTGACAGTGATGCAATAAAAATATCACACTTTATTCCCAGTTTCTTCCTAGTTTCTCCCATTTCTTCCGGGAAGAAAGGTGTTTCTTCCCTTTTTTCCCATGTTTCTTCCCACGGAAGGGAAGAAATACCTTTCTTCCCGGAAGAAAGCCAACCCATCCTGAAACAACGTTATTAATGACTGAATCGGTGGCACTCTGAAACAAGGTTATAACCAAAGCAATAAGCCTGACAGAGGAACACAATATGCAACCATCAGAAGACAACACAGTAGCATGTTTCACACCTAGTGTCCGAGAAATTGTTACAATCCAATTAGCGCTATTCTTTCTTTCTTTGGTATTTATGCCGTCATCAGCACCATTTTGGGCTATAACGCCGGTGGGGAGTTTACCTAACAGCACCGTTCCCGGGTAGGCTCCAACGGTTAACCAGTACTTGGTGCACCAATCTCCGTAAGAAACTGCCAACGTCTTCATATAAACAGACACGGCCCCAGTGACCATCATTGATGATACAGTAGGTTACAGTGGTATACAAGTCAGCAACCGTAATCACTCGACCACGGAGGTGGTCCATTAGCGCATTTACTTATGTCATTTTAAGTACAATGCTGGCACGACACCGGACGGCAGATGCAGGATGATCAACTTACACTAATAGCTAGTTCATAAATCATGCACCAAATCAGGTTCATAAATCATGCACCAGATCAGGTTCATAAATCATGCACCAGATCAGGTTCATAAATCATGCACCAAATCAGGTTCATAAACCATGCACCAAATCAGGTTCATAAACCATGCACCAAATCAGGTTCATAAATCATGCACCAGATCAGGTTCATAAATCATGCAACAAATCAGGTTCATAAATCATGCACAAAATCGCATTCATAAATCTTACACCAAATTGGATTCATAAATAATGCACCAAATCAGGTTCATAAATCATGCACCAAATCAGGTTCATAAATAATGCACCAAATCAGGTTCATAAATCATGCACCAAATCAGGTTCATAAATCATGCATATATCAGGTTCATGAATCATAGATGGCATACAAGGGGTTAATAGGATCATTTCTGAAGGCTTCTGATAACATATTCCTGTCTGAGAGATAACTGCGAGCTGCAGTGACCTGTTGAATTGCTAACATACCAGGCAGGACAAACACTACTAACTGTAGACCTGCTTACATGAGAACACACCAAACTCGTAGTAGAGTTGTGAAGGTTAGTATGTCATCTGGTGAACGTACCTGCCAAACTCGTAGTAGAGTTGAAGTTTGGATGTTCTGCTACTGCCCTATTTATCACATTATTATCTGTGGGCATAATTCCCGAACCGCTGGTGATGGACACCTGTCCACACTGCCCATACAGATCAATCACAGCCCACACACCTAAATAATACAAACACATTTCTCTATAAACACCCACCCTATTATTAGGTAGCAACTGATGGCTGTGGATTGAAGTCTATCAACAAACACAAGTTTTTCTTACAACAATTTCAAGTTATTACTATTTTTGAATTTTTTCGGTCTTATATTTCCTAGTTTGCTTCGTTCGGGTTTCACGCCTGCATCAGCACTACCGCTGGCAGATTTTACTTAATGCCAGATAGAGACTGGGAAATTGCATGAATGTGTTTTTTATTTTTCCTTTTATAGCCTACACAACATAATTGTCACATGTTAACACTATACATAGTACTTAATGAACATATAATTATCATTCTTATCTATTTAATATGACTTTGTGCTGACAGTTACAAATATTTCTTATTTCAAAATTCTTGCATCTGATTCATGGATGCCATAAAAGGTTTCCGTCTTAAATGTGACACTCCCATGCTCGACGGATAAATTTTTAAAGTATAAAAACATTCATGAAAAGGGGTTTTAGAATACATGGACAATGTTTAAAAAGATAACGTTATTAATACTCCCAATGATCATAATGTCCCCAATTTAGCTCTTTAATTTCAAATTGCGATGTGCAGTTCTCTTACGACGGTTTAGATAGTTACTACAAATTAAAAAAGACCATTTGAACATATGATAATTTACTTTATCATGCATTATTGCAATCTCCTTTTCAAGAGAAATTCTCATTTTCAAGTAGTTTAAGAACTGCTCAATGTTGGGAATATTTTTTCTGTATTTCATTTGAAATATAAATGATTTCATTAAAAAGATAATGAAATTTGTAATGTTGCTTTTTATTCCTTTTTCTAAGATCCCAAAGCTTATATTTTCTAAGTTGAAAGATACTGAGAAATTGTGGGTGCTAAGAAAATGCGTCAGTCTATTCCATAAGCTTTGAATATGATTACACTCCCAAAAAAGATGTTCAATGCTTTCTATCTGCATGTTGCAAAAATCACATAGGTTTGTGTTAGATATTTTCATTTTAAACAATAATTTATTTGTTGGTAAAATCCGCATTATATATTTATATTGAAAGCTTCTAATTTTTGTATCTATTGTAGCTCTAAATGGTTGTGTATATACTTTTTCCCAGTTTATGTTATTCATTTGTAAGTTATGTTCCCATTTTAACTCTGATTTTAATTCCGTTTTTTGTTTGTTATATATCTGTTTAGTATAGATTAGCTTGTTAGGTGTTTTAGAATTGCAGACTTCGTTTTTAAGTGATTTTTTCAAATATGCTGGAATGCTGGTAATTAATTGATGAAACTTTAGGAAATCGTTGTTTTCTAGATCATATATATATATATAAAATCTTCAAATGAGTAGAATTTGTTCTCTCTGTAGTCAAAAACATGTTCTAAATATTTGATTCCCTTGTTATACCATTCTTTGAAGAAAAATGAACTATTTCCGTGTTTTATGTTAGAATGATTCCATATTATTTGCTTACCACCCACTTCACCTGAATTACCTTTTGCGCTATTCCATGAATGTGTTACCAAGTTATCAAAACTACTTTGTTACCAAGATATATTACATTTTGTCAATTGTAGAATGTCGATCATTATGTAAATATTGTATGAAATGAAAATAAACGAAGCCGTAAGGTTTCACCAAAAATAAAATAAAAAAATGAATATGTTACCAAGAGGGATTAAACTTTATTTATTTTACAACGATTGCGAAGCAAGTTCTAACAACTTATATTAATCACTCTCGTTGACGCGGATGAAAGCGTAAATGTGGTCACTCATGTGGGAGGAAACCGGAGTACCCGGAGAAAACCGTACCATCTCACATACCCAGGTTGCATTGGTGAGAAGCGAGCGCGCTAACCACTGCGCTAATCGGACAGCCACCAAGAGGGATCACGCATGCTAACAAGCAACATGTCTTCCTATGGCACAACAGATACCCAGAAATATTAAATTCGCCATCATTTTTCATGGCCTTGAAGGGACAGACTAACAATAAACTGGTACATTATAAATAGATTAGAGCGAGTTACTGTACCTTGTGCAATGTTGGAGCAAGCAACTCCCTGGTCTGTACCATTGAGGAAGTAGTGCAGTGTACCGTCGGAGCATCTCATCATCCCTATACGACATCCGACAGTGACACAGTCCAGATCCATGGGGTAGCCATTCCTTATAGTAGATCCATCTTGCATTATCGCCGAGCCACTGGTAATGTATCAAAGTTAACAGTATACTCAATAATATATCACTCATATTTAATAATAAATAATTTGGTGTTACTGTTTGTTTGTTTATTCGAGTTTTACACATGCATCAACACCGTTTTGGGTTATATTGCCGGCGGGCTGTTTACCTAACAACACCTTTCCTGGGAAGGCTCCAGTGGTTAACCAGTACTTGGTGCACAAACCTCCATAAGAAACTGCCAACTTTTTCATATAAATGAGACATGGCCTGAGTGGGACTCAAACCCGTAACCATCAGTGATGATAGGTTACAGTGGTATACAAGTCAGCGATCGTAACCACTCGACCATATTTGCGGACTGTCAGAAATAGTGAAAAGTCCAAGTTGTCTCTACAACTGAAAGGCTTGGTTGGCATAGAAGTGATTGTTGCGATATTTACCTAAGCATCCATGTATCATACTGTATATTGTATTTGGGAAGTCCAGGTGGGCAGGTTTGGTTGGCATAGAAGTGATTGTTGCGATATTTACCTAAGCATCCATGTATCATACTGTATTTGGGAAGTCCAGGTGGGCAGGTTTGGTTGGCATAGAAGTGATTGTTGCGATATTTACCTAAGCATCCATGTATCATACTGTATATTGTATTTGGGAAGTCCAGGTGGGCAGGTTTGGTTGGCATAGAAGTGATTGTTGCGATATTTACCTAAGCATCCATGTATCATACTGTATATTGTATTTGGGAAGTCCAGGTGGGCAGGTTTGGTTGGCATAGAAGTGATTGTTGCGATATTTACCTAAGCATCCATGTATCATACTCTATATCAGTCATTGTATTTGGGAAGTCCAGGTCGGCAGGTTTTATCAGTGTTACACCTGTAAGAAAAATTCCAATCTGACATATGCTTCAAGCATAATTGCTAACTTTCCGACAGTCAATTAAGTGATGTCAACAGGCTGCCAGTTTCTGGTAAACATGACATATTTCTATGTCGTACTGTTAACATTAGTTAACATTAGTCTGGTATCAGAAATCAAGATTTATGAGTATGCGGCAGTTGTTTGTCATATCGTTACATGGCAGTTGTACGTAACAAGATAGTTTTGTTTTACTGTATCTATTTGTTTCGGGATTATAGAATACTGATGAGTGGTCAGCAGCCAATAGCTTTTATACGACACATTTCAAAGTCAATCAGAAATGAAAAATGAATTCCCCTACTGATTTGAAAGTTGAAACTAAGTCTAAGTCTTGATTGTAAGTACAATGAAACCCCACTAAATCGAACAGCCATCGGACCAGAGGTAATGTTCGGCTTGGAGGTGTTTTCGGTTTATAGGGGTTTTCATAGTGGGGTAGATTTCTCCTAAATTAACAATTCAACTCTGCTGTGCTTAGAAGAAGGCTGAGACATGTTAATAGTTTGGCAGATAGTAAAGAATTGATTCTAGGTGTACAATACAATATTCTGAAAAAAATAGCTGAACGTTTGTGTGTGTAAAAGAATAGTCAGTTTCATATTTGATCAAGACAAGTTGCGGTTCAGTTTACAGGGGTAAATTACAGTTGAAAATGTACATATTTTTCATATAATGAACAAAGGGAAAAATTTGGGACAAAGAAATTTGTTTGATTTCGAAGGAATGCCAGATTACAGGGGTTTCACTGTAGGAACAGATTACGGGGGTTTCACTGTAGGAACAGATTACAGGGGTTTCACTGTAGGAACAGATTACAGGGGTTTCACTGTAGGAACAGATTACAGGGGTTTCACTGTAGGAACAGATTACAGGGGTTTCACTGTAGAAACAGATTACAGGGGTTTCACTGTAGGAACAGATTACAGGGGTTTCAATGTAGGAACAGATTACAGGGGTTTCACTGTAGGAACAGATTACAGGGGTTTCACTGTAGGAACAGATTACAGGGGTTTCATTATACCAATATATAGGAAACACATATGTTTACTTAGCACATAGACTGGAACATTGTGTGTTTAAAAGTATATTACTGATGTCGGAATATTTTTATATCCGAAGTTTACTACTTGTGTTGTATGCTCGGTTTTAATAAAATGCTAAAAATAAAACAACTAAATAAATGATATGTTCTTACATGCAGAAATAAAGACTCGTTCTGACTGAGTGTAACTAACTTCTGTATACACTCAATCCTGTGCTTAGCAGCCAGCCAAGGGAATCAAAGAAAGTAGCTGCTTAGCACAGGTGGCTGTTTAATAGAGGTCAAATGTATTAACAAAGTAACATATTGTGAATCTGAAAACTGGCTGCTTAATGCAGGCTGGCTGCTTAATAGAGGTGAACACTAACATAGGTTTGATTGTAATTGTGTAAATAGTCAATATGTCTGCAGGAACAATAATTGCAACCATAGGACATGCTATATGATGTGCTATATGATACAAGTTGGCACCCAATCATTACAGCTCAATTAACCCTCAACTTGCCGAATATATTGGACGGAATAAGCAAACAACATAGATCCAGATCAGCCGCGGCGTAACGCTGCGTCTGATAAAGACCCATGTTGTTTGCTATTCAGACAAGTGTTTTAGCTCCACTATTCAAATAACAAACAGCATAGAGCCTGATCAAAATGTTCCGTCTGATCTGGCTCTATGCTGTTTGCAAAAGCGAGTGTAGTTGTGATTGGCAGGTTAAAGGTTAAACGATGTACAAGACTTTACATATGCTGCAAGCTGTTATGTTTGTTTTGACCCCTTATCATGATGCCCCTTATTGATATTATCTTGATAAGCCCCTCCCCTACCTATCTTGTCAATGTACTACACAAGATTGGGGTTTAAACACAAAATAACTATACAATAAAAATTATGTTGTACGTCTTTGATCCAATGAAGATTGGTTTCGAATACAGAATAAGTTTCATGAAGATATCTGATATGGTATTTCCAAATATTTAATGCTAAACATAATCTATTTATAGCATAGTTTATACAAATTGATTTTAGTTCAATTGCGAAACAAGTTCTTACAACATATATTAATCACTCTTGAGAACTCATTCCTGATAGAATCCATCGCCACGAGGGAGAGATGAGACAAGTTGAATTTAAACGCCTTGCCTAAGGGCACAATCGTAATGGCTCCAGCAAGGCGGGCACTCCAGGCCTTTCGCACCTGAAGCGAACCCACTACCACTGTGCTATCACGACTTCCATCTATTTATAGCAACATGTTCACTATATTGGATCTGATACCGGGTCTAAATCCAGCCTGCTACTGTACCGACTGTTACCTACAACTAACCTGCTTCAATAGATCCAGACCATCTGTCAACCATCTTCTCTATGATCACTTCAAACAGCTCATTGTCTCTCAGTGGTCGGTTACTCATTACAATAGCATCATTGAACTCTCCGGTGGCACTAGGCCTGATGGCGGTACGTCCGCTGTTAATGATGCTAGAGTTACTACCATGTAGTTGGTGAAACAGCAGAATATCTGTGTCCGTTAAACTCGATAAATCCATATCAGGCATACTCAAAGAATCTGAAAGAATTAAAACGTGTATGTTTCAGTGAAGCTAATGTCGAGGAGAGGACAAAGTTAACATGAATCACGTACAATAGATTGGGAGGACAAAGCTAACCTGAATCAAGCACAGTAGATTGGGAGGACAAAGCTAACCTGAATCAAGCACAGTAGACTGGGAGGACAAAGCTAACCTGAATCAAGCACAGTAGACTGGGAGGACAAAGCTAACCTGAATCACGCACAATAGACTGGGAGGACAAAGCTAACCTGAATCACGCACAATAGACTGGGAGGACAAAGCTAACCTGAATCACGCACAATATATTGGGAGGACAAAGTTAACCTGAATCAAGCACAATATATTGGGAGGACAAAGCTAACCTGAATCAAGCACAGTAGACTGGGAGGACAAAGCTAACCTGAATCAAGCACAGTAGACTGGGAGGACAAAGTTAACCTGAATAAAGCACAGTAGATTGGGAGGACAAAGCTAACCTGGAGCATGCACAATAGATTGGGAGGACGAAGCTAACCTGAATCAAGCACAGTAGACTGGGAGGACAAAGTTAACCTGAATCAAGCACAGTAGATTGGGAGGACAAAGCTAACCTGGAGCATGCACAATAGATTGGGAGGACAAAGCTAACCTGAATCAAACACAATAGACTGGGAGGACAAAGTGAACCTGGATCAAGCACAATAGATTGGGAGGATAAAGCTAACCTGAATCAAACACAATAGATTGGGAGGACAAAGTTAACCTGGATCAAGCACAATAGATTGGGAGAACAATGTTAACCTGAATCAAGCACAATAGATTGGGAGGATAGATACAAAAACAGGACCCAAAATGAATCCAAACTGGAAGGATAAAGCTACTGTATTGCAATTTCCAATCACATTACTCGTTGATCTGCTAGTTGTCCTGATGCACACCACAGACCCTCTCCCAGTATACACTACATGCAACAGCTAACTATCGCTGTGTGTTTTACGTTTATTAATTGTCGCTACCGGTTGCCCATATGAGCGACGCATCCTGAAGAGATTAGTAATTTTAGATTTTTGGAGGATAGTGCAATGATACAGACAGAGACCCATTCCAGAGTCTTACAGCACAGACACGAGATATCGGATTAAAGTCCCATTTGAAAGACTGTTTAATTTGATTAGGGTCAGACGGGGGATCGAACCTGCGATCCCTGGATTACCAGTCCAGCGTGTTACCTCTGGACTACAGATCAGTCTGCTTAACTATCACACCAACTCCATCACCAATTCATGTTGCAAAAACACAAATGAAAGGCTACATAACTGCGGCAGGGTTCCCGAATTACGACAAAAAACCAACACTGGCCCTCAATTTTGTGAAGCGGCGAAAATATTTGGCGCAACTTTTTTTCCCTCCTTTTTATGGCACACATGTTTTGTCAAATACATGGCTTGAAATATTTATCTGTGAGCTATATGGGTCTTAGTTGGCTCCAAGTTTTTCTAATTGGCTCCAGTTTTTTTCAAGTGTCGCAGAGGGAGAGAACCCTGCTGTCGTGTACTAACCTGACTGCTGCACTATAGTAGCTTGAGCTGCCTGTCCATAGAGGTCAATCACACCATACACATTCTCCGGAACATTGCTGACTGCAGCACCCTGGTCTATACCATTCACAAAGAAATGTACAATGCCAGTCTCTTTTCTCACCACACCAACTCTGTCACCTGCCTGTAAACCATGTTATCACATTATCATTTTGCAGTTCAATACTGTAAAATACTATAATTTTGCGATTTTGAACATTTACAATTAATTATTACTTAAAGAGTTTAGAATTCACGCATGCGTGGTTATCACGAAAAATAATGGTGATCGCTTATAATTGTATTGATTTTCAAAATGTTAATAAAATGTACATATTTACGGATATAACTGTACATTCGGACACATTATTATTCCGGAGATACATGAATTTGTCTTATAAACGAGCGCTAAATATTTAAAAAAAAAATTTTGTTTTAAATGTGTTTAAATGGTATCCATTATTACGTTTTAGAAAAGAAAGCATTCAGCATTTCTTCAACTTGCACCGGCCAAACATGCAATTTATACTTGCACTGGCCAAACATGCAATTTATACTTGCACTGGCCAAACATGCAATTTATACTTGCACTGGCCAAACATGCAATTTATACTTGCACTGGCCAAACATGCAATTTATACTTGCACTGGCCAAACATGCAATTTATACTTGCACTGGCCAAACATGCAATTTATACTTGCACTGGCCAAACATGCAATTTATACTTGCACTGGCCAAACATGCAATTTATACTTGCACTGGCCAAACATGCAATTTATACATGCACTGGCCAAACATGCAATTTATACTTGCACTGGCCAAACATGCAATTTATACTTGCACTGGCCAAACATGCAATTTATACTTGCACTGGCCAAACATGCAATTTATACTTGCACTGGCCAAACATGCAATTTATACTTGCACTGGCCAAACATGCAATTTATACTTGCACTGGCCAAACATGCAATTTATACTTGCACTGGCCAAACATGCAATTTATACTTGCACTGGCCAAACATGCAATTTATAATTGCACTGGCCAAACATGCAATTTATACTTGCACTGGCCAAACATGCAATTTATACTTGCACTGGCCAAACATGCAATTTATAATTGCACTGGCCAAACATGCAATTTATAATTGCACTGGCCAAACATGCAATTTATACTTGCACTGGCCAAACATGCAATTTATACTTGCACTGGCCAAACATGCAATTTATACTTGCACTGGCCAAACATGCAATTTATACTTGCACTGGCCAAACATGCAATTTATACTTGCACTGGCCAAACATGCAATTTATACTTGCACTGGCCAAACATGCAATTTATACTTGCACTGGCCAAACATGCAATTTATACTTGCACTGGCCAAACATGCAATTTATACTTGCACTGGCCAAACATGCAATTTATACTTGCACTGGCCAAACATGCAATTTATACTTGCACTGGCCAAACATGCAATTTATACTTGCACTGGCCAAACATGCAATTTATACTGCACTGGCCAAACATGCAATTTATACTTGCACTGGCCAAACATGCAATTTATACTTGCACTGGCCAAACATGCAATTTATACTGCACTGGCCAAACATGCAATTTATACTTGCACTGGCCAAAATGCAATTTATACTTGCACTGCCAAACATGCAATTTATACTTGCACTGGCCAAACATGCAATTTATACTTGCACTGGCCAAACATGCAATTTATACTTGCACTGGCCAAACATGCAATTTATACTTGCACTGGCCAAACATGCAATTTATAATTGCACTGGCCAAACATGCAATTTATAATTGCACTGGCCAAACATGCAATTTATACTTGCACTGGCCAAACATGCAATTATACTTGCACTGGCCAACCATCAATTTATAATTGCACTGGCAAAACATGCAATTTATACTTGCACTGGCAAAACATGCAATTTATACTTGCACTGGCCAAACATGCAATTTATACTTGCACTGGCCAAACATGCAATTTATACTTGCACTGGCCAAACATACAATTTATACTTGCACTGGCCAAACATGCAATTTATAATTGCACTGGCCAAACATGCAATTTATACTTGCACTGGCCAAACATGCAATTTATACTTGCACTGGCCAAACATGCAATTTATAATTGCACTGGCCAAACATGCAATTTATAATTGCACTGGCCAAACATGCAATTTATACTTGCACTGGCCAAACATGCAATTATACTTGCACTGGCCAACCATCAATTTATAATTGCACTGGCAAAACATGCAATTTATACTTGCACTGGCAAAACATGCAATTTATACTTGCACTGGCCAAACATGCAATTTATACTTGCACTGGCCAAACATGCAATTTATACTTGCACTGGCCAAACATACAATTTATACTTGCACTGGCCAAACATGCAATTTATAATTGCACTGGCCAAACATGCAATTTATACTTGCACTGGCCAAACATGCAATTTATACTTGCACTGGCCAAACATGCAATTTATAATTGCACTGGCCAAACATGCAATTTATAATTGCACTGGCCAAACATGCAATTTATAATTGCACTGGCCAAACATGCAATTTATACTTGCACTGGCCAAACATGCAATTTATAATTGCACTGGCCAAACATGCAATTTATAATTGCACTGGCGAAACATGCAATTTATACTTGCACTGGCCAAACATGCAATTTATACTTGCACTGGCCAAACATGCAATTTATACTTGCACTGGCCAAACATGCAATTTATAATTGCACTGGCCAAACATGCAATTTATACTTGCACTGGCCAAACATGCAATTTATACTTGCACTGGCCAAACATGCAATTTATACTTGCACTGGCAAAACATGCAATTTATACTTGCACTGGCAAAACATGCAATTTATAATTACACTGGCAAAACATGCAATTTATAATTGCACTGGCAAAACATGCAATTTATACTTGCACTGGCCAAACATGCAATTTATAATTGCACTGGCCAAACATGCAATTTATATTTGGTCTGGTGTCCATTTTATGAACCCATCATATATGCGAGTGCATGACAAAACCCACAGATTTCAGGACCAAAGTAGGGGGGTGGGGGTTGTCTTATAGACGAGATCGCCTGTATGGATGGGATATATAGACGTTACCTTTAGGGGTGGGTTGTCTTATAGGCGAGATCGCCTGTATGGATGGGATATATAGACGTTACCTTTAGGGGTGGGTTGTCTTATAGGCGAGATCGCCTGTATGGATGGGATATATAGACGTTACCTTTAGGGGTGGGTTGTCTTATAGGTGAGATCGCCTGTATAGATGGTATATATAGACGTTACCTTTAGGGGTGGGTTGTCTTATAGGTGAGATCGCCTGTATAGATGGTATATATAGACGTTACCTTTAGGGGTGGGTTGTCTTATAGACGAGATCGTCTGTATGAATGGTATATATAGACGTTACCTTTAGGGGTGGGTTGTCTTATAGACGAGATCGTCTGTATGAATGGTATATATAGACGTTACCTTTAGGGGTGGGTTGTCTTATAGGCGAGATCGCCTGTATGAATGGTATATATAGACGTTACCTTTAGGGGTGGGTTGTCTTATAGACGAGATCGTCTGTATGAATGGTATATATAGACGTTACCTTTAGGGGTGGGTTGTCTTATAGGCGAGATCGCCTGTATGAATGGTATATATAGACGTTACCTTTAGGGGTGGGTTGTCTTATAGACGAGATCGTCTGTATGAATGGTATATATAGACGTTACCTTTAATCTATCAAGATTTTGTCCGTATTCATCCATCACTGTAGTTCCGTTGTACATCACTCCATTGCCTGTCATCATCCATGTTCCAGATCGTATATTCGTCATCGTCGACGGAAACTCCAGATTCTCCGGTGAGTGAAGAGTCAGCCCGATCTCTATTGATCCTGCCCATTTGTCAACCATTTTATCAATGCAAACCTCAAATATCTCATTTGCACGAACAAACCTGTTGGTGAGTACGACACCATTGTTGAAATCATCCAGAGCACTGAAATAATAATTCAATATTCTTAGTTTATACAAATTTATTTTCGCTCGATTGCGAAACGAGTTCTTACAACTTATATTAATCACTCTCGAGACCTCCTGATGGAATCCATCGCCACGAGGGAGAGAGAAGAGGCAACGTGGAATTTAAATGCCTTGCCTAAGGACACAATTGTAACGCCGGGGCTCGTACTCCGGACCTAGCGCACCTGAAGCGAACGAGACCACACATTAGCCAGGTTACACCAAGTCACAAAATACACTTACCGTCCATACTCGCCTGTAATACGACTTTTATACCACCAGATTATGGCCTCAAAGTGGCTTCCCGTCCTATAAGCGAGTGCTAAAAAATGTGTTAAATGGTATCCATAATTACGTTTTAGAAAAGAAAGCAAGCACCCTGACACTGAAATTTTCTTCAACTTGCACTGGCTGGCTAAACATGCAATTTATACTTGTTCTGGTGTCCAGATTATCAACCCATCTTACATGCGAGTGCATGCCAAAACCCACAGATTTCATGACCATGTTCTTTACAAATTACACATTGGCTAGGTTACAGTAAACAAGTTCTTTACAAACTACACATTGGCTAGGTTACAGTAAACACATTCTTTACAAACTACACATTGGCTAGGTTACAGTAAACACGTTCTTTACAAACTACACATTGGCTAGGTTACAGTAAACACGTTCTTTACAAACTACACATTGGCTAGGTTACAGTAAACACGTTCTTTACAAACTACACATTGGCTAGGTTACAGTAAACACATTCTTTACAAACTACACATTGGCTAGGTTACAGTAAACACATTCTTTACAAACTACACATTGGCTAGGTTACAGTAAACACATTCTTTACAAACTACACATTGGCTAGGTTACAGTAAACACGTTCTTTACAAATTGGATAAGTTACCATAAACATGTTCTTTACAAATTACACAGTGGCTAGGTTACAGTAAGCATGTTCTTTACAAATTACACATTGGTTTGGTTACAATAAGCAAGTTCTTTACAAATTACACATTGGTCTGGTTACAGTAAGCATGTTCTTTACAAATTACACATTGGTCTGGTCACAGTAAGCACGTTCTTTACAAATTACACATTGGTTTGGTCACAGTAAGCATGTTCTTTACAAATTACACATTGGTTTGGTCACAGTAAGCATGTTCTTTACAAATTACGCATTGGTTTGGTTACAGTAAGCATGTTCTTTACAAATTACACATCGGTTTGGTTGCAGTAAGCACGTTCTTTACAAATTACACATTGTCTAGGTTGCAGTAAACAAGTTCTTTACAAACTACACATTGGCTAGGTTACAGTAAGCATGTTCTTTACAAATTACACATTGGTTTGGTTACAATAAGCAAGTTCTTTACAAATTACACATTGGTCTGGTTACAGTAAGCATGTTCTTTACAAATCACACATTGGTTTGGTCACAGTAAGCATGTTCTTTACAAATCACACATTGGTTTGGTCACCGTAAGCATGTTCTTTACAAATTACACATGGGTTTGGTCACAGTAAGCATGTTCTTTACAAATTACACATTGGTTTGGTCACAGTAAGCATGTTCTTTACAAATTACACATTGGTATGGTTACAGTAAGCATGTTCTTTACAAATTACACATTGGCTAGGTTACAGTAAGCAAGTTCTTCGCAAATTACACATTGGTTTGGTTACAGTAAGCAAGTTCTTTACAAATTACACATTGGTTTGGTTGCAGTAAGCCCGTTCTTTACAAATTACACATTGGCTAGGTTGCAGTAAACAAGTTCTTTACAAACTACACATTGGCTAGGTTACAGTAAACACATTCTTTACAAATTGGATAAGTTACCGTAAACACGTTCTTCACAAATTGCACATTGACTAGGTTACAGTAAACATGTACTTCACAAATTACACATTGGCTAGGTTGCAGTAAGCATGTTCTTTACAGATTGCACATTGGTTTGGTTACAGTAAGCAAGTTCTTTACAAATTGCACATTGGTTTGGTTACAGTAAGCAAGTTCTTTACAAATTGCACATTGGTTTGGTTGCAGTAAGCACGTTCTTTACAAACTACACATTGGTTTGGTTACAATAAGCAAGTTCTTTACAAATTACACATTGGCTAGGTTACAGTAAGCAAGTTCTTTACAAACTACACATTGGTTTGGTTACAATAAGCAAGTTCTTTACAAATTACACATTGGCTAGGTTACAGTAAGCAAGTTCTTTACAAATTACACATTGGTTTGGTTACAGTAAGCAAGTTCTTTACAAATTACACATTGGCTAGGTTACAGTAAGCACATTCTTTACAAATTACACATTGGCTAGATTACAGTAAGCAAGTTCTTTACAAATTATACATTGGCTAGGTTACAGTAAGCAAGTTCTTTACAAATTACACATTAGCTAGCTTACAGGAAACACATTCTTTACAAATTGGCTAGGTTACAGTAAACACATTCTTTACAAATTGGCTAGGTTACAGTAAACACGTTCTTTACAAATTGGCTAGGTTACAGTAAACACATTCTTTACAAATTGGCTAGGTTACAGTAAACACGTTCTTTACAAATTGGCTAGGTTACAGTAAACACATTCTTTACAAATTGGCTAGGTTACATACAGTAAACACATTCTTTACAAATTGGCTAGGTTACAGTAAACACATTCTTTACAAATGACACATTGGCTAGGTTACAGTAATCACATTCTTTACAAATTACACAATGATCGCATTGCAGTAAGCAGCATAGACAATGAGCAGGATAACAGATACAAACAAACTCTACTTACTTTGGTCTATGTGCCGTCCTAGCACTGCTAACCACTGCAGCATGCGTACCACAGCGGGTGTGAAAACATAGCCGTTCAACTTCATCATCTGAAATGTTTATAATCACACATAACACCTAGGAAATTAACATGAAATAAGAAACAAGATGGCATATTCACCTAGAGAACCATATCGCTTAACGTAATGCATAATCGGATAACGAAGGTGTATAGAATATCGGAAAACGAATGTGTATAGAATATCGGAAAACGAAGGTGTATAGAATATCGGATAATGAAGGTGTATAGAATATCGGATAATGAAGGTGTATAGAATATCGGAAAACGAAGGTGTATAGAATATCGGATAATGAAGGTGCATAGAATATCGGAAAACGAAGGTGTATAGAATATCGAATAATGAAGGTGTATAGAATATCGGAAAACGAAGGTGTATAGAATATCGGAAAACGAAGGTGTATAGAATATCGGATAATGAAGGTGCATAGAATATCGGATAATGAAGGTGTATAGAATATCGGATAATGAAGGTGCATAGAATATCGGATAATGAAGGTGTATAGAATATCGGATAACGAAGGTGTATAGAATAATAACTTATTTCAGTATTTGATAATACTCACGCATCGAGATTAGCAAATTCAATTATCGATAAATACGGTATCTATATCAAGTGGTATCCCTTAATCTGCCCTATAAATTGGATGGAATTTGCAAAGAACATAGATCCAGATCAGCCGCGGCGTAACTCAGGATTTATGTTGTTTGGTATTCAGATAAGTGTTTTAGCTCCACAATCCGCTTAGCAAACAGTATAGAGTCTGATCAGACGGCATGTTCGGTGAACGTTCTGTGCCATCTGAACTGGCTCTATGCTGTTTGCAAAAGAGACTTTAGTTGTGATTGGCAGGTTACGGGTTAAGAATTTGAGATGGTACATTGGTCGCTAGATTGAACAGGTGGGTTTTCTCCGGGTACTCCAGTTTCCTCCCACACGAATGACCACATATACGCTTTCAATTAGCACCAACGAGAGTGATTAATATAAATTGTTAGAACTTGCTTCGCAATCGTTGTAAAATAAATAAAGTTTAAACTAATTTCCGCTCACCTGCACTGTTATCCTCCTCATACAGATCGGGGAAATGTCTTGGCACTCTCTGCCGTTCTGGACCACGACTGTTCACCATGTGATGATAATTTGGGTCATTGCGGTCCAGTATGGTAACCTTGACAGCCATGCCATACAGGTCCACTACACCCCACACCGTCGCAGGACATGTACTTGAAGCCATACCCTGATCCACACCATTGATGAAGTAGTGAAGGCTGCCACTCAATTTACGTATTAAACCTATTCTGTCTCCCTCCTGATATTATAAACACAAAATACTCTCACAGAAACATATAGTAGAGAATGTACACACACGATAATTACGGTAATAAATAAATGATACACAATTTTGGCGTGTGTGTTTTACGTTAATTTATCGTCGTTACCGGTTGCCCATATGAGCGACGCCTCCTGAAGAGATTAGTCATTTTAGATTTTTGGAGGATAGTGCAATGATACAGACAGAGACCCATTCCAGAGTCTCCTCTGGTTCTTTTACGAGCATGGTGTAAAGCACCGACACGAGACCTCGGTTTAATGTCAAATATGAAAGACTGTTAATTTTATTAGGGTCAGACGGGGGATCAAACCTGCGATCCCTGAATTACCAGGCCAGCGTGTTACGCCTGGACTACAGATTCATCTGTCAGTTGACCCATGCTCATCGTGTTTATATATGGGAATGGTTGGCTGTAACACTTCAGAGCACGATATGCACCTGGGGGGGGATTAGTGGTGGGCGTGTAATTGATGAGGATTTCCGATGCATTTTAAAACAAATGGATCCATTACGATTGTGCCCTTAGGCAAGGCATTTAAATTCCACATTGCCTCTTTCTCTCTCCCTCGTGACGATGGATTCCATCAGGAATGAGGTCGCGAGAGTGATAAATATAAGTTGAAAGAACTTGTTTCACAATTGAAATAAAATAAATTTGTATAAACAAATGCATATTTTTGTAGTTTTCTGCCAAATAACATGCATTATATGAAAAATACCAGTTGATAAACTAAGCTTGGTGAAAATCCACAAAGGAGATTTGTGAAGATGTAGCATGGACAAGCTTTGTCTTATAAAAATATCCAAATGGTCGTAATCCCGCATAAAATCACTCAACAAGAATTTTGTGAAAATACGCACAACTAGACATCATACCGATGCTTCATGCCAAGGTTGGTGAAAAAGCAAAGAGGCATTTCGAAGATAAAGCACAAACAAGCATTGTTATAAAAATGGTCGAATGGCCTTAAATCTGCCATAAATCCTCCAACAGGAATGGACTTACAATACGCACAACTAGACATAATACTGATGTTTGTTGTCGTGTTTGGTGGAACAAGGGGAGATGAATCACGGACAAGCTTTGTGTTATAAAATTGTTCAAATGGCCGTAAATCCGCATGCCGTAAATGGCCGTAAAAATTAATCCAACCTGAATGTGGTTACAATAATATGCACAACTAGACATCATAATACCGATGCATCGGGCCAAGTTTGGTGTAAATCAACGGGCCAAGTTTGATGTAAATCAACGGCCAAGTTTGGTGTAAATCAACGGGCCAAGTTTGGTGTAAATCAAACAAAGGGATTTGGAGATGAAGCTTGGACAAGGCAAAGTGGACAGACGGACGGAGACAGAAAATGTAAAAATAGGGAAGACATAATAAATGTAATGATGATACTGTATAAAATGTATGTATAACTTACAGCCAGAGCATCCAAATTGTACTGTCCATACGTTCTCCTTGTACCCTTGCCATTGGTCAATATGCCAGATACTGTTTGTATAAAATGTATGTATAACTTACAGCCAGAGCATCCAAATTGTACTATCCATACGTTCACCTTGTACCCTTGCCATTGGTCAATATGCCAGATACTGTTTGTATAAAATGTATGTATAACTTACAGCCAGAGCATCCAAATTGTACTGTCCATATTCTCTCCTTGTACCCTTGCCATTGGTCAATATTCCACATCCACTCATCATTATCGTACCTGTACACATTTTACATTATTGATTATTGATGAATTGCAATATTTTCTTTAAAAGTTTATCATGAATAAATATGCTCCGAAAGCAACTCAATAAAATACTAGAAATTGTTTTCGAAAAATAAAACGCATGTCTCCATAGTAATATTGCATCAATGTAGTAAAGGGCCATAACTATGTGAAAAATGAATTGAGAACAACGCGAAGATAATATGCAGAACTGTAGACTCCAGGGGTTAGCCAGTACTTGGTGCTCCAACCTCTGTAATAAACTGCCAACTTTTTCATATATAGAGACACGGCCTTAGCTGGACTCGAACAAGTGACCATCAGTGATGACAGGTTACAGTGGAATACTATTCAGCAACGTAACCACTCGACCACGGAGGCAGACTAATATAGCGGTAATGGTTAGCAGGTAATGTGTTAGTATGGAGGTAATGGTTGCAGATAATGTGTTAATATGGAGGTAGCAGGTAATGTGTTAATATGGAGTAATGGTAGCAGGTAATGTGTTAATATGGTGGTAATGGTTGCAGGTAATGTGTTAGTATGGAGGTAGCAGGTAATGTGTTAATATGGAGGTAGCAGGTAATGTGTTAATATGGTGGTAATGGTAGCAGGTAATGTGTTAATATGGTGGTAACAGGTAATGTGTTAATATGGTGGTAATGGTAGCAGGTAATGTGTTAATATGGAGGCAATGGTAGCAAGTAATGTGTTAATATGGTGGTAATGGTAGCAGGTAATGTGTTAATATGGAGGTAATGGTAGCCGGTAATGTGTTAATATGGAGGTAGCAGGTAATGTGTTAATATGGTGGTAATGGTAGCAGGTAATGTGTTAATATGGAGGTAGCAGGTAATGTGTTAATATGGAGGTAATGGTAGCAGGTAATGTGTTAATATGGTGGTAATGATAGCAGGTAATGTGTTAATATGGAGGTAATGGTGGCAGGTAATGTGTTAATATGGAGGTAATGGTAGCAGGTAATGTGTTAATATGGTGGTAATGGTAGCAGGTAATGTGTTAATATGGTGGTAATGGTTGCAGGTAATGTGTTAGTATGGAGGTAGCAGGTAATGTGTTAATATGGAGGTAGCAGGTAATGTGTTAATATGGTGGTAATGGTAGCAGGTAATGTGTTAATATGGTGGTAACAGGTAATGTGTTAATATGGTGGTAATGGTAGCAGGTAATGTGTTAATATGGAGGCAATGGTAGCAAGTAATGTGTTAATATGGTGGTAATGGTAGCAGGTAATGTGTTAATATGGAGGTAATGGTAGCCGGTAATGTGTTAATATGGAGGTAGCAGGTAATGTGTTAATATGGTGGTAATGGTAGCAGGTAATGTGTTAATATGGAGGTAGCAGGTAATGTGTTAATATGGAGGTAATGGTAGCAGGTAATGTGTTAATATGGTGGTAATGATAGCAGGTAATGTGTTAATATGGAGGTAATGGTGGCAGGTAATGTGTTAATATGGAGGTAATGGTAGCAGGTAATGTGTTAATATGGTGGTAATGGTAGCAGGTAATGTGTTAATATGGTGGCAATAGTAGCAGGTAATGTGTTAATATGGAGGTAATGGTAGTAGGTAATGTGTTAATATGGAGGTAATGGTAGCAGGTAATGTGTTAATATGGAGGTAGCAGGTAATGTGTTAATATGGAGGTAGCAGGTAATGTGTTAATATGGAGGTAGCAGGTAATGTGTTAATATGGAGGTAGCAGGTAATGTGTTAATATGGAGGTAGCAGGTAATGTGTTAGTATGGTGGTAATGGTAGTAGGTAATGTGTTAATATGGAGATAATGGTAGCAGGTAATGTGTTAATATGGAGGTAGCAGGTAATGTGTTAATATGGAGGTAATGGTAGCAGGTAATGTGTTAATATGGAGGTAATGGTAGCAGGTAATGTGTTAATATGGAGGTAGCAGTTAATGTGTTAATATGGAGGTAATGGTAGCAGGTAATGTGTTAATATGGAGGTAGCAGGTAATGTGTTAGTATGGAGGTAATGGTTGCAGGTAATGTGTTAATATGGAGGTAATGGTAGCAGGTAATGTGTTAATATGGAGGTAGCAGGTAATGTGTTAGTATGGTGGTAATGGTAGTAGGTAATGTGTTAATATGGAGGTAATGGTAGCAGGTAATGTGTTAATATGGAGGTAGCAGGTAATGTGTTAATATGGAGGTAGCAGGTAATGTGTTAATATGGAGGTAGCAGGTAATGTGTTAATATGGAGGTAATGGTAGTAGGTAATGTGTTAATATGGAGGTAGCAGGTAATGTGTTAATATGGAGGTAATGGTAGCAGGTAATGTGTTAATATGGAGGTAGCAGGTAATTTGTTAATATGGAGGTAGCAGGTAATGTGTTAGTATGGAGGTAGCAGGTAATGTGTTAGTATGGAGGTAATGGTAGTAGGTAATGTGTTAATATGGAGGTAATGGTAGCAGGTAATATGTTAATATGGAGGTAATGGTAGCAGGTAATGTGTTAATATGGAGGTAGCAGGTAATGTGTTAATATGGAGGTAATGGTAGCAGGTAATGTGTTAATATGGTGGTAATGGTAGCAGGTAATGTGTTAATATGGTGGTAATAGTAGCAGGTAATGTGTTAATATGGAGGTAATGGTATTAGGTAATGTGTTAATATGGAGGTAATGGTAGCAGGTAATGTGTTAATATGGAGGTAGCAGGTAATGTGTTAATATGGAGGTAATGGTAGCAGGTAATGTGTTAATATGGAGGTAATGGTAGCAGGTAATGTGTTAATATGGAGGTAATGGTAGCAGGTAATGTGTTAATATGGAGGTAGCAGGTAATGTGTTAATATGGAGGTAGCAGGTAATGTGTTAGTATGGTGGTAATGGTAGTAGGTAATGTGTTAATATGGAGGTAATGGTAGCAGGTAATGTGTTAATATGGAGGTAGCAGGTAATGTGTTAATATGGAGGTAATGGTAGCAGGTAATGTGTTAATATGGAGGTAATGGTAGCAGGTAATGTGTAATATGGAGGTAGCAGGTAATGTGTTAATATGGAGGTAGCAGGTAATGTGTTAGTATGGTGGTAATGGTAGTAGGTAATGTGTTAATATGGAGGTAATGGTAGCAGGTAATGTGTTAATATGGAGGTAGCAGGTAATGTGTTAATATGGAGGTAATGGTAGCAGGTAATGTGTTAATATGGAGGTAGTAGGGAACGTGTTAATATGGAGGTAATGGTAGCAAGTAATGTGTTAATATGGAGGTAATGGTAGCAGGTAATGTGTTAATATGGAGGTAGCAGGTAATGTGTTAATATGGAGGTAGCAGGTAATGTGTTAATATGGAGGTAGCAGGTAATGTGTTAATATGGAGGTAGCAGGTAATGTGTTAATATGGAGGTAATGGTAGTAGGTAATGTGTTAATATGGAGGTAGCAGGTAATGTGTTAATATGGTGGTAGCAGGTAATGTGTTAATATGGAGGTAATGGTAGCAGGTACTGTGTTAATATGGAGGTAGCAGGTAATGTGTTAATATGGAGGTAGCAGGTAATGTGTTAATATGGAGGTAATGGTAGCAGGTACTGTGTTAATATGGAGGTAGTAGGTAATGTGTTAATATGGAGGTAATGGTAGCAGGTAATGTGTTAATATGGAGGTAGCAGGTAATTTGTTAATATGGAGGTAGCAGGTAATGTGTTAGTATGGAGGTAGCAGGTAATGTGTTAGTATGGAGGTAATGGTAGTAGGTAATGTGTTAATATGGAGGTAATGGTAGCAGGTAATGTGTTAGTATGGAGGTAATGGTAGTAGGTAATGTGTTAATATGGAGGTAGCAGGTAATGTATTAATATGGAGGTAATGGTAGCAGGTAATGTGTTAATATGGAGGTAATGGTAGCAGGTAATGTGTTAATATGGAGGTAATGGTAGCAGGTAATGTGTTAATATGGAGGTAGTAGGGAACGTGTTAATATGGAGGTAATGGTAGCAGGTAATGTGTTAATATGGAGGTAGCAGGTAATGTGTTAATATGGAGGTAGCAGGTAATGTGTTAATATGGTGGTAGCAGGTAATGTGTTAATATGGAGGTAGCAGGTAATGTGTTAATATGGTGGTAGCAGGTAATGTGTTAATATGGAGGTAGCAGGTAATGTGTTAATATGGAGGTAATGGTTGCAGGTAATGTGTTAATATGGAGGTAGCAGGTAATGTGTTAATATGGAGGTAGCAGGTAATGTGTTAATATGGAGGTAATGGTAGCAGGTAATGTGTTAATATGGTGGTAATGGTAGCAGGTAATGTGTTAGTATGGAGGTAATGGTAGCAGGTAATGTGTTAATATGGAGGTAATGGTTGCAGGTAATGTGTTAA
The DNA here is from genome assembly GCA_014843695.1 of Archivesica marissinica. NCBI lineage: Eukaryota > Metazoa > Mollusca > Bivalvia > Venerida > Vesicomyidae > Archivesica > Archivesica marissinica. The sequence continues at coordinate 31,283,739 of CM026401.1, forward strand.
TATGGTGGTAATGGTAGCAGGTAATGTGTTAATATGGAGGTAATAGTAGCAGGTAATGTGTTAATATGGAGGTAGCAGGTAATGTGTTAGTATGGAGGTAATGGTAGCAGGTAATGTGTTAATATGGAGGTAATGGTAGCAGGTAATGTGTTAATATGGAGGTACTGGTAGCAGGTAATGTGTTAATATGGAGGTAGCAGGTAATGTGTTAGTATGGAGGTAATGGTAGCAGGTAATGTGTTAATATGGAGGTAGCAGGTAATGTGTTAATATGGTGGTAATGGTAGCAGGTATGTAATGTGTTAATATGGTGGTAATGGTAGCAGGTAATGTGTTAATATGGAGGTAATGGTTGCAGGTAATGTGATAATATGGTGGTAATGGTAGCAGGTAATGTGTTAATATGGAGGTAGCAGGTAATGTGTTAATATGGAGGTAATGGTAGTAGGTAATGTGTTAATATGGAGGTAATGGTAGCAGGTAATGTGTTAATATGGAGGTAGCAGGTAATGTGTTAATATGGAGGTAATGGTAGTAGGTAATGTGTTAATATGGTGGTAATGGTAGCAGGTAATGTGTTAATATGGTGGTAATGGTAGCAGGTAATGTGTTAATATGGAGGTAGCAGGTAATGTGTTAATATGGAGGTAATGGTAGCAGGTAATGTGTTAATATGGTGGTAGCAGGTAATGTGTTAATATGGTGGTAATGGTAGCAGGTAATGTGTTAATATGGAGGTAGCAGGTAATGTGTTAATATGGTGGTAATGGTAGCAGGTAATGTGTTAATATGGTGGTAATGGTAGCAGGTAATGTGTTAATATGGAGGTAATGGTAGCAGGTAATGTGTTAATATGGAGGTAATGGTAGCAGGTAATGTGTTAATATGGTGGTAATGGTAGCAGGTAATGTGTTAATATGGTGGTAAAGGTAGCAGGTAATGTGTTAATATGGTGGTAATGATAGCAGGTAATGTGTTAATATGTAGGTAATGGTAGAAGGTAATGTGTTAATATGGAGGTAATGGTAGCAGGTAATGTGTTAATATGGTGGTAATAGTAGCAGGTAATGTGTTAATATGGAGGTAATGGTAGCAGGTAATGTGTTAATATGGAGGTAGCAGGTAATGTGTTAGTATGGTAGTAGGTAATGTGTTAATATGGAGGTAATGGTAGCAGGTAATGTGTTAATATGGAGGTAATGGTAGCAGGTAATGTGTTAATATGGTGGTAGCAGGTAATGTGTTAATATGGTGGTAATGATAGCAGGTAATGTGTTAATATGGTGGTAATGGTAGTAGGTAATGTGTTAATATGGAGGTAGCAGGTAATGTGTTAATATGGAGGTAATGGTAGCAGGTAATGTGTTAATATGGAGGTAATGGTAGCAGGTAATGTGTTAATATGGAAGTAGCAGGTAATGTGTTAATATGGTGGTAATGATAGCAGGTAATGTGTTAATATGGTGGCAATGGTAGTAGGTAATGTGTTAATATGGAGGTAGCAGGTAATGTGTTAATATGGTGGTAATGATAGCAGGTAATGTGTTAATATGGTGGTAATGGTAGTAGGTAATGTGTTAATATGGAGGTAGCAGGTAATGTGTTAATATGGAGGTAATGGTAGCAGGTAATGTGTTAATATGGAAGTAGCAGGTAATGTGTTAATATGGAGGTAGCAGGTAATGTGTTAACATGGAGGTAGCAGGTAATGTGTTAATATGGAGGTAGCAGGTAATGTGTTAATATGGAGGTAATGGTAGTAGGTAATGTGTTAATATGGAGGTAATGATAGCAGGTAATGTGTTAATATGGTGGTAATGATAGCAGGTAATGTGTTAATATGGGTAATGGTAGCAGGTAATGTGTTAATATGGAGGTAATGGTAGCAGGTAATGTGTTAATATGGAGGTAATGGTAGCAGGTAATGTGTTAATATGGTGGTAATGGTAGCAGGTAATGTGTTAATATGGTGGTAAAGGTAGCAGGTAATGTGTTAATATGGTGGTAATGATAGCAGGTAATGTGTTAATATGTAGGTAATGGTAGCAGGTAATGTGTTAATATGGAGGTAATGGTAGCAGGTAATGTGTTAATATGGTGGTAATAGTAGCAGGTAATGTGTTAATATGGAGGTAATGGTAGCAGGTAATGTGTTAATATGGAGGTAGCAGGTAATGTGTTAGTATGGTAGTAGGTAATGTGTTAATATGGAGGTAATGGTAGCAGGTAATGTGTTAATATGGAGGTAATGATAGCAGGTAATGTGTTAATATGGTGGTAGCAGGTAATGTGTTAATATGGTGGTAATGATAGCAGGTAATGTGTTAATATGGTGGTAGCAGGTAATGTGGTAATATGGAGGTAGCAGGTAATGTGTTAATATGGAGGTAATGGTAGCAGGTAATGTGTTAATATGGTGGTAATGGTAGCAGGTAATGTGTTAATATGGTGGTAGCAGGTAATGTGTTAATATGGAGGTAGCAGGTAATATGTTAATATGGTGGTAGCAGGTAATGTGTTAATATGGAGGTAGCAGGTAATGTGTTAATATGGTGGTAATGGTAGCAGATAATGTGTTAATATGGTGGTAGCAGGTAATGTATTAATATGGAGGTAGCAGGTAATGTGTTAATATGGTGGTAATGGTAGTAGGTAATGTGTTAATATGGAGGTAGCAGGTAATGTGTTAATATGGAGGTAATGGTAGCAGGTAATGTGTTAATATGGAGGTAATGGTAGCAGGTAATGTGTTAATATGGAAGTAGCAGGTAATGTGTTAATATGGAGGTAGCAGGTAATGTGTTAATATGGAGGTAGCAGGTAATGTGTTAATATGGAAAGGTAGCAGGTAATGTGTTAATATGGAGGTAATGGTAGCAGGTAATGTGTTAATATGGAGGTAATGATAGCAGGTAATGTGTTAATATGGTGGTAATGATAGCAGGTAATGTGTTAATATGGTGGTAATGATAGCAGGTAATGTGTTAATATGGTGGTAATGATAGCAGGTAATGTGTTAATATGGTAATGATAGCAGGTAATGTGTTAATATGGATGGTAGCAGGTAATGTGTTAATATGGAAAGGTAGCAGGTAATGTGTTAATATGGAGGATGCAGGTAATGTGTTAATATGGATGGTAGCAGGTAATGTGTTAATATGGAAGGTAGCAGGTAATATGTTAATATGGTGGTACTGGTAGCAGTAATGTGTTAATATGGTGGTAGCAGGTAATGTGTTAATATGGAGGTAGCAGGTAATGTGTTAATATGGTGGTAATGGTAGCAGGTAATGTGTTAATATGGTGGTAGCAGGTAATGTGTTAATATGGAGGTAGCAGGTAATGTGTTAATATGGTGGTAATGGTAGCAGGTAATGTGTTAATATGGAGGTAATGGTAGCAGGTAATGTGTTAATATGGTGGTTATGGTAGCAGGTAATGTGTTAATATGGAGGTAGCAGGTAATGTGTTAATATGGAGGTAGCAGGTAATGTGTTAATATGGAGGTAATGGTAGCAGGTACTGTGTTAATATGGAAGTAGCAGGTAATGTGTTAATATGGAGGTAATGGTAGCAGGTAATGTGTTAATATGGAGGTAGCAGGTAATGTGTTAATATGGAGGTAATGGTAGCAGGTAATGTGTTAATATGGAGGTAATGGTAGCAGGTAATGTGTTAATATGGAGGTAGCAGGTAATGTGTTAATATGGAGGTAGCAGGTAATGTGTTAATATGGAGGTAGCAGGTAATGTGTTAATATGGAGGTAGCAGGTAATGTGTTAATATGGAGGTAATGGTAGCAGGTAATGTGTTAATATGGAGGTAGCAGGTAATGTGTTAATATGGAGGTAGCAGGTAATGTGTTAATATGGAGGTAGCAGGTAATGTGTTAATATGGAGGTAGCAGGTAATGTGTTAATATGGAGGTAGCAGGTAATGTGTTAATATGGAGGTAATGGTAGCAGGTAATGTGTTAATATGGAGGTAGCAGGTAATGTGTTAATATGGAGGTAATGGTAGCAGGTAATGTGTTAATATGGAGGTAGCAGGTAATGTGTTAATATGGAGGTAGCAGGTAATGTGTTAATATGGAGGTAGCAGGTAATGTGTTAATATGGAGGTAATGGTAGCAGGTAATGTGTTAATATGGAGGTAATGGTAGCAGGTAATGTGTTAATATGGAGGTAGCAGGTAATTTGTTAATATGGAGGTAGCAGGTAATGTGTTAGTATGGAGGTAGCAGGTAATGTATTAATATGGAGGTAATGGTAGCAGGTAATGTGTTAATATGGAGGTAATGGTAGCAGGTAATGTGTTAATATGGAGGTAATGGTAGCAGGTAATGTGTTAATATGGAGGTAGTAGGGAACGTGTTAATATGGAGGTAATGGTAGCAGGTAATGTGTTAATATGGAAAAAAAAACAAAAAAGGTAGCAGGTAATGTGTTAATATGGAGGTAGCAGGTAATGTGTTAATATGGTGGTAGCAGGTAATGTGTTAATATGGAGGTAGCAGGTAATGTGTTAATATGGAGGTAATGGTTGCAGGTAATGTGTTAATATGGAGGTAGCAGGTAATGTGTTAATATGGAGGTAGCAGGTAATGTGTTAATATGGAGGTAATGGTAGCAGGTAATGTGTTAATATGGTGGTAATGGTAGCAGGTAATGTGTTAGTATGGAGGTAATGGTAGCAGGTAATGTGTTAATATGGAGGTAATGGTTGCAGGTAATGTGTTAATATGGTGGTAATGGTAGCAGGTAATGTGTTAATATGGAGGTAATAGTAGCAGGTAATGTGTTAATATGGAGGTAGCAGGTAATGTGTTAGTATGGAGGTAATGGTAGCAGGTAATGTGTTAATATGGAGGTAATGGTAGCAGGTAATGTGTTAATATGGAGGTACTGGTAGCAGGTAATGTGTTAATATGGAGGTAGCAGGTAATGTGTTAGTATGGAGGTAATGGTAGCAGGTAATGTGTTAATATGGAGGTAGCAGGTAATGTGTTAATATGGTGGTAATGGTAGCAGGTATGTAATGTGTTAATATGGTGGTAATGGTAGCAGGTAATGTGTTAATATGGAGGTAATGGTTGCAGGTAATGTGATAATATGGTGGTAATGGTAGCAGGTAATGTGTTAATATGGAGGTAGCAGGTAATGTGTTAATATGGAGGTAATGGTAGTAGGTAATGTGTTAATATGGAGGTAATGGTAGCAGGTAATGTGTTAATATGGAGGTAGCAGGTAATGTGTTAATATGGAGGTAATGGTAGTAGGTAATGTGTTAATATGGTGGTAATGGTAGCAGGTAATGTGTTAATATGGTGGTAATGGTAGCAGGTAATGTGTTAATATGGAGGTAGCAGGTAATGTGTTAATATGGAGGTAATGGTAGCAGGTAATGTGTTAATATGGTGGTAGCAGGTAATGTGTTAATATGGTGGTAATGGTAGCAGGTAATGTGTTAATATGGAGGTAGCAGGTAATGTGTTAATATGGTGGTAATGGTAGCATGTAATGTGTTAATATGGTGGTAATGGTAGCAGGTAATGTGTTAATATGGAGGTAATGGTAGCAGGTAATGTGTTAATATGGAGGTAATGGTAGCAGGTAATGTGTTAATATGGTGGTAATGGTAGCAGGTAATGTGTTAATATGGAGGAAAACAAAAAAAAATAGCAGGTAATGTGTTAATATGTAGGTAATGGTAGAAGGTAATGTGTTAATATGGAGGTAATGGTAGCAGGTAATGTGTTAATATGGTGGTAATAGTAGCAGGTAATGTGTTAATATGGAGGTAATGGTAGCAGGTAATGTGTTAATATGGAGGTAGCAGGTAATGTGTTAGTATGGTAGTAGGTAATGTGTTAATATGGAGGTAATGGTAGCAGGTAATGTGTTAATATGGAGGTAATGGTAGCAGGTAATGTGTTAATATGGTGGTAGCAGGTAATGTGTTAATATGGTGGTAATGATAGCAGGTAATGTGTTAATATGGTGGTAATGGTAGTAGGTAATGTGTTAATATGGAGGTAGCAGGTAATGTGTTAATATGGAGGTAATGGTAGCAGGTAATGTGTTAATATGGAAACAAAAAAAAACAAAAAAGGTAATGATAGCAGGTAATGTGTTAATATGGTGGCAATGATAGCAGGTAATGTGTTAATATGGAGGTAGCAGGTAATGTGTTAATATGGTGGTAATGATAGCAGGTAATGTGTTAATATGGAATGGTAGCAGGTAATGTGTTAATATGGAGGTAGCAGGTAATGTGTTAATATGGAGGTAATGGTAGCAGGTAATGTGTTAATATGGAAGTAGCAGGTAATGTGTTAATATGGAGGTAGCAGGTAATGTGTTAACATGGAGGTAGCAGGTAATGTGTTAATATGGAGGTAGCAGGTAATGTGTTAATATGGAGGTAATGGTAGCAGGTAATGTGTTAATATGGAGGAATGGTAGCAGGTAATGTGTTAATATGGAGGAAATAGCAGGTAATGTGTTAATATGGAGGTAATGGTAGCAGGTAATGTGTTAATATGGAAGGTAGCAGGTAATGTGTTAATATGGAGGTAATGGTAGCAGGTAATGTGTTAATATGGAGGTAGCAGGTAATGTGTTAATGTGGAAAGGTAGCAGGTAATGTGTTAATATGGAGGAATAGCAGGTAATGTGTTAATATGGAGGAATGGTAGCAGGTAATGTGTTAATATGAAATGGTAGCAGGTAATAAAAAGTAGCAGGTAATGTGTTAATATGGTGGTAATGATAGCAGGTAATGTGTTAATATGGTGGCAATGGTAGTAGGTAATGTGTTAATATGGAGGTAGCAGGTAATGTGTTAATATGGTGAAAAGCAGGTAAGTGTTAAAGTAAAGAGTAATGTGTTAATATGGAGGTAGCAGGTAATGTGTTAATATGGAAATGGTAGCAGGTAATGTGTTAATATGGAGGAAACAAAGTTAATATGGAAGTAGCAGGTAATGTGTTAATATGGTGGTAATGATAGCAGGTAATGTGTTAATATGGTGGCAATGGTAGCAGATAATGTGTTAATATGGAGGTAGCAGGTAATGTGTTAATATGGAGGTAGCAGGTAATGTGTTAATATGGTGGTAATGGTAGTAGGTAATGTGTTAATATGGAGGTAGCAGGTAATGTGTTAATATGGAGGTAATGGTAGCAGGTAATGTGTTAATATGGAGGTAATGGTAGCAGGTAATGTGTTAATATGGAAGTAGCAGGTAATGTGTTAATATGGAGGTAGCAGGTAATGTGTTAATATGGAGGTAGCAGGTAATGTGTTAATATGGAGGTAGCAGGTAATGTGTTAATATGGAGGTAATGGTAGTAGGTAATGTGTTAATATGGAGGTAATGATAGCAGGTAATGTGTTAATATGGTGGTAATGATAGCAGGTAATGTGTTAATATGGTGGTAGCAGGTAATGTGTTAATATGGTGGTAATGATAGCAGGTAATGTGTTAATATGGAGGTAATGATAGCAGGTAATGTGTTAATATGGTGGTAGCAGGTAATGTGTTAATATGGTGGTAATGATAGCAGGTAATGTGTTAATATGGTGGTAGCAGGTAATGTGTTAATATGGAGGTAGCAGGTAATGTGTTAATATGGAGGTAATGGTAGCAGGTAATGTGTTAATATGGTGGTAATGGTAGCAGGTAATGTGTTAATATGGTGGTAGCAGGTAATGTGTTAATATGGAGGTAGCAGGTAATATGTTAATATGGTGGTACTGGTAGCAGGTAATGTGTTAATATGGTGGTAGCAGGTAATGTGTTAATATGGAGGTAGCAGGTAATGTGTTAATATGGTGGTAATGGTAGCAGGTAATGTGTTAATATGGTGGTAGCAGGTAATGTGTTAATATGGAGGTAGCAGGTAATGTGTTAATATGGTGGTAATGGTAGCAGGTAATGTGTTAATATGGAGGTAATGGTAGCAGGTAATGTGTTAATATGGTGGTTATGGTAGCAGGTAATGTGTTAATATGGAGGTAGCAGGTAATGTGTTAATATGGAGGTAGCAGGTAATGTGTTAATATGGAGGTAATGGTAGCAGGTACTGTGTTAATATGGAAGTAGCAGGTAATGTGTTAATATGGAGGTAATGGTAGCAGGTAGTGTGTTAATATGGAGGTACCAGGTAATGTGTTAATATGGAGGTAGCAGGTAATGTGTTAATATGGAGGTAATGGTAGCAGGTAATGTGTTAATATGGAGGTAATGGTAGCAGGTAATGTGTTAATATGGAGGTAGCAGGTAATGTGTTAATATGGAGGTAATGGTAGCAGGTAATGTGTTAATATGGAGGTAGTAGGGAACGTGTTAATATGGAGGTAATGGTAGCAAGTAATGTGTTAATATGGAGGTAATGGTAGCAGGTAATGTGTTAATATAGGTAGCAGGTAATGTGTTAATATGGAGGTAGCAGGTAATGTGTTAATATGGAGGTAGCAGGTAATGTGTTAATATGGAGGTAGCAGGTAATGTGTTAATATGGAGGTAATGGTAGTAGGTAATGTGTTAATATGGAGGTAGCAGGTAATGTGTTAATATGGTGGTAGCAGGTAATGTGTTAATATGGAGGTAATGGTAGCAGGTACTGTGTTAATATGGAGGTAGCAGGTAATGTGTTAATATGGAGGTAGCAGGTAATGTGTTAATATGGAGGTAATGGTAGCAGGTACTGTGTTAATATGGAGGTAGCAGGTAATGTGTTAATATGGAGGTAATGGTAGCAGGTAATGTGTTAATATGGAGGTAGCAGGTAATTTGTTAATATGGAGGTAGCAGGTAATGTGTTAGTATGGAGGTAGCAGGTAATGTATTAATATGGAGGTAATGGTAGCAGGTAATGTGTTAATATGGAGGTAATGGTAGCAGGTAATGTGTTAATATGGAGGTAATGGTAGCAGGTAATGTGTTAATATGGAGGTAGTAGGGAACGTGTTAATATGGAGGTAATGGTAGCAGGTAATGTGTTAATATGGAGGTAGCAGGTAATGTGTTAATATGGAGGTAGCAGGTAATGTGTTAATATGGTGGTAGCAGGTAATGTGTTAATATGGAGGTAGCAGGTAATGTGTTAATATGGAGGTAATGGTTGCAGGTAATGTGTTAATATGGAGGTAGCAGGTAATGTGTTAATATGGAGGTAGCAGGTAATGTGTTAATATGGAGGTAATGGTAGCAGGTAATGTGTTAATATGGTGGTAATGGTAGCAGGTAATGTGTTAGTATGGAGGTAATGGTAGCAGGTAATGTGTTAATATGGAGGTAATGGTTGCAGGTAATGTGTTAATATGGTGGTAATGGTAGCAGGTAAATGTGTTAATATGGAGGTAATGGTAGCAGGTAATGTGTTAATATGGAGGTAGCAGGTAATGTGTTAATATGGAGGTAATGGTAACAGGTAATGTGTTAATATGGAGGTAATGGTAGCAGGTAATGTGTTAATATGGAGGCAATGGTAGCAAGTAATGTGTTAATATGGAGGTAGCAGGTAATGTGTTAATATGGAGGTAATGGTAGCAGGTAATGTGTTAATATGGAGGTAGCAGGTAATGTGTTAATATGGTGGTAGCAGGTAATGTGTTAATATGGAGGTAGCAGGTAATATGTTAATATGGTGGTAATGATAGCAGGTAATGTGTTAATATGGAGGTAGCAGGTAATGTGTTAATATGGAGGTAATGGTAGCAGGTAATGTGTTAATATGGAGGTAATGGTAGCAGGTAATGTGTTAATATGGA